>NC_069399.1:86735567-86751079 GCF_026875155.1 Cherax quadricarinatus | reverse complement strand
CTTGATGACACGCGGGCATGTTCTCTCGCTTGTTTCAGGTCTAAATAGCAGGCAGTGGTGCGATTAAGTCGATTCCAGCTTCAGGCGGCGTGTAAGACTCGGATGGTCACAGCACAACCTGGTGATCAAGGTTTTGCTGAGGTTAGTGGGATGGAGAATACAAGCAAGTTCGTCCAAGAATGGAAGGATAATTAAAATGGTCGTTTAATTTTTTTTCTTTTTCTTTAGGCTCTGTCACACATACATTTGTACATACATACATACATACATACATACATGTGTACATACATGAGTCGCCAGAAAGCATGGTCTTCTTTACAGCAATGGTCGCCGAAAACACAAATGTTATCACTGGTCAGCGCTAATTTTCTGGCCAATGATATTGCAGTATTTTTAGGGTTAAGTTGTGGTGTTGATTCCGAATATGTCATCGGTTTTGCTTGATTGGCTTTTGTTTTTGATACATTTGGTATAGTAAGGAAAAACATATAAGAGGTGGAAAAATATATTGATCTGGCGGGACTAAGTTACAAATCGCATTGAAATGATTTTTTAGACCATGTAATACATTCTAGCAAATCATGTAATACGCATTAGCATTTCATTCTATATAATAACATATTAACATAGTAACATAATTCGAATTCCACTATTTACTGCATATGAAAACGCTGTTGGTACGATTTTCTTGTATGTTGGTCATCATCACAGTCCCGCTGGAGGCTCCAGCAATAGTCTGCCATCATGTGTGTGTCTCATCTGCCTTGATAACTTTCCTCCATCACCTTTATATCTTGTTGGAACGTCTCGCCTTGTTCTTCACTCACCTTACCAAGATTATGTGGAAATCTGTCTAGGTGGCTATGAAGTAAGTGAACCTTTATGCTCATATTAGCACCTAAATTCTTAAAGCTTGACAGCATATTTTGCACCAGTTCTTCGTAATTGTCTGATTTGTGATTATCCAAGAAGTTCTTAACAACTGACATAACTGTACCATACAGAACCTTCAACACCATTTATACATTTTGTGAAATCAGATCTCTTAATAAGCTTTCGAATTTGAGGGCCATCAAAAATTCCAGCTTTTAGTTTTTCCATACTTAGTCCATGGAACAATCTGTAAATATATTGAAAGCAATTACAATCTTTGTCCAAGGCTGTAACGAAATGCTTCATTAGCCCTAAATTAATGTGAAAAGGTGGCAGAATAATATTATCCATGTCAGTCAATGGCTCGTTAATGATATTTGCTTCATCTACAGTCATGTTTTCTTGTGAAGGCCATAACACTTTTGTTCAATGATCTACCTTCACTCTACTGTCCCACAAACAGATGAAACAACGGTAATTTGTATATTCGCTCTGTTGCCCAAGGAAGAAGTTTACTATCATCAGATCAACACGAGTAGACATCTTATGCTCATGACAGTAAAGCTTCTGCAATACCATTTTGATATTTTCGTATTCATCTTTAAGTTCTGTTGAGTGAGCAATTGGAAGAGATGCATATTGGTTATCATTGTGGAATACAACACATTTCAAGCCGCAATTTCCTGGTCGACATTCAAGTACGATTCGAAGTAGAAGTCCAGAGATGTTATTGCAGTATACAAGTTTTTCATCTTAGCTGAAGTATGGAAGGAGTTCAACCTCTCTTGTTCGATAAGCTGTTATTATAACTTCTTGCTGTAGACAGTTCTTTTCTTTAAGTCTAGGTGCTAAAAGATAAGATTCTTGCTTTGACAGACTGAGGTCACACATCAGATAACTGAGTTCTTCTTGGGAGAACTGCTGGAGTGTTGAAATACTTACTTCATATTCACTTCCACTGCTCTCACCTGTGTTACATCTTAAACCCTGAGTTTAAACTTTTCCATTGCCTATTTTTTCTACTGTCGTAAGCATTCTAAATGTTTTTCAAGCCACATGGGGAGCCCAAGACTTGTCTTGTTCTCAAAGCGCCACTCCAAAATAAGCAAGTTAAACTTGATTTACAAAATCTGTGACTTTTTCTTTGTTTTTGCAAACAGTGTTCGCCACAAATGTAACAAAATGCAGTGAGATTGTTCAAGCAGACTCTTCTTGAAGAACTCATATTTATCTGGATAAAATAACAATATTAAATTGACAATATTATCACGCTGTCGTTGTTGACACAACTTTTTCATTAAATATTAAATTATTTAAAAATAAAATTTTAACCTTTATTAAAACTATCTGTATATACAGATTATCACAGTATATACATATACACACGTTACAACTAAGTTTCCTGTTAAATGAATGTAGGTATGCAATATCTCACAAACTAGAGGCAGTTTGAAAAGCCTACTGCCATTTTCGAATTCAGCATAACCAAAATACCCTAAATTCTTTCAAATATCTTTGGCAACGAAATTTTTGTTGTTATTGACGAGTATTTGTATTTTACTTTTTAATTATATAGTAAAATACAAATACAAGAGAAGTGCAGGAAACTACAAAACAATCCACTGGAACAGTGTTAGGGCTCTGGTGTGAAGACACTAGACGAGGTGATCCACTTGGGTGAATAACATACCAAAACCGAATCACATACTAAAACCTAATCACATATCAAAAACCGATTTGAAAGTAAATCGAATATCCAGCTCGATTTACTTCTAGACATCTTATTAACGTATCCTTCGCAGATCTCTTCACTGCAGATGCATGACTGATCGGTGAACACTGAGCTTCACCCAGCATGATGCATGAAAATCGTAATATGATTAATACGTGACTGACCTGAAAATAACCGAACAAGGAAAAAATGCTCGTATATGCACACTTAATGCATTTTACACATATATGATCTGATCGCAGAATCACTACATTTGTATTCTCATCTAATGTATTTCCTTTCCTATCTCTACTAACATCAGAAAAACAAAAACATCACTTGGTAACATTACCAGGCAGATGCCCAAGCGTGCAGTATTCCACCGATCCAATTAGAGACTAAACGACTTCTCATCATTTGCTCTGATTCAACACTCCATACAGAGTGGAAAAATAAAAACTTGAAGGTTGCAATAAGAAAGAAATTTTAATTGGCATCAAAGGGAGCTGTACCTTGAAGACTCCCCAATTAGAATGTTTAGAGCCAGTAACTTCTTTGTAGATGGAGAGTGATACCTCTGAGAGTGGTATCAGTGTGATTTCACTAAGAGTGGTGCCACGAGTAGTGCCACAGAGAGTGATGCCAGAGAGTGTGGTGTCACGGAAGGTGGCTCCAAGTGAACACGCAAGCTAAGAGTGGGAACTGCAGAAACAACAAATGACAGAGATGATCCCCCCACACGTTGGTGGCTAAGATGGCGTAAATGAATAAATTATCCCCTCTATCTTTCCTTCCCTCTCTCCCTTCCTCCCTCCTTACTTTCTTTCCTCCATCCTTCACCCCTTCCTTCCTCTCTTCCTTCCCTCTCTTCTTAGTTTCAACAGGATTAATTGATTTTATTATTATTATTATTATTTTTTTTATTTTTTTTATTAACACACTGGCCGATTCCCACCAAGGCAGGGTGGCCCGAAAAAGAAAAACTTTCACCATCATTCACTCCATCACTGTCTTGCCAGAAGGGTGCTTTACACTACAGTTTTTAAACTGCAACATTAATACCCCTCCTTCAGAGTGCAGACACTGTACTTCCCATCTCCAGGACTCAAGTCCGGCCTGCCGGTTTCCCTGATTTTATTGCATCAAATATGCGTTTTTTATTTCACTCTTTCTTCGTATGTCTGTGTGATTTTTTTTCGTGTGTTGCTATGAAAGCCAGCTATAATTCCCCGCCGTATTCCATTTGTCAGCCTCAGCCGGGAGACTTTTGTAGGGCAATGAGGATATCGTCAAGTATTCCATTAAGATTTCATCAGCTGCGGTAGCTTCGAAAGTTTCGTTTAGCAGAGCTGGAGTTACTATTACTTGGGAATCACCATCTCTCAGAATGGCCTATCCCATACACAAGAGAAATTAAAGTTTTATGGAGATATCTCCATTATCACAAAGCGGGGAAGCAAAAACTTCCTTTTAAAATTACTGAAAACCCCCACTATAACGAGACACTCTGACACACAAAAGTGATAGAGGTGGAGCGTTCCAGACAGTTTCCAGACCACCTCATGTAATTGAAGTGTGTCGAAGCAGTGGCCTTTAAGCTCGGTGATGATGGCCTCTAATTCTCAATGGTGAACGTAGGTTTCTCTTTGATGAGAACGATTCCTCGCACATGGATGCAGCTAGGGCCATATTGCTGTATGCATTCTCTCTCTCTCTCTCTCTCTCTCTCTCTCTCTCTCTCTCTCTCTCTCTCTCTCTCTCTCTCTCTCTCTCTCTCTCTCTCTCTCTCTCTCTCTCTCTCTCTCTCTCTCTCTCTCTCTCTCTCTCTCTCCCCTCTCTCTCCGCCTGCTGATTTATATATTAATTTGGTTATATATAATTTGCAGGACACAGCAATGATCTGAAGGGACAGGGATATGTCTGGCTCTCTCTTGGCTGCTCCTGCTGCTGCTCCTGGCACTGGTGCTGCTGTTGCTACTTCCGCCGCTGCCGCAGCTGCTGCTGCTGCTACAATTTTTGCCTCTCCTATTCTGTTGCTGCTGTTGCCTCTGCTATTGGTGCTGTTAGTGGGGATGGTGAGGAAGGAATGTGCTACAGCTGGTGGTGGTGATGCTGGATATGATGATGGTACACGTGTTACTAGTGTTGCTGTTGGTACTGCTGTTGGTACTGTTGTGAAGCGGTAGTGCTCGTGGTGGTCCTGCTTGTGCTGCTCCTAGAGGTGCTGGTGGCGGTAGTGGTGATGGAGTTACTTGCGCTGCTGCTTTTGCTGGGTTAGTGGTGCTGATGATGTCGATGATGTTAGAGGCTGTAGTAGTTGTTACGATAGAGGTGCTGTTAACGGTGGTGGTTGTTGTCGGATGATAATGGTAGTGTGGTGTTGGTGGTGTTAGTGGTGGTGGTGTTGGTGGTAGTGTGGTGTTGGTGGTATTAGTGGTGGTGGTGTTGGTGGTAGTGGTGACGGCAGTAGTGGCAGTGGTTGTGGTGGTGGTGGTGGTGTTGGTGGAAGGGGTGGTGCTGATGGTAGTGATGATGATGGAAGTGGTGGTGGTGGCGAATGCAGGGGTAGTGGTGGTGATGATAGTAGAGATGGTAATAATAGTAGTGGTGGTGATGGTCGTGGTAATGGTGATGGCAGTGGTGGTGGTGATGATGATGGTAATGGTGGGGTGATGGTAGTGGTGGTGGTGGTGGTGATGGTGATGGTGGTGGTGGTACCGGTTGTGACGGTAGTGGTGGTGGTGGTGGTGGTGGTGATGGTAGTGATGGTCGTGGTGGTGGTGACGGTATTGGTGGTGGTGTTGATGATGATGATAGTGGTGGTGGTGACTGTAGTGTAGTGGTGAAGTTGGTGGTGGTGGTGGTCGTGGTGACGGTAGTGGTAATGGTGGAGATGATGGTGGTGATGGTGACGATAGTGGTGGTGGTCGTGAGGATGGTGGTGGTGTTGGTGATGGTCGTGGTTGTGGCGGTGATGGTCGTGGTTGTGGTGGTGATGGTCGTGCACTACCTAGCAGAGTTTACTGCCAGAGGGGAATCATAGGCCTGTGTCCCGTGTGGAAAAATAATAATAATTGAACTTTTCGTGTCAGAGGAAAGAAAGTCTCCCTGAAAACATTGAGTATACATAGTGTATAGTGTATACTACGGTGGTCCCTAGTATATTGATGATAAAGGCTAAAGTGTCATTTGAAAACAGGTGAATTTGTAAATGAAGTGATAAGCCTATAGAGGCAGGTGCCAGAAGTCGCCAGAAACTTACCACAGGTCAGCTGTTTTTAATAATCTTCCTGGCTTGCTAGTGTACTCGCATATAATCTAGTGATACCAGTGAATAGCAGAATACAGTGTTGTAGTAGCAACTAACCAGTATTATAATGGTACTTAGTGGAGTGGAGTGACTTTCATTAGTTTCTTTTTCTTGAAATACCAGACGTATACTGTGAATTTCATATACCCTGTAGTTACCAGCGGTCGCAATATACACAAGAGAAGCAATTATTACTCCAGAAAAAGCGTCCTTCCTCCAAAATTTGCACCAGTCAACTATAGTGATAATATAGCATTTATTGTGGTGGAGACGGAAAAAAAAATAGAAAAGCTAGATACAGCGATTGATAAACAAGGGTGAAGGTCGACCGTTCGTCATTGTAGGAGCTGCCAGCAGTCACCGGCTCTTCAACACGCAAGTTATACTTTTGTATCAATCAAATCACATATTACTCGGGTAGATAATTTCCAGTAGATCCTTCATGTGTTAGCTCAAATCACCGACCAGTATGGTTTAAATAAGTGACCCACTGATCAGATCAGATCGACTGGTCCGAACCCTTGACTGGTCCGAACCCTTGACTGGTCCGAACCCTTGACTGGTCCGAACCCTGGACTGGTTTCAAACGGTTTCGTTGGACAATAAAGCAGACTGTAAACGGATGGGGTTGTAGGCGCCCTTATAAACACAAACATTAAATATATATCAGGAACGTGCACGGTAAGCTGTCCATATACAAAAACAGTTAGAAACAGAATACAAATAGCTAGAGCTTCATTTAAGGAGGTTATTAATAGAATATTCAGAGGTTGCTAGTAGAATTGCAGTAAATCAACCATTCAAATCACTATGAAGCTGTGTGTAGTCTGTGGTCAGTCAAACAAACGGGCTTCCACATGCATAAATTGTCATTTTTTGTGGAAATTGGTGTCACGCCCCTTGTGCAGATATCCAAGAACTAGCTACAAACAGTATTAAAACAGGGAAGTGTTTTTGGGTATGCCCAAATGAGATAAAATCTGTGGACTAAAATCACAAGGGTATTAAAAGAGGTCAACATCAAAGCTGTTTTCATAGAAAACCTGGAAGCTTTCTACAACAGATGGGAACATAAAAAGTCTGGGCTGAATGGTACTGCCCTGATACTGGCCATGTAGTCAGAAACTGTAAGGCTGGAGATGATGTCCTGGTAGTCAATAAATGTGGGGCTGATAGTGCTGTCCTGGGAGACAGTAATGGTGAAGCTGGAGGTGCTGTCCTGGAGACAGTAATGGTGAAGCTGGAGGTGCTGTCCTGGGAGACAGTAATGGTGAAGCTGGAGATGCTGTCCTGGGAGACAGTAATGGTGAAGCTGGAGGTGCTGTCCTGGGAGACAGTAATGGTGAAGCTGGAGGTGCTGTCCTGGGAGACAGTAATGGTGAAGCTGGAGATGCTGTCCTGGGAGACAGTAATGGGGAAGCTGGAGATGCTGTCCTGGGAGACAGTAATGGTGAAGCTGGAGATTTTGTCCAGGTAGTCGGGAATTATACGCAGGAAGGAATACATATAAATGACCTACAAGCCTCCGGATGCAACATCCCAGCAATTCCAGGAACAGCTGTTAAAAATTGACCAATGTCTGGAAAATCTTCCAGCTCCTGCACCCAACATCTTGCTCCTGGGGGATTTCAACTTAAGGCACCTAAAATGGAGGAATATAGCAAATAATATTGTTGCAGTAATAACACCAGGAGGCAGCTCTGATGAAAACTCACACTCACGCGAGCTTTTAAATCTCTGCACAAAATACAATTTAAACCAGCAAATAATAGAGCCTATTAGACTGGAGAATACACTAGACCTCATCTTCACTAACAATGATGATCTGATAAGAAATGTCACCATATCAAAAACAATATACTTAGATCACAACATAATTTAGGTTCAGACATGTATGCACGGAGCCCCAGACCGACAAAATGAGATTAGTCACGAGGGAGCATTCACCAAATTCAACTTCAATAACAAAAACATAAAGTGGGACCAAGTAAACCAAGTTCTAACCGATATAAGCTGGGAAGATATACTAAGCAACACAGACCCCAACTTATGCCTAGAACAGATTAACTCGGTGGCACTCGATGTATGCACAAGGCTTATTCCTCTAAGAAAAAGGAGGAGTAGATGTAAAATAGAAAGAGACAGGCGCTCCCTTTACAGGCGACGGAAAAGAATAACAGAGCGGCTAAAAGAGGTCAATATATCTGAAATGCGTAGGGAGACACTGGTCAGAGAAATAGCAAGCATCGAACTTAAGCTAAAAGAATCCTTTAGGAGTCAGGAATCGCGGGAAGAACTAAAAGCCATAAATGCAATCGAAAGAAACCCAAAGTATTTCTTCTCCTATGCCAAATCAAAATCGAGAACAACGTCCAGTATTGGGCCTCTACTTAAACAAGATGGGTCCTACACAGATGACAGCAAGGAAATGAGTGAGCTACTCAAGTCCCAATATGACTCAGTTTTTAGCAAGCCGCTAACCAGACTGAGAGTCGAAGATAAAAATGAATTTTTTATGAGAGAGCCACAAAATTTGATTAACACAAGCCTATCCGATGTTATCCTGACGCCAATGACTTCGAACAGGCGATAAATGACATGCCCATGCACTCTGCCCAGGGCCAGACTCATGGAACTCTGTGTCATCAAGAACTGCAAGAAGCCCCTATCACGAGCCTTTTCCATCCCATGGAGAGGGAGCATGGACACGGGGGGCGTCCCACAGTTTTCTAAAAACAACAGACATAGCCCCCACCACAAAGGGGCAGTAAAGCAACAGCAAAGAATACAGACCAATAGCACTAACATCCATATCATAAAAATCTTTGAAAGGGTCCTAAGAAGCAAGATCACCACCCATCTAGAAACCCATCGTTACAAACGCAGGGCAACATGGTTTAGAACAGGTCGCTCCTGTCTGTCTCAACTATTGGATCACTACGACAAGGTCCTAAAATGCACTAGAAGACAAAAAGAATGCAGATGTAATATATACAGACTTGCAAAAGCCTTCGACAAGTGTGACCATGGCGTAATAGCGCACAAAATGCGTGCTAAAGGAATAACAGAAAAGTCGGTCGATGGATCTATAATTTCCTCACTAACAGAACACAGAGAGTAGTCGTCAACAGAGTAAAGTCCGAGGCAGCTACGGTGAAAAGCTCTGTTCCACAAGGCACAGTACTCGCTCCCATCTTGTTCCTCATCCTCATATCCGACATAGACAAGGATGTCAGCCACAGCACTGTGTCTTCCTTTGCAGATGACACCCGAATCTGCATGACAGTGTCTTCCATTGCAGACACTGAAAAGCTCCAGGCGACATCAACCAAATCTTTCAGTGGGCCTGCAGAAAACATATGAAGTTCAACTTTGAGAAATTTCAATTACTCAGATATGGTAAACATGAGGAAATTAAATCTTCATCAGAGTACAAAACAAATTCTGGCCACAAAATAGAGCGAAACACCAACGTCAAAGACCTGGGAGTGATCATGTCGGAGGATTCACCTTCAAGGACCATAACATTGTATCAATCGCATCTGCTAGAAAAATGACAGGATGGATAATGAGAACCTTCAAAACTAGGGAGGCCAAGCCCATGATGACACTCTTCAGGTCACTTGTTCTATCTAGGCTGGAATATTGCTTGCACACTAACAGCACCTTCAAGGCAGGTGAAATTGCCGACCTAGAAAATGTACAGAGAACTTTCACGGCGCGCATAACGGAGATAAAACACCTCAATTACTGGGAGCGCTTGAGGTTCCTAAACCTGTATTCCCTGGAACGCAGGAGGGAGAGATACATGATTATATACACCTGGAAAATCCTAGAGGGACTAGTACCGAACTTGCACACGAAAAACACTCACTACGAAAGCAAAAGACTTGACAGACGATGCACCATCCCCCCATTGAAAAGCAGGGGTGTCACTAGCACGTTAAGAGACCATACAATAAGTGTCAGGGGCCCGAGACTGTTCAACTGCCTCCCAGCACACATAAGGGGGATTACCAACAGACCCCTGGCAGTCTTCAAGCTGGCACTGAACAAGCACCTAAAGTCAGTTCCTGATCAGCCGGGCTGTGGCTCGTACGTTGGTTTGCGTGCATCCAGCAGCAACAGCCTGGTTGATCAGGCTCTGATCCACCAGGAGGCCTGGTCACAGACCGGGACGCGGGGGCGTTGACCCCCGGAACTCTCTCCAGGTAAACTCCATGTGGTGGTGACGGCAGTAGTAGTGCTGTTGATGATAGTGGTGGTGGTAATTGTGATGGTGGTGGTGGTGGTGATAGTGATGGCCATGGTGTTGGTAGTGATGATGGTAGTGGTGGTGGTGGTGGTGGTGGTGATGGTCGTGGTGGTAGTAGTGACGGTAGTGGTGAAGATGATGGTCGTGGTGACTTTAGCGGTGGCCGTCGTGATGCTGATGGTGGTGGTGATGGTTGTGGTGGTGGTGATGATGGTCGTTGTGGTGGTAGTTGTGACGGTAGTGGTAGGGGTGGTGATGACGGTGGTGGTGGTCGTGGTGACGGTAGTGGTAATGGTGGTGATGATGGTGGTGGTGGTGGTGGTGGTGGTGATGGTCGGTGGTGGGTGACGGTAGTGGTGGTGATGATGATGATGGTGATGGTGGTGGTGGTGATGGTCGTGGTGGTTGGTGATGGTAGTGGTAGTGGTGGTGGTGATGGTGGTGGTGGTCGTGGTGACGGTAGTGGTAATGTTGTGATGATGGTGGTGGTGCTGATGGTCACGGTAGTGGTGCTGATGATGGTGGTGGTGTTGACGGTAGCGGTGGTGGTGATGGTGGTGGTGGTGATGACGGTAGTAGTAGTGCTGGGGATGGTGGTGGTCGTGGTGACGGTAGTGGTAATGGTGGTGATGATGGTGGTCTTTGTTATGGTCGTGGTGGTGGTGGCGGTAGTGGTGGTGATGATGGTGGTGGTGGTGGTGACGGTAGTGGTGGTGATGATGGTGGTGGCGTTGACGGTAGTGGTGGTGGTCATGAGGATGGTGTGGTGGTGGTGGTGACGGTAGTGGTAGTGGTGGTGATGATGGTGGTGTGGTGGTCGTCGTGGTAACGGTAATGGTAATGGTGGTGATGATGGTGGTGTGGTGATGGTGACGGTAGTGGTGTGATGATGGTGGTGGTGTTGAGGGTAGTGGTGGTGGTGGTGATGATGGTAGTGGTGGTAGTGGTAGTGATGGTGTGGTGGTGGTGATGGTGACAGTAGTGGTGGTGGTGATGATGGTGGTGGTGGTGATGACGGTAGTGGTGGTGATGATGATGGTGGTGGGGGTTTTGGTGGTGGGGGTTTTGGTGGTGGGGGTTTTGGTGGTGGGGGTTTTGGTGGTGGGGGTTTGGTGGTGGTGATGGTCGTGATGGTGGTGGTGATGGTAGTGGTGGTGGTGATGACGGTGGTGGTGGTGGTGATGATGGTGGTGGTGGTGGTGACGGTAGTGGTGGTGGTGATGATGGTGTTGGTAGTGGTGATGATCTTGGTGGTGGTGGCGGTGATGATGGTGATGGTGATGGTGATGGTGATGGTGATGGTGATGGTGATGATAGAGGCGGCAGTGTTGTTTCTGTTTCCACTACAAGTACTATTTTGACCATTTTATTTTTTTTATTTATTTTATGTTGCAACCCCTGAATGGGTTGCAATGTATATTATGTATGTTACATGTATATTACCTTTTCATATAATTTTATATTGCTTATATTTGCGATAATAGCTAAATCGTAAATATATGACTTTATATTATTATTTGACTTATGTTGTTAGGTAGGATGTAACATATTATGTGCTCAGTTCAAGTCTTGATTGTCTAACTACTGTAATTATCGCTCTTTGCTTGTTACTCTGCCGGCTTCTGTTTCTGAGCTGCAGCTGTCCACGGAGCTATCACGTGATCGAGGGGGGGGGTGTCCTCACCTCGCCTGAAGTATTCAGTCTGGTCTAGACTCTCTTGATGGTTGGACAGATTGTCTGTCTCATTATTCTTGTTAGTTCTGTAGAACTCTGTTCACAGAACATTGTATAGACTTAGTGATTTTCGACGTTGTACTGAGGTTGTGTGTCGCATAGACACTGAGCAACTCAGGTCCTGAGCTGTAGCTTCTGACCTAACTTGTACTGGTATCTGTGTATTATCACAGTCGGGGATTTTCTTATGCTGAACTTAGATTCAGTGGTATGGGAGTTTTGTGACTTTTGTGGAGGATCTGCAGATGGTCTACTTAGTGTCGTTATATTATCTACTTGTTCCTGATTGTGTCGCAGTTGCTTGTTATATTGTTCGGCTTATCAGTCGTTTTATTGTTCAAGCAGACTGTTCTGATTGCCAGTTGGTTAAGAAGCTAGTTTATTTGAGGACTTCGTCAGTCACTTGTTTAAGTCTAGTCGAGTCTTGAGACGTAACGAACTACTTATAGCACTTACACACATACACACAAACTTACTTGTACATATTTGTAATATCTTATTAAATGTTAATGTACCAGACGGTACTTAAGAATTATAAATGTGATGTGTTTTCAGCACAATAATATTGTACTCGAGAGAAGTGATATTATTTTGATTACTGTGATTAATTTAATTTAATTTAATTTGATAATATACCTCTAGACTTAATAAATTTATTAAATTTTAATTTCTCTAGTTAGTAGCCTACCAGTTGTAATCCTGAAGCACTATTGAATCATACTGAATTCTAATGGATAATTGGACAAGGATACTGACTACTTGTTACGAAAACCCAGTAACAGGCTGGATGCTAGAAGGGCAGTCCTTTCTAGTATTCACTGGAGATCTCTAAGCTTTTAGAATCGCGTTTTTTGTAACATTTTATTTGACTATTTTCACTGTCATCATCGTCACAGTCACAATCATCACAGTCATGATCACCATCACCAACATCACAGTCATGATCATCGTCACCTTCATCACAGTCATAATCACCGTCACCATCATCAGAGTCATGATCACCGCCAATATCATCACAGTCATATCATCGTCATCATCATCACAGTCATGATCACTGTCACCATCATCACAGTCATAATCACCGTCACTATCATCACAGTCATGATCACCGTCACCATCATCGCAGACATAATCACCGTCTCCATCATCACAGACATGATCACCGTCACCATCATCAAAGTCATGATCACCGTCACCATCATCACAGACATGATCACCGTCACCATCATCACAGACATAATCACCGTCACCATCATCAAAGTCATGATCACCGTCACCATCATCACAGTCATGATCATCGTCACCATCACTGTGGCAGAGAATATCATACTCATTTACTCCTCAACTTCTTCCCTCACAATCCAACAAAGACAGGAGTCGATGTGTTCAGTCCATCAAGATTGATGGACTGAACACATCGACTCAAGGTTGAGGGACTGATTACCTCATTCTCCTCCTGTTCTCCTACGTATGGACTGAAGAAGCCACTGTGTAGCGAAACGTTTCCTCAATAAAGATACCCAAGAGTTGCACATGTGTCTAATTTATCAACATGTCGGTTCTCTGAACCATTCGTCTACAAATATATATATATATATATATATATATATATATATATATATATATATATATATATATATATAATATATATATATATATATATTATATATATATATATTTGTAAACTAACGTTAACATGTTGCCAAGGAAATACAATACGGTACCAAGATACTTCGTTACTTATGTTTGCTGAACGTCTGATAAGCACAGTGTTACCTTGTACACCTTGAACATCCCTCTAGACTAATGTGCAGAACATAATTTTCATGACTGCCAAATTTTTGTCCCTGTTTTGCTTTTAGTGTACAATGTTCTTCTTCCTGATCCTCATGGAAGGATGATCTGTGTGACTTGGTTAGCATGGTTTTGCAGCTGATGACCCCTGAAACCTGAATTCTTTGATAGGTTTGAGGTTCTCTTTGAAGCTACTGCAATTTTTTTGTAGAGGATCCAGGAGTAGCAGATATCAATTTCAAGAACACAGCCAATTGGTTTTCATATACCATCTTCTGGCCCCCATTGATGTCTTGTAGAGATGGGTAAGCATATCAATCTTGTCAATGCCAGTCATACTAAAGTTGTGAGCTTTGATGATTTTGAGGTAGAATACATGTAATTTCTTCTTGGCAACATTATCATAACCGATGCATGTTCTGATGGGGTGAATGTCAACATCAGAAAATTGCATAGTAGCTGCCTTCCTGTCTTTCCACTTACAGGCCAAGACTGCACCACCTGAACAGTAATTGAGGATTCTTCTTTTCACCTCAGTCTTATTCATCTCCTTGGTGTTATGTAGAGGTGGCTTACCAACATATTTGCATTTGCACTAATGTTTGAGGTGTGTAGCTAGGCCAATGCAAATAAAGAAGTTATCACCATTAAATAGCTGACTTCTCTGACAGAGTTTTTTTATTTACTCACATAAATGGCAGTGTTAGACACTTCACCCATCTGCTTCTCTTCATCAAAGAACTGTGCGCCATGTGATGTAAACGTTTTGGTCCCCTGAAACATGATTATGTCATGGATGGAGCCTTATAAGCTTGTTCTGTAGAAAAGCCAGTAGCCTTGTTTGTCTGTTTTGATCTTGATATATTGTCACAATTCACCTGCATTAGTCCCAAGCCACCCTGCTTAAGACCTTATCGACTGCCTACAAAAAGCTGCATCGAGATCTCGTTAACTGTTTAATGAAGGGATTGATTACTGGTTCAATGTCGAAGAACAATTACTGAAATTTCATCGATTTGTGTTGTCACTGAAGTGCAGGAGACTTCGAATCTGATTTGCTTGAATCTCTTGCCAGTCATCACGTCTACAATGTAAGGATCCCTTCTATTATAGGCCCAATAATAATTTATTACTGGAAGAAGAGAGATGCCTAGAATGTGAGGAATTCATTGAATGTCATCAATTTTGAAGATGGTATCCACAGGTTGGTATGGTATGCAATATGTTTCACCAAATTGGAGGTACATACATCTTGGGAGTACTGGAAAGTGTCCATCACGTAAGTTCCAACTGGGAGTTCATATTCTCTAAGCGGTGGAAAGTCTATATACTCATTTTGTTTTCATTGCATCCTTGAACTTTAAGGAATATACAAGAAAATAACAGTGATCTTTAAAGAAAATGACAATGAATATGAAAGAAATTGACAGTGAATGTGAACCAACATATAACGGGGTTACACAAGACGAATTATAATGAAACTTAAAACACTTAACATGTAAATGCCTGTCATTTAACAATTTAAACTCCAAAATATAAATAAACAAAGGATTTCATACTTATAATCCAGCTATTTAACAAAGTAACTGTAAGACAACACATAAGAAATGTGAACAAATAAGTCACCTCTGAACAGAATGGAAAACTTCATGAATGACAAATTTCTACTTGGTTTACAAGTTTTTACAAGTCAGAGAAAATTTAAAATACTTATTTTATATATCAGAGAAAGTGCAAGAGAGCGAGATGTAGGTAATTTACAGTATCATGTCATTTCTTCTCTCACAATATCTGCTAAGATGTGCTTAATGTTTTTGCTATCGGAAGCAACGAT
>NC_069399.1:86725567-86730567 GCF_026875155.1 Cherax quadricarinatus | reverse complement strand
ATTCCTCAAAATGTGCAAGAAACCCTTATCACATGTCTTAAATATTCTATGGAGAAGAAGCCTAGACAATGGAGTCATCCCCAGTCTTTAAGAACCACTGATATTGCCCAGCTATCCAATGGTGGCATAAAGTAATGGCAAGAACCTAGAGACCAATAGCCCTAACATCCCACATTATCACTATCCGTGGTCTTGGATGCTCTCCAAGACAGACACAATATAGATATAGTATATACTGGCTTTGCAAAAGCTTTTGATAAGTACGATCATGGGGCAATTACAGATGATCTCAATGTCAAGGAGCACAACAATGTTACTATTATTATTATTATTATTATTATATATATTAATATATATATATATATATATATATATATATATATATATATATATATATATATATATATATATATATTATATATGCAAAACAACCACTCTGAAAGAAATAGAGAAATTCCAAGCGCTTTCGTGACTACTCACATTATCAAGGAACTATGAAAGTGAAGCATCCAAGGAAGCTATATAAGGGGTCGGCCAGCACCTCACTATCAGATCACACAACGGTTAAACACGTGACGCGCGGCGAGCCAACTTGGATAGGTCCTTTGCAAAACTCACCCCAAGCTATTTATTTGTCCAGTGTATTATTAAATTCTTCCCAAATTCTATTAATTATAAATGGATCTAATTTATATAAACCAAAGGAAATATTCATATTATTGTCAAAACTGCTTTTTATGAAACAAGATTCAATTATATTCCTGTCGACCATGGACGTGCTTGATACTACTTTCTCAACTTTTTGAAAATCAATTGGATGGTTAAAATCTCTTACATGAATAAATAGAGCATTGGAATCTTGTCCAGTTGGGTATTTAAAATACCCAAGAAATGTAATTGATAAATCTTTTAAAGTTGCTAGGAACACTTTTTATAATCCAAAAAAGGGCAACCAGCCTTATTCAACTAAAAATATGTTGGTTCTCCCTTACCATGAAAACTTGGTTGATATGCCTTCTCATCTTAAGACTTTTAATATTAAAGTTGTATTCAAAAATCTTGATACAGTAAAAAAACTTTTGATTAAGAATTCCCCCCAAAATGCTGATGGATGTGTCTATAAGATTCCTTGTAAAATTTGCGATAAAGTTTATTACGGTCAAACTGGTAAAAATCTCGAACTAAGATTAAAACAACATAAATATAGCATTAGAACTGGACAAGATTCCAATGCTCTATTTATTCATGTAAGAGATTTTAACCATCCAATTGATTTTCAAAAAGTTGAGAAAGTAGTATCAAGCAAGTCCATGGTCGACAGGAATATAATTGAATCTTGTTTCATAAAAAGCAGTTTTGACAATAATATGAATATTTCCTTTGGTTTATATAAATTAGATCCATTTATAATTAATAGAATCTGGGAAGAATTTAATAATACACTGGACAAATAATTAGCTTGGGGGTGAGTTTTGCAAAGGACCTATCCAAGTTGGCTCGCCGCGCGTCACGTGTTTAACCGATGTGGGATCTGATAGTGAGGTGCTGGCCGACCCCTTATATAGCTTCCTTGGATGCTTCACTTTCATAGTTCCTTGATAATGTGAGTAGTCACGAAAGCGCTTGGAATTTCTCTATTTCTTTCAGAGTGGTTGTTTTGCATATTTTGAAATCACCTGTTTACTGTGATCTTATTGCATATATATATATATATATATATATATATATAAAATATATATATATATATATATATATAAAATATATATATATATATATATATATATATATATATATATATATATATACATGCAAAAACAGCCATTTGTGAAAGAATAATGAAATTCCAAGCACTTTCGTTACTACTCACATGTGAGTAATCACGAAAGAGCTTGGAATTTCATTATTCTTTCACAGTGGTTGTTTTGCATATTCTGAAATCACCTGTTTACTGTGATCTTACTGCATATATGCATATATATATAAATGTATATATATATATATATATATATATATATTATATATATAATATATATATATATATATATATATATATATTTATATAATATATATATTATATAATATATATATATATATATATATATATATATATATATAATATTATATTATAAATATATATATTATAAACATCAGCCGTCTCCCACCCAGGCCGGGTGTCCCATAAAGAAAGAGAAATCTTTCATCATCATCCAACAATTTCACTATCCCTTATACATAATCATTATCTTTGCAGAGGCGCCCAGATACTACAATTAAGATGTCCCACGAAACTGCCATTATCTCAAACCCTTCTTTTAAAGTGTAGGCATTGTACCTCCCATTTCCTGGACGAAAGTCCAGCTAACCGATTTCCCTGAATCCCTTCACAAAATATTATCCTGCTCACACTCCAACAGCTCGTCAAGTTCCCCAAAACATTCATCTCCATTCACTCCTATCTAACACGCTCACACACGCTTGCTGGAAGTTCCAGCCCCTCTCCCAAAAAATCTTCTTTACCCCCTCTCTCTAACCTTTTCGGGGCCGACCCCTACCCCGTTTTCCTTCCCCTACAGATTTATATGCTCTCCAAGTCAATCTACTTCGTTCCATTCTCTCAAAATGACCAAACCATCTCAACAGCACCTCTTCAGCCCTCTGACTAATACTTTTAGTAACTCCACACCTCCTCCTAATTTCCACACTACGAATTCTCTGCATAATATTTACACCACACATTGCCCTTAGACAGAACATCTCCACTGCCTCCAGTCGCCTCCTCGCTGCAGCATTTACAATGCACGCTTCAGACCCATATAAGAGTGTTGGTACCACTATACTCTCATACAGTCCCTTCTTTGCCTCCGTTGATAATGTTTTTTGTCTACACATATACCTTAATGCACTACTCACCTTTTTTCCTTCATCAGTTCTGTGGTTAACCTCATCCTTCATAAACCCATTTACTGACAGGTCAACTCCCAAATATCTGAAAATATTCACTCCTTCCATACTCCTTGTCTCCAATGTGATACCCAGTGTTGCAACCCCTGAATGGGTTACAATGATTATTATGTATATATGTAATGTATATTACCTTTTCATATAATTTTATATTGCTTATATTTGCGATAATAGCTAAATCGTAAATGTATGACTTTATATTATTATTTGACTGTTATATTGTTATTTAGCTTATGTTGTTAGGATGTATATAAAATGTGCTCAGTTAGGCTTGATTGTCAAACTACTGTAATTATCGCTTGTCGCTCGTTATACTGCTGGCTTCTGAGCTGCAGTTGTCCACGTAGCTATCACGTGATCGAGGGGGGGTGTCCTCACCTCTCGTGAAATTGTCAGTCTGCTGGAGACTCGCTTGGTGGTTGGACAGATTGTCTGTCTCATTATTCTTGTTAGTTCTGTAGAACTTTGTTCACAGAACATTGTATAGACTTTGTGATTTTCGACGTTGTACTGAGGTTGTGTGTCACATAGACACTCTGAGTATCTCAGGTCCTTAGCTATAGCTTCTGACCTAATTTTGTACTGATTCCTGTGTATTGTCACAGTCACAGTGTTTCCTATGCTGAACCTAGATTCAGTATTATGGGAGTTTTGTAACTGTCGTGGAGGATCTGCAGATGGTCCCTACTTAGTGTCGTTATATTATCTCCTTGTTCCTGATTCTGTGTCGCAGTCGCTTGATATTGCATTGCTATTGGGCTTAGCATTCTTTGTTGTTCAAGCAGACTGTTCGGGTTGCCAGTCGGTCAAGAAGTTAGTTTATTTGAGGACTTTGTCAGTCACTTGTTTAAGTCTTATTCGAGTCTTGAGACATAGCTAACTGCTTAAGAGCACTTACACGCATACACACACTTGTACATATTTGTAATATCTTATTAAATGTTAATGTACCAGACGGTACTTAAGAATTATAAATGTGATATGTGCTTTCAGCACAATAATATTGAACTCGAGAGATTGATATTATTTTCATACTGTGATTGATTTAATTTACTTTGATAATATACCTCTAGACAACTTATAGACTTAATAAATTTATTAAATTTTAATTTCTCTAGTTAGTTGCCTACCAGTTGTAATCCTAAAGCACTATTGAACCATACTAAATTTTAATGGATAATTGGACAAGGATACTGACTACTTGTTACGAAAACCCAGTAACAGGCTGGATGCTAGAAGGGCAGTCCTTTCTAGTATTCACTGGAGATCTCTAAGCTTTTAGAATCGCGTTTTTTGTAAAACCCAGTTTTTCTTTATCTAAATCGTTTGATACTCTCATTACCTTAATCTTATCTATGTTCATTTTCAACTTTCTATCTTTACACACCCTCCCAAACTCGCCCACTAATCCTTGCAACTTTACTTTAGAATCATCAACAAAAAGTACCTGTGTCAACTCCCATTTTGTATATGATTCCCCATAATTTAATACCACCCCTCTCCCTATCACCCTAGCATTTACTTCTTTTACAGCCCCTTCTATAAATATGTTAAACAACAATGGTGACATTACACATCCCTCTCTAAGACCTACTTTTACTGGGAAGTAATCTATCTTCCTCTCTCATACAGACCCTAACCTGAGACTCAATATCCTCATAAAAACTCTTTACAGCATTTAGTAACTTACTACCCATTCCATACACTTGCAACATTTGCCACATTGCTCCTGTATACACACTATCATATACCTTTTCTAAATCCATAAATTCAATGAAAACTTCCCTACTTTTATCTTAAAAATCTTCACATATATGATTCAATGTAAACACTTGATTTACACATCCCCTACCTATTCTAAAGCCTCCTTGTTCATCTGAAATCCTGTTCTCTGACTTACCTCTATTTTACCTGGTATACTCAGTAAACTTACTCCCCTATAATTTTTAGTCTCTTTTGTCCCCCATTCCTTTATATAAAGGAACTATACACACTCTCTGCCAATCCCTAGGTACCTTCCCCTCTTTCGTACATTTATT
>NC_069399.1:86715567-86720567 GCF_026875155.1 Cherax quadricarinatus | reverse complement strand
GTGGAGAGGGAAGCAGGAAGAGCATAACGAATGAAGCCAAACTACAAGAGAGAGAACTACACAGGCATGAAGAATTTCTTGCACGGAGTTCAGTGGGACAGAGAACTGGCAGGGAAATCAGTAAATGAGATGATGGAATATGTGACAACTATTTTCAAGGAAGCTGAGGAGAAGTTTGTAGCCAAGGGTAACAGAAATAACGAGAAAGCCAGGATGAGCTCTTGATTCACCCAAAGGTGTAGAGAGGCCTAAATCAAGTGTGCTAAAGAATGGAAGAAATATAGAAGGCAAAGGACCCAGGAGAAAAAGGAGAGTAGTCGTTGAGACAAAAATGAATATCCATAGGTTAGAAGGGAGGCCCATCAACAATTCGAAAATGACACAGTAGCAAAAGCCAAATCTGTCCCTAAGCTTTTGTACAGCCACATCAAGAGGAAAACAATAGTCAAGGACCAGGTAATCAGGCCGAGGAAGGAAGGAGAGGAGATCACAAGAAATGACCGCGAATTATGTGAGGAGTTCAACATGAGATTCAAAGAAGTGTTCACTGAGGAGACAGATGGGACTCCAGAAAGACAGAGAGGTGGGGTACACCATCAAGTGTTGGACACAATACATACAACCGAGGAAGAAGTGAAGAGGCTGTTAAGCGAGCTAGATACCTCAAAGGCGATGGGGCCGGATAACATCTCTCCATGGGTTCTGAGAAAGAGAGCAGAGGCGCTATCTGCAATACATTTTTCGAAACAGGGCGACTACCTGAGGTATGAAAGACAGCAAGTGTAGTCCCAATTTTTAAAAAAGAGACAGACACGAAGCATTAAACTACAGACCAGTGTCACTGACATGTATAGTAAGCAAAATCATGGAGAAGATTATCAGGAGAAGAGCAGTGGAGCACCTAAAAATGAATGAGCTTATCAACGACAACCAGCATGGTTTCAGGGACGGGAAATCCCGTGTCATAAACCTACTGGAGTTCTATGATAGGGTGACAACAGTAAGACAAGAGAGACAGAGAGGGGTCGGTAGACTTCATTTCCTTGGACTGTAAGAAAGCGTTTGACACAATTCCACAAAAGAGATTAGTGCAAAAGCTGGAGAACCAGGCAGGGATAACAGGGGAGAAAACACTGCAGTGGATCAGGGAATACTTGTCGGAAAGAGTACAGCGAGTCATGGTACATGACGAGTGTCAGAGTGGGCGCCAGTGACGAGCGGGTTTCCACAGGAGTTAATCCTAGGACCGGTGCTGTTTCTGATATATGTGAACGACATGACGGAAGGAATAGACTCAGAATTGTCCCTGTTTGCAGATGATGTGAAGTTGATGAGAATTCAATCGGACGAGGACTGGGAAGAACTACAAAGGGATCTGGACAGGCTGCAGGCCTGGTCCAGAAACTGGCTCCTGGAGTTCAACCCCACCAAGTGCAAAGTCATGAAGATTGGGGAAGGGCAAAGAAGGCCGCAGACGGAGTACAGTCTAGGGGGCCAGAGACTTCAATCCTCACTGAAGGAAAAGGATCTTGATAAAGCTCCTGGAGAGCGAAACGCTGCCACAATAAATGTCAGATTAGTTGCACTTGTGTCCTTTTACTTTACATATTGTCGGTAATTCTACCAACTTTATTACACGGTCCTGAGGCGCGTATCAACCTAATAACTATTGCTGCATGCGGGCGCCTAGCAAACCTAAGGACAGCATTCCGACATCTCAATAAGGAATCGTTCAGGACCCTGTACACAGTGTACGTTAGGCCCATATTGAAGCATGCAGCACCAGTTTGGAACCCACACCTAGCCAAGCACGTAAGGAAATTAGAGAAAACGCAAACGTTTGCAACAGGACTGGCCGGAGCTAAGGGAAATATCCTACGAGGAGAGGTTATGGGAAACCGATATGACGACTTTGGAGGACAGGAGAGATAGGGGGGATATGATAACGACATATAAAATACTGAGAGGAATTGACAAGGTGGATAGAGACAGATTGTTCTAGAGATAGAACACAGCGACAAAGGGTCACAGTTGGAAGTTGAAGACTCAGATGGATCACAGGGATGTTAGGAAGTATTTCTTCAGTCACAGAGTTGTCAGGAAGTGAAACAGTCTGAGAAGTGATGTAGTGGAGGCAAAATCCATAGTTGGCTTTAAGAAGGGGTATGATAAAGCTCATAGAGCAGGAAGAGTGATCTAGTAGCGACCATTGAAGAGGGGGAGCCAGGGGCTGTGAATCGACCCCTGCAACCACAACTAGGTGAGTACAACTAGGTGAGTACACACGCACAAACTCTCCCACGGGTACACTATCTGCCGCTCACACAGCCGAGACGCCGCTAAAACTCCCGACCTTTTAAAGGCTAAGATTTAGCCTCCACATATCTTGTGGTCCGATGACATAGTCGGCGTCGTGCTGGGAGACACGGCTCCCATTCCTGCCATTCCCGCTCCCACTCCGACAATTCCCATTACCGTTCCCAGCAACTCGATTTTCGTTCCTTGTTCCATAGTTATCAGTGCTGGTGTCAGTATCCTCTCTTCTCATTTCTCCCTGATCCCGGTTCCCATTAACGTACCAGCAATTCTCAATGATAATCACAAACTTACGATATCCAGTCACCTATCCTACTACTCCCATTACACAACTTATAATACCTAATCACACAACCTACAATTCCCAATGACACCTGCGATGCCAGATAGCACGCACCTGCAATGCCAAATCGCACAACATACCATACGCAATCACATAACCTACTTTACCCATTCACAGATACGATACCCAATCACCCAACCTACGATTCCCAATCACACATCTGTGAGACCCAGGTCAATACATTCACATTATTATAAATTCCGTTTGCTTACCTAGTCTCGTCAGTAGCATTCATAGTTTGATATTTCCTATTCTCAGTTCCATAGTTAGGTTGTTTAAGGCTGATTAGTAGCTCACTGAATACTGAGTCGTGCTGCGACATTTCGCAGTACGACTCTAATCAAAAGCCCTATATTGGATGTATTTTTTTTCCTATATTATTCATATATGAGATGTTTTTTCTTTTATTTCTCTCAATTTCGCTAATTGCTTTTAGTTCTCTCTGTTTCTACATCATACAGACATGATGTATTTATTTTGAGTCTGCTGTGTTTGATGAGTTTTGTTATTCGGCATATCCTATATAGAGTACTCTTCTCTTCTTTCATCGTGCTTATTCTCCTTCGTAACGGTACAAGTCTGAAGCATTCTGTTTGTCCACTACCATTGAGCTCATCCTCTCGATATACTGGTTTAGGTCATTGTTCATCATATTGTCTTCCCAGTGAATTTCAGCAAGCTCACGATTTATTAGTTCCCAGTTGATGTCCTTATTAAAGCTTAATTTGTTTAACATACCTTCATGGTTACAAGTGTTGTGCTTAGTACGACCAGTGGGTATACATATCCGAACTTCTGTAAAGTTATGGTCTGAGTTTACTGTCTTCAGCGTTATAAAGTTCCGAACCAGGTCTTCATTATTAGTGAACCTAAGGCCAAAGGTATTTTCTATTCTAAATGATTCTTCTATTTTCTGGCATAAGGCAAATTTGAAACAGTCATAGTAGTTCAGTTGTGTAAGATTTCATAAAAATTAGCTCCTGAGATTCTTTAAGCTGTAAAGTAAAAGGACACAAGTGCAACTAATGTGACATTTTATTGTGGCAACGTTTCGCTCTCCAGGAGCTTTATCAAGCCATTACAAACAATACATGGACACAGAGGGTATATGAAGGCTCAGAGTGAGGTGCAATACTAGTGAGGTGCCAATATCGATGTTCACTAGCGGTAGTAGTAGTAGTATTAGTAGTAGTGACAAAAGTTGTAGTGTAGTAGTAATACAATATGGTAGAGCAATTAATTCGAACATGAGTAAAAGGATATAAAAGCTTTTACTTGGGTAACATAAAAATAGGTTGGACAAATATAGACTGGAAAGAGGCAGCTTGTTTCAGTGTTCACTCTCTGTAATGTGCTTTGTGTAGTATAACATGAGAGACTATGTGATGGCAGGGTTTACTGTTTTCAGGAGGATTCTTGCTAAGACTTCGGAGATGGTGATGCTGCCGTTGTTTTGTTTAACTGTATTCGAAACAGCGATCAGTGCTGATTCAAGGCACTTGCGTCTGCGGAAATTAGTTTCTTTGATCACTAATTGGGCGTCTCTGAATTTCATGAGATGATTGGTGGAATTTCGGTGTTGTACACAGGCGTTGTTCAAGTTATCGTTCCTACATGCGTAAATGTGTTCATTGAGGCGGGTGTCGAGGTTTCTTGCTGTTTCACCTACGTAAATCTTGTCACAGCCTCCACAGGGTATAGTGTAAACTCCTGCATTGACTGGTTCGTGGTGCTTGGATTTTGTCCTGGTTATATCCTTTATTGAAGCGCTAGAAGCGATGGCGACTCTGGTGTTAGCTTGTGAAAGTACTTTTGAAACGTTCAATGCAACCTGGCTGTTGGGAAGAATTATAACTTTGTTGGGAGTGGTGTTGGTGCGTGGAGAATTAATGATCTGAAGAGCTCTTTTCTTGCAGTCTTTGATGAAAAAAGAAGGAAAATGTAACTCAGTGAATGTTTGGTGAATATATGTACATTCCTCGTCAAGAAACTCAGGACTACAAATTCGGTATGCTCTTAGGAAAAACCCGATGATGATGCCTCTTTTGGTCTTGGTATCTTGACTGGAATAGAAGTGTGTGAGATCATTTTTATGGGTGGGTTGCCTCTTTCCAGTCTACATTTGTCCATCCTATTTTTATGTTACCCAAGTAAAAGCTTTTATATCCTTTTACTCATGTACGAATTAATTGTTCTACCATATTGTATTACTACTACAACTTTTGTCACTACTAATACTAATACTACTACCACTAGTGAACATCGAAATTGGCACCTCACTAGTATTGCACCTCACTCTGAGCCTTTATGTACCCTCTGTGTCCATGTATTGTTTGTAATG
>NC_069399.1:86653067-86710567 GCF_026875155.1 Cherax quadricarinatus | reverse complement strand
CACACATTGCTGAGAGCCCTGCCTTGGTCACACATTGCTGAGAGCCCAGCCTTGGTCACACATTGCTGAGAGCCCAGCCTTGGTCACATATTGCTGAGAGCCCAGCCTTTGTTACACATTGCTGAGAGCCCAGCCTTGGTCACACATTGCTGAGAGCCCTGCCTTGGTCACACATTGCTGAGAGCCCAGCCTTGGTCACACATTGCTGAGAGCCGAGCCTTGGTCACACATTGCTGAGAGCCCTACCTCGGTCACACATTGCTGAGAGCCCTGCCTTGGTCACACATTGCTGAGAGCCCAGCCTTGGTCACACATTGCTGAGAGCCCAGCCTTGGTCACATATTGCTGAGAGCCCAGCCTTTGTCACACATTGCTGAGAGCCCAGCCTTGGTCACACATTGCTGAGAGCCCAGCCTGGGTCACACATTGCTGAGAGCCTTGCCTTGGTCACACATTGTTGAGAGCCCTACCTTGGTCACACATTGCTGAGAGCCCAGCCTGGGTCACACATTGCTGAGAGCCCAGCCTTGGTCACACATTGCTGAGAGCCCAGCCTGGGTCACACATTGCTGAGAGCCCAGCCTGGGTCACACATTGCTGAGAGCCCAGCCTTGGTCACACATTGCTGAGAGCCCAGCCTTGGTCACACATTGCTGAGAGCCCAGCCTGGGTCACACATTGCTGAGAGCCCTGCCTTGGTCACACATTGCTGAGAGCCCAGCCTGGGTCACACATTGCTGAGAGCCCTGCCTTGGTCACACATTGCTGAGAGCCCTACCTTGGTCACACATTGCTGAGAGCCCAGCCTGGGTCACACATTGCTGAGAGCCCAGCCTGGGTCACACATTGCTGAGAGCCCAGCCTGGGTCACACATTGCTGAGAGCCCAGCCTGGGTCACACATTGCTGAGAGCCCAGCCTGGGTCACACATTGCTGAGAGCCTAGCCTGGGTCACACATTGCTGAGAGCCCAGCCTTGGTCACACATTGCTGAGAGCCCAGCCTTGGTCACACATTGCTGAGAGCCCAGCCTTGGTCACACATTGCTGAGAGCCCAGCCTTGGTCACACATTGCTGAGAGCCCAGCCTTGGTCACACATTGCTGAGAGCCCAGCCTTGGTCACACATTGCTGAGAGCCCAGCCTTGGTCACACATTGCTGAGAGCCCAGCCTTGGTCACACATTGCTGAGAGCCCAGCCTTGGTCACACATTGCTGAGAGCCCAGCCTTGGTCACACATTGCTGAGAGCCCAGCCTTGGTCACACATTGCTGAGAGCCCAGCCTTGGTCACACATTGCTGAGAGCCCTGCTTTGGTCGCACATTGCTGAGAGCCCAGCCTTGGCCACACATTGCTGAGAGCCTAGCCTTGGTCACACATTGCTGAGAGCCCAGACTTGGTCACACATTGCTGAGAGCCCAGCCTTGGTCACACATTGCTGAGAGCCCAGCCTTGGTCACACATTGCTGAGAGCCCAGCCTTGGTCACACATTGCTGTGAACCCAGCCTTGGTCACACATTGCTGAGAGCCCTGCCTTGGTCACACATTGCTGAGAGCCCAGCCTTGGTCTCACATTGCTGAGAGCCCAGCCTTGGTCACACATTGCTGAGAGCCCAGCCTTGGTCACACATTGCTGAGAGCCCAGCCTTGGTCACACATTGCTGAGAGCCCAGCCTTGGTCACACATTGCTGAGAGCCCAGCCTTGGTCACACATTGCTGAGAGCCCAGCCTTGGTCACACATTGCTGAGAGCCCAGCCTTGGTCACACATTGCTGAGAGCCCAGCCTTGGTCACACATTGCTGAGAACCCAGCCTTGGTCACACATTGCTGAGAGCCCAGCCTTGGTCACACATTGCTGAGAGCCCTGCTTTGGTCGCACATTGCTGAGAGCCCAGCCTTGGCCACACATTGCTGAGAGCCTAGCCTTGGTCACACATTGCTGAGAGCCCAGCCTTGGTCACACATTGCTGAGAGCCCAGCCTTGGTCACACATTGCTGAGAGCCCAGCCTTGGTCACACATTGCTGAGAGCCCAGCCTTGGTCACACATTGCTGAGAGCCCAGCCTTGGTCACACATTGCTGAGAGCCCAGCCTTGGTCACACATTGCTGAGAGCCCAGCCTTGGTCACACATTGCTGAGAGCCTGCCTTGGTCACACATTGCTGAGAGCCCAGCCTTGGTCACACATTGCTGAGAGCCCAGCCTTGGTCACACATTGCTGAGAGCCCAGCCTTGGTCACACATTGCTGAGAGCCCAGCCTTGGTCACACATTGCTGAGAGCCCAGCCTTGGTCACACATTGCTGAGAGCCCAGCCTTGGTCACACATTGCTGAGAGCCCAGCCTTGGTCACACATTGCTGAGAGACCAGCCTTGGTCACACATTGCTGAGAGCCCAGCCTTGGTCACACATTGCTGAGAGCCCAGCCTTGGTCACACATTGCTGAGAGCCCAGCCTTGGTCACACATTGCTGAGAGCCCAGCCTGGGTCACACATTGCTGAGAGCCCAGCCTTGGTCACACATTGCTGAGAGCCCAGCCTTGGTCACACATTGCTGAGAGCCCAGCCTTGGTCACACATTGCTGAGAGCCCAGCCCTTTGGTCACACATTGCTGAGAGCCCAGCCTTGGTCCACACATTGCTGAGAGCCCAGCCTTGGTCACACATTGCTGAGAGCCCAGCCTTGGTCACACATTGCTGAGAGCCCAGCCTTGGTCACACATTGCTGAGAGCCCAGCCTTGGTCACACATTGCTGAGAGCCCAGCCTTGGTCACACATTGCTGAGAGCCCAGCCTTGGTCACACATTGCTGAGAGCCCAGCCTGGGTCACACATTGCTGAGAGCCCAGCCTTGGTCACACATTGCTGAGAGCCCAGCCTGGGTCACACATTGCTGAGAGCCCAGCCTGGGTCACACATTGCTGAGAGCCCAGCCTTGGTCACACATTGCTGAGAGCCCAGCCTTGGTCACACATTGCTGAGAGCCCAGCCTTGGTCACACATTGCTGAGAGCCCAGCCTTGGTCACACATTGCTGAGAGCCCAGCCTTGGTCACACATTGCTGAGAGCCCAGCCTTGGTCACACATTGCTGAGAGCCCAGCCTTGGTCACACATTGCTGAGAGCCCAGCCTTGGTCACACATTGCTGAGAGCCCAGCCTTGGTCACACATTGCTGAGAGCCCAGCCTTGGTCACACATTGCTGAGAGCCCAGCCTTGGTCACACATTGCTGAGAGCCCAGCCTTGGTCACACATTGCTGAGAGCCCAGCCTTGGTCACACATTGCTGAGAGCCCAGCCTTGGTCACACATTGCTGAGAACCCAGCCTTGGTCACACATTGCTGAGAGCCCAGCCTTGGCCACACATTGCTGAGAGCCCAGCCTTGGTCACACATTGCTGAGAGCCCAGCCTTGGTCACACATTGCTGAGAGCCCAGCCTTGGTCACACATTGCTGAGAGCCCAGCCTGGGTCACACATTGCTGAGAGCCCAGCCTTGGTCACACATTTTTCAACAAGCTTTTTATATCACATTGATTTACTCTTGTTTGCTATGTGTTTCATTCTTTCAATTTTAATTCTACGTCTTTCCACAAAGTTTATATTTAGTGTCTTCAGCCTATTCTCGTACTTATGTCACTCACAATTATGTCACTCACAATTATGTCACTCACAATTATGTCACTCACAATTATGTCACTCACAATTATGTCACTCACAATTATGTCACTCACAATTATGTCACTCACAATTATGTCACTCACAATTATGTCACTCACAATTATGTCACTCACAATTATGTCACTCACAATTATGTCACTCACAATTATGTCACTCACAATTATGTCACTCACAATTATGTCACTCACAATTATGTCACTCACAATTATGTCACTCACAATTATGTCACTCACAATTATGTCACTCACAATTATGTCACTCACAATTATGTCACTCACAATTATGTCACTCACAATTATGTCACTCACAATTATGTCACTCACAATTATGTCACTCACAATTATGTCACTCACAATTATGTCACTCACAATTATGTCACTCACAATTATGTCACTCACAATTATGTCACTCACAATTATGTCATCTCACCCAATTATGTCACTCACAATTATGTCACTCACAATTATGTCACTCACAATTATGTCACTCACAATTATGTCACTCACAATTATGTCACTCACAATTATGTCACTCACAATTATGTCACTCACAATTATGTCACTCACAATTATGTCACTCACAATTATGTCACTACAATTATGTCACTCACAATTATGTCACTCACAATTATGTCACTCACAATTATGTCACTCACAATTATGTCACTCACAATTATGTCACTCACAATTATGTCACTCACAATTATGTCACTCACAATTATGTCACTCACAATTATGTCACTCACAATTATGTCACTCACAATTATGTCACTCACAATTATGTCACTCGCAATTATGTCACTCACAATTATGTCACTCACAATTATGTCACTCACAATTATGTCGCTCACAATTATGTCACTCACAATTATGTCACTCACAATTATGTCACTCACAATTATGTCACTCACAATTATGTCACTCACAATTATGTCACTCACAATTATGTCACTCACAATTATGTCACTCACAATTATGTCACTCACAATTATGTCCATCATATAATACGGAGACCAGAAATGAGCCGCATAATCTGTAAGAGACTTAAGAAAACATAAATGAAGTTGAAGTATGATCTTAGGATGGAAAAATAGACACAAGTCCTGCATATGATTCTTTATTGACTTTGTTGCACTTACGTAGTGGGGTTTATCAAGCCACAAACCGATCTTCATGCAATTATTTATAGATGCCTCATCGGATAGCCTTCAAACCTCAACGTGGACAACTTGGGAATGGAGCTTATGAGCAGTTTCAAGCTTAGGGTACTAGTGTATATTGGGTTACTGGCCTTTGTGCATGACCAGGACAACATTTCTCTCACTGTTTACTCTGACAAAGTTGGTGTTTTGTAGGAATGTTTCCTGTAGCGTTCATGTTCCTCCAGGCGACACCTTGTGTGGGCTTAGTAGTGTGACCCATTGTTGGCTTGATAGTGTGACCCCGTGTTGGCTTGGTTGTGTGATCCCGTGCTGGCTTGGTAGTGTGATCCCGTGCTGGCTTGGTAGTGTGATCCCGTGCTGGCTTGGTAGTGTGATCCCGTGCTGGCTTGGTAGTGTGATCCCGTGCTGGCTTGGTAGTGTGATCCCGTGTTGGCTTGGTAGTGTGATCAAGTGCTGGCTTGGTAGTGTGATCCCGTGATGGCTTGGTAATGTGACTCCTTGTTGTCTTGGTAATGCGACTCCTTGTTGGCTTGGTAGTATGACCCCGTGCTGGCTTGGTAGTGTGATCCCGTGCTGGCTTGGTAGTGTGATCCCTTGCTGGCTTGGTAGTGTGATCCCGTGCTGGATTGGTAGTGTGACTCTGTGTTGGCATGGTAGTGTGATCCCGTGCTGGCTTGGTACTGTGATCCCGTGCTGGCTTGGTAGTGTGACCCTATGCTGGCTTGATAATATGACTCCGTGTTGACGTGCAGCTCAGCACACGTTTACTTGGGCCAACCCTCATTCATCAGCTCATCGACTTGCTCTCTCCTACATCTTGTGACCTGACTTGTCTTCTACCATGCTTGACCTGTATGTACAGAACCAGTAGACCTGTACTCAGTATGGAGAGCGAGAGAGAGAGAGAGAGAGAGAGAGAGAGAGAGAGAGAGAGAGAGAGAGAGAGAGAGAGAGAGAGAGAGAGAGAGAGAGAGAGAGAGAGAGAGAGAGCACAGGAGCAGTTGGAAAAGACAGATAGCAGAGGACCTGTGTGTCCACACCGAGGCTATCAGCTGACAAGATAGTGAGTGTCCTAGGCAATATCTCGTTCCTGTCCTCTCTTACCATATCTTATACCTCACTGGTCACTGTAATATATTAGGTCCTCCCACTAGTGCACGATGTATCTAGCTGAATTCTATACATGCAAAGTGTTTATCCAGCTGGTTCTTGAATAACTTTGCTCTAATAACATTATTTGGTAGTATATTCTTATTTTCTATGTTTCTGTTTGCAAGGTAACTTTTGCATATGTTCGTGTTGCAAACCTTTGATATATTTCTACCTTTGATACTTCTTTAACGAATCTCGAGAGTCTTTCTACTCTCGGAGCCCGGCCATGGGCCAGGCTGATCTAGTGCTCGCCTGGTCAACCAGGTCATTGCTGCTGGTGGCCCGCTGGCCCACATGTCCACCACAACCCTGTTTGATCTAGCACTTGGTGAAGATACTTATCCAGTTTCCTCTTGAAGACTTCTATACTTATTCCAGCAGTATTTCTGATATCTTCTGGTAAGATGGTGAATAGTCAGAGGCCACGAATATTGATACGACGTTCTCTTATTGTACTTCTTGCACCCCTGCTTTTCGCTGGGTATATTTTTACTTCCTCCCATATCTCTCACTCCAGTATGTTGTCATGGCTGGGTGCAGATTTAGGACAAGACCCTCCAGTACTTTCCAGGTATATATTATCATGAATCTTCTGCATCGCAGCTTCATTCCATTGTTTCGAATAATGGATTCAAATGGAGAGAGAGAGAGAGAGAGAGAGAGAGAGAGAGAGATGGGGAAACGGAGAATGTTGAGTAGGATAATTGGTTGGTTAATTGAGTATAAAACCTCTCTCCTACATAAGGGTCATTTACTCTACATAAAAACAATTAACCACCGTTCAAGAACATTATAATACCTAAAATATAGAATAAAATAAATTTTCAACACATAAACGCTAAATATATGCTAAATATGTGTATATAACCTTTGTGTGGAGTAGGAGTGGGAGATTGTTAAGGTGGGAGTGGGAGATTGTTAAGGTGGGAGTGGGAGATTGTTAAGGTGGGAGTGGGAGATTGTTAAGATGGGAGTGGGAGATTGTTAAGGTGGGAGTGGGAGATTGTTAAGGTGGGAGTGGGAGATTGTTAAGGTGGGAGTGGGAGATTGTTAATGTGGGAGTGGGAGATTGTTAAGGTGGGAGTGGGAGATTGTTAATGTGGGAGTGGGAGATTGTTAAGGTGGGTGTGATTATTGTTAAGGTGGGTGTGGGAGATTGTTAAGGTGGGTGTGGGAGATTGTTAAGGTGGGAGTGGGAGCCTGTTAAGGTGGGAGTGGGAGATTGTTAAGGTTGGGTGTGGGAGATTGTTAAGGTGGGAGTGGGAGATTGTTAATGTGGAAGTGGGAGATTGTTAGGTGGGAGTAGGTGATTGTAAATGTGGGAGTGGGAGATTGCTAATGTGGGAGTGGGAGACTGTTAAGGTGGGAGTGGGAGATTGTTAAGGTGGGGAGTGGGAGATTGCTAATGTGGGGGTGGGGGATTGTTAATTAAGGTGAGAGTGGGAGATTTTTAAGGTGGGAGTGGGAGATTGTTAAGGTGGGAGTGGGAGATTGTTAAGGTGGGAGTGGGAGTTTGTTAAGGTGGGTGTGGAGATTGTTAAGGTGGGAGTGGGAGATTGTTAAGGTGGGTGTGGGAGATTGTTAAGGTGGGTGTGGGAGATTGTTAAGGTGGGAGTGGGAGATTGTTAAGGTGGGGGGTGGGAGATTGTTAAGGTGGGTGTGGGGAGATTGTTAAGGTGGGAGTGGGAGCCTGTTAAGGTGGGAGTGGGAGATTGTTTAAGGTGGGTGTGGGAGATTGTTAAGGTGGGAGTGGGAGATTGTAATGTGAAAGTGGGAGATTGTTAAGGTGGGAGTAGGTGATTGTAAATGTGGGAGTGGGAGATTGCTAATGTGGGGTGGGAGACTGTTAAGGTGGGAGTGGGAGATTGTTAAGGTGGGAGTGGGAGATTGCTAATGTGGGGGTGGGGATTGTTAATTAAGGTGAGAGTGGGAGATTTTTAAGGTGGGAGTGGGAGATTGTTAAGGTGGGAGTGGGAGATTGTTAAGGTGGGAGTGGGGGAGATTGTTAAGGTGGGGTGGGAGATTGTTAAGGTGGGAGTGGGAGCCTGTTAAGGTGGGAGTGGGAGCCTGTTAAGGTGGGAGTGGGAGCCTGTTAAGGTGGGAGTGGGAGATTGTTAGGTGGGAGTGGGAGATTGTTAAGTGGGGAGTGGGAGCCTGTTAGGTGGGAGTGGGAGATTGTTAAGGTGGAGTGGAAGCCTGTTAAGGTGGGAGTGGGAGATTGTTAAGGTGGGAGTGGGAGATTGTTAAGGTGGGAGTGGGAGATTGTTAAGGTGGGTGTGGGAGATTGTTAAGTGGGAATGGGAGATTGCTAAGGTGGGTGTGGGAGATTGTTAAGGTGGGTGTGGGAGATTGTTAAGGTGGGAGTGGGAGCCTGTTAAGGTGGGAGTAGGAGATTGTTAAGGTGGGAGTGGAAGCCTGTTAAGGTGGGAGTGGGAGATTGTTAAGGTGGGTGTGGGAGATTGTTAAGGTGGGTGTGGGAGATTGTTAAGGTGGGAGTGGAAGCCTGTTAAGGTGGGAGTGGGAGATTGTTAAGGGTGGGAGTGGAAGCCTGTTAAGGTGGTAGTGGGAGATTGTTAAGGGTGGGAGTGGGAGATTGTTAAGGTGGGAGTGGGAGATTGATAAGGTGGGTGTGGGAGATTGTTAAGGTGGGAGTGGGAGATTGTTAAGGTGGGTGTGGGAGATTGTTAAGGTGGGTGTGGGAGATTGTTAAGGTGGGTGTGTGAGATTGTTAAGGTGGAGTGGGAGCTGTTAAGGTGGGAGATGGGAGATTGTTAAGGTGGGTGTGGGAGATTGTTAAGGTGGGAGTGGGAGATTGTTAAGGTGGGTGTGGGAGATTGTTAAGGTGGGAGTGGGAGATTGTTAAGGTGGGAGTGGGAGATTGTTAAGGTGGGAGTGGGAGCCTGTTAAGGTGGGAGTGGGAGATTGTTAAGGTGGGTGTGGGAGATTGTTAAGGTGGGTGTGGGAGATTGTTAATGTGGGAGTGGGAGATTGTTAAGGTGGGAGTGGGAGCCTGTTAAGGTGGGAGTGGGAGATTGTTAAGGTGGGTGTGGGAGATTGTTAATGTGGGAGTGGGAGATTGTTAAGGTGGGAGTAGGAGCCTGTTAAGGTGGGAGTGGGAGATTGTTAAGGTGGGTGTGGGAGATTGTTAAGGTGGGAGTGGGAGATTGTTAAGGTGGGTGTGGGAGATTGTTAATGTGGGAGTGGGAGATTGTTAAGGTGGAGTGGGAGCCTGTTAAGGTGGAGTGGGAGATTGTTAAGGTGGGAGAGGGAGTTTGCTAATGTCAGGGTGGGGGATTGTTAAGGTGAGAGTGGGAGATTGTTAAGGTGGGAGTGGGAGATTGCTGATGTGGGAGTGGGAGATTGTTAAGGTGGGAGTAGGAGATTGTTAATGTGGGAGTGGGAGATTGTTAATGTGGGAGTGGAGACTGTTAAGGTGGGAGTGGGAGATTGTTAAGATGGGAGTGGGAGATTGTTAATGTGGAAGTGGGAGATTGTTAAGGTGGGAGTAGGTGATTGTAAATGTGGGAGTGGGAGATTGCTACTGTGGGAGTGGGAGACTGTTAAGGTGGGAGTGGGAGATTGTTAAGGTGGGAGTGGGAGCCTGTTAAGGTGGGAGTGGGAGATTGTTAAGGTGGGTGTGGGAGATTAAGGTGGGAGTGGGAGATTGTTAAGGTGGGTGTGGGAGATGTTAAGGTGGGAGTGGGAGATTGTAAGGTGGGAGTGGGAGATTGTTAAGGTGGGAGTGGGAGCCTGTTAAGGTGGAGTGGGAGATTGTTAAGGTGGGTGTGGGAGATTGCTAAGGTGGTGTGGGAGATTGTTAAGGTGGGAGTAGGAGATTGTTAAGGTGGGAGTGGAAGCTGTTAAGGTGGGAGTGGGAGATTGTTAAGGTGGGTGTGGGAGATTGTTAAGGTGGGTGTGGGAGATTGTTAAGGTGGGAGTGAAGCCTGTTAAGGTGGGAGTGGGAGATGTTAAGGTGGGAGTGGAAGCCTGTTAAGGTGGTAGTGGGAGATTGTTAAGGTGGGAGTGGGAGATTGTTAAGGTGGGATGTGGAGATTGATAAGGGGGTGTGGGAGATTGTTAAGGTGGGAGTGGGAGATTGTTAAGGTGGGTGTGGGAGATTGTTAAGGTGGGTGTGGGAGAATGTTAAGGTGGGTGTGTGAGATTGTTAAGGTGGGAGTGGGGCCTGTTAAGGTGGGAGTGGGAGATTGTTAAGTGGGGTGTGGGAGATTGTTAAGGTGGGAGTGGGAGATTGTTAAGGTGGGTGTGGGAGATTGTTAAGGTGGGAGTGGGAGATTGTTAAGGTGGGAGTGGGAGATTGTTAAGGTGGGAGTGGGAGCTGGTAAGGTGGGAGTGGGAGATTGTTAAGGTGGGTGTGGGAGATTTGTTAAGGTGGTGTGGGAGATTGTTAATGTGGGAGTGGGAGATTGTTAAGGTGGGAGTGGGAGCCTGTTAAGGTGGGAGTGGGAGATTGTTAAGGTGGGTGTGGGAGATTGTTAAGGTGGGTGAGGAGATTGTTAATGTGGGAGTGGGAGATTGTTAAGGTGGGAGTGGGAGCCTGTTAAGGTGGGAGTGGGAGCTGTTAAGGTGGAGTGGGAGCCTGTTAAGGTGGGAGTGGGAGATTGTTAAGGTGGGAGTGGGAGATTGTTAAGGTGGGAGTGGGAGCCTGTTAAGGTGGGAGTGGGAGATTGTTAAGGTGGGAGTGGAAGCCTGTTAAGGTGGGAGATAAGAGATTGTTAAGGTGGGAGTGGGAGATTGTTAAGGTGGGAGTGGGAGATTGTTAAGGTGGGTGTGGGAGGAGTTGTTACGTTGGGAGTGGAGATTGCTAAGGTGGGTGTGGGAGATATGGTTAAGGTGGGTGTGGGAGATTGTTAAGGTGGGAGTGGGAGCCTGTTAAGGTGGGGAGATAGGAGATTGTTAAGGTGGGAGTGGAGCCTGTTAAGGTGGGAGTGGGAGATTGTTAAGGTGGGTGTGGGAGATTGTTAAGGTGGGTGTGGGAGATTGTTAAGGTGGGAGTGGAAGCCTGTTAAGGTGGGAGTGGGAGATTGTTAAGGTGGGAGTGGAAGCCTGTTAAGGTGGTAGTGGGAGATTGTTAAGGTGGGAGTGGGAGATTGTTAAGGTGGGAGGGAGATTGATAAGGTGGGTGTGGGAGATTGTTAAGGTAGGGAGTGGGAGATTGTTAAGGTGGGTGTGGGAGATTGTTAAGGTGGGTGTGGGAGATTGTTAAGGTGGGGTGTGTGAGATTGTTAAGTGGGAGTGGGAGCCTGTTAAGGTGGGAGTGGGAGATTGTTAAGGTGGGTGTGGGAGATTGTTAAGGTGGGAGTGGGAGATTGTTAAGGTGGGTGTGGGAGATTGTTAAGGTGGGAGTGGGAGATTGTTAAGGTGGGAGTGGGAGATTGTTAAGGTGGAGTGGGAGCCTGTTAAGGTGGGAGTGGGAGATTGTTAAGGTGGTGTGTGGAAGATTGTTAAGGTGGGTGTGGGAGATTGTTAATGTGGGAGTGGGAGATTGTTAAGGTGGGAGTGGAGCCTGTTAAGGTGGGAGTTGGAGATTGTTAAGGTGGGTGTGGGAGATTGTTAATGTGGGAGTGGGAGATTGTTAAGGTGGGAGTGGGAGCCTGTTAAGGTGGGAGTGGGAGATTGTTAAGGTGGGTGTGGGAGATTGTTAAGGTGGGAGTGGGAGATTGTTAAGGTGGGTGTGGGAGATTGTTAATGTGGGAGTGGGAGATTGTTAAGGTGGGAGTAGGAGCCTGTTAAGGTGGGAGTGGGAGATTATTAAGGTGGGAGAGGGAGTTTGCTAATGTCAGGGTGGGGGATTGTTAAGGTGAGAGTGGGAGATTGTTAAGGTGGGAGTGGGAGAATTGCTGATGTGGGAGTGGGAGATTGTTAAGGTGGGAGTAGGAGATTGTTAATGTGGGAGTGGGAGATTGTTAATGTGGGAGTAGGAGACTGTTAAGGTGGGAGTGGGAGATTGTTAAGATGGAGTGGGAGATTGTTAATGTGGAAGTGGGAGATTGTTAAGGTGGGAGTAGGTGATTGTAAATGTGGGAGTGGGAGATTGCTACTGTGGGAGTGGGAGACTGTTAAGGTGGGAGTGGGAGATTGTTAAGGTGGGAGTGGGAGATTGTTAATGTGGAAGTGGGAGATTGTTAAGGTGGGAGTAGGTGATTGTAAATGTGGGAGTGGGAGATTGCTAATGTGGGAGTGGGAGACTGTTAAGGTGGGAGTGGGAGATTGTTAAGGTGGGAGTGGGAGATTGCTAATGTGGGGGTGGGGGATTGTTAATTAAGGTGAGAGTGGGAGATTGTTAAGGTGGGAGTGGGAGATTGTTAAGGTGGGAGTGAGAGATTGTTAATGCGGGAGTAGGAGATGTTATGGTGGAGTGGGGAGATTGTTAATGTGGGAGTGGGAGACTGTTAATGTGGGAAGGGGAGATTGTTAAGGTGTGAGTGGGAGATTGCTAATGTGGGGGTGGGGGATTGTTAATTAAGTGTGGAGTGGGAGATTGTTAAGGTGGGAGTGGGAGATTGTTAAGGTGGGAGTGAGAGATTGTTAATGTGGGGGTAGGGGATTGTTAAGGTGGGAGTGGGAGATTGTTAATGTGGGAGTGGGGATTGTTAATGTGGGAGTGGGAGACTGTTAGGGTGGGAGTGGGAGATTGTTAAGGTGGGAGTGGGAGATTGCTAATGGGATGTGGGGGTTTGTTTATTAAGTTGGGAGTGGGAGATTGTTAAGGTGGGAGTGAGAGACTGTTAAGGTGGGAGTGGAGATTGTTAATGTGGGAGTGGGAGATTGTTAATGTGGGAGTGGGAGACTGTTAAGGTGGGAGTGGGAGATTGTTAATTGTGGGAGTGGGAGATTGTTAATGTGGGAGTGGGAGATGTTAAGGTGGGAGTGGGAGATTATTAAGGTGGGAGTGGGAGATTGCTAATGTGGGGGTGGGGGGTTGTTAATTAAGGTGGGAGTGGGATATTGTTAAGGTGGGAGTGGGAGATTGTTAAGGTGGGAGTGAGAGATTGCTAATGTGAAGTTGGGTATTGTTAAGGTGAGAGTGGGAGATTGTTAAGGTGGGAGTGGGAGATTGTAAATGTGGTAGTGGGAGATTGTTAAAGTGGGAGTGGGAGATTGCTAATGTGGGAGTGGGAGATTGTTAATGTGGGAGTGGGAGATTGTTAGGTGGGAATGGGATATTGTTAAGGTGGGAGTGGAAGATTGTTAAGGTGGGAGTGAGAGATTGCTAATGTGAAGGTGGGGGATTGTTAAGGTGAGAGTGGGAAATTGTTAAGGTGGGAGTGGGAGATTGTTAATGTGGGAGAGGGAGATTGTTAAGGTGGGAGTGGGAGATTGTTAAGGTGGGAGTGGGAGACTGTTAATGTGGGAGTGGGAGATTGTTAGTGGGAGTGGGATATTGTTAAGGTGGGAGTGGCAGATTGTTAAGGAAGAAGTGGGATATTGCTAATGTGGGGGTTTGGCGTTGTTAATTAAGGTGACAGTGGGAGAGTGTTAATGTGGGAATGGGAGATTGTTAGGGTGGGATTGGGAGATTGTTAATGTGGGAGTGGAGATTGTTAATGTGGAAGTGGGAGATTGTTAATAGGGGAGTGGGAGATTGCTAATGTGGGAGTGGGAGATTGTTAAGGTGGGAATGGGAGACTGTTAAAGTGGGAGTTTGAGATTGTTAAGGCGAGAGTGGGAGATTGTTAAGGTGGGAGTGAGAGATTGCTAATGATAAGGTGGGGATTGTTAAGGTGAGAGTGGGAGATTGTTAAGGTGGGAGTGAGAGATTGTTAATGTGGGAGGGGGAGATTGTTAATGTGTGAGTGGGAGATTGTTAGGTGGAGTGGGAGATTGTTAATGTGGGAGTGGGAGATTGTTAAGGTGGGAGTGGGAGATTGGTAAGGTGGGAGTGGGAGACTGTTAATGTGGGAGGGGAGATTGTTAGTAGGAGTCGGAGATTGTTAATGTGGGAGTGGGAGATTGTTAGGTGGGAGTGGGAGATTGTTAATGTGGGAGTGGGAGATTGTTAAGGTGGGAGTGGGAGGTGTTAAGGTGGGAGTGGGAGATTGGTAAAGTGGGAGTGAGAGACTGTTAATATTGGAGTGGGAGATTGTTAATGATAAGGTGGGGGATTGTTAAGGTGAGAGTGGGAGATTGTTAAGGTGGGAGATGGAAGATTGTTAATGTGGGAGTGGGAGATTGTTAAGGTGGAGTGGGAGATTACCAATGTGGGGGTGGGGGGATTGTTAAGGTGAGAGTGGGAGATTGTTTAGGTGTGAGTGAGAGATTGTTAATGGGAGTGGGAGATTGTTAAGATGGGAGTGAGAGATTGTTAATGTGGGAGTGGAGATTGTTAATGTGGGAGTGGGAGATTGTTAGGTGGGAGTGGGAGATTGTTAAGGTATGAGTGTGACATTGTTAAGGTGGGAGTGGGAGACTGTTAATTTGGGAATGGGAGTATAGGTGGAGAGGGAGATTGTTAGGTGGAGTGGGAGATTAAGGTGGGAGTGGGAGATTGCTAATGTGGGGAGGGGAATTGTTAATTAAGGTGAGAGTGGGAGATTGTTAATATGGGAGCGGGAGATTGTGAAGGTGGGAATGGGAGACTGTTAAAGTGGGAGTGGGAGATTTTTAATTTGGGAGTGGGAGATTGTTAATGTGGGAGTGGGAGACTGTTAATGTGGGAGTGGGAGATTGTTAATGATAAGGTGGGGGATTGTTAAGGTGAGAGTGGGAGATTGTTAAGGTGGGAGTGGGAGATTGTTAATGTGGGACTGGGAGATTGTTATGATGGGAGAGGGAGATTGTTAATGTGGGAGTAGGAGATTGTTAATGTGAGAGTGGGAGATTGTTAGGTGGGAGTGGGAGATTGTTAATGTGGGAGAGGGAGATTAAGGTGGGAGTGGGAGATTGTTAAGGTGGGAGAGGGAGATTGTTAATGTGGGAGTGGGAGATTGTTAATATAGGAGTGGGAGATTGTTAAGGTGGGAGTGGGAGATTATTAATGTGGGAGTGAGTGATTGCTAATGTGGGAGTGGGAGATTGTTAATGTGGGAGTGGGAGATTGTTAAGGTGGGAGTGGGAGACTGTTAAAGTGTGAGTGGGAGATTGTTAATGTGGGAGTGGGAGATTGCTAATGTGGGAGTGGGAGATTGTTAAGGTGGGAGTGGGAGACTGTTAAAGTGTGAGTGGGAGATTGTTAAGGTGGCAGTGGGAGATTGTTAAGGTGGGAGTGAGAGATTGTTAAGGTGCGAGTGGGAGATTGTTAAGTTGGGAGTGTGAGATTGTTAAGGTGGGAGTGGGAGATTGTTAAGGTGCGAGTGGGAGATTGTTAAGTTGGGAGTGTGAGATTGTTAAGGTGGGAGTGTGAGATTGTTAAGGTGGGAGTGGGAGATTGTTAAGGTGAGAGTGGGAGATTGTTAAGGTGGGAGTGGGAGATTGTTATTTTTTGGATTGGGAGATTGTTAGGTGGGAGTGGGAGATTGTTTAATGTGGGAGCGGAGATTGTTGAGGTGGGAGTGGGAGATTGTTAAGGTGGGAAAGGGAGATTGTTAAGATGGGAGTGGGAGATTGTTAAGATGGGAGTGGGAGATTGTTATTGCTGGAGTGGGAGATTGTTAGGTGGGAGTTGGAGATTAATATGGGAGTGTGAGATTGTTAAGGTGGAAGTGGGAGATTGTTAAGGTGGCGTGGGAGATTTTTAATGTGGGAGTGGAAGATTGTTAATGTGGGAGATGGAGATTGTTAAGGTGGGAGTGGGAGATTGTTAAGGTGGGAGTGGGAGATTGTTAAGCTGGGAGCTTGAGATTAAGGTGGGAGTGGGAGATTGTTGATGGTGGAGTGGGAGATTAAGGTGGGAGTGGGAGATTGTTAAGGAGGGAACTGGAGAGTGTTAAGGTGGGAGTGGAAGATTGTTAAGGTGGGAGTGGGAGATTATTAAGATGGGAATGGGAGATTGTTAAGGTGGGAGTAGGAGATTGTTAAGGTGGGAGTGGGAGATTGTTAAAACGGAGTGGGAGATTGTTAAGGTGGGAGTGGGAGATTGTTAAGGTGAGAGTTGGAGATTGTTAAGGCGGAAGTGGAAGATTATTAAGGTGGGAGTGGGAGATTGTTTATGTGGGAATGGGAGGTTGCTTAGGTGGGAGTGGGAGATTGTTAAGGCGGGAGTGGGAGATTGTTAATGTGGGAGTGGGATTATTATTATAATCAAGGGGGAAGCGCTAAACCCGGAGGATTATACAGCGCCTGGGGGGGGATGTGGAAGGCATTCAGGCTTAATTCGGGGAACTGGAGCACAGATCCAATTCCCTAAATCAAGAGCCCCTCACCAACATCATGTGGGAGTGGGAGAGTGTTGAGATGGGAGTGGGAGATTGTTAAAGTGGGAGTGGGAGTTTAAGGTGAGAGTGGGAGAGTGGTAGGACGGGAGTGGGAAATTGTTAAGGAAAGAGTGGGAGATTGCTAATGTGGGAGTGGGAGAAGGTTAAAGTGAGAGTGGGAGAAGGTTAAGGCGGGAGTGGGAGATGGTTTAGGCGGGAGTGGTGGAAGGTTAAGGCGGGAGTGGTAGAAGGTTAAGGTGGGAGAGGGAGATGGTTAAGGTGGGAGTTGAGGATGATTAAGGCGGGAGTTGAGGATGGTTAAGGCGGGAGCGGGAGATGGTTAAGGCTGGAGTGAGAGATTGTTAGGGCGGGAGTGAGAGATGGTTAAAGCGGTAGTGAAGGATGGTTTAGACGGGAGTGGGAGATGGCTAAGGCGGGAGTTGAGGTGTGTAGGCTTACTCAGCCCTGTAACAACTTCAGACAGTATTACCAAGGCTGGCTCATCCTCAGGAAAATTAATGAATAGAGAAAGAAATAATAATTCACAAAGATAAACACTTCATTATTTATTAATGCAAAGATAAAACATTGAAATATGAAGGTGTATCCTACTTGAAAGAAAAATGAAAAATGAAATGAAAAATTGCCATTTGAATTCAATGCTAATATGTACAAGTAAACTGTGGTGTCTGGTTGATGTTGACACCGTCTTGTAGAAATTGTAGCCGTTGATGATGATGTGGGTGGGGGGTCACAGGTGTTGATGACAACCCAACGACTAGTTCTTCACAGAGTCTATAGCCTTGAATAGTCAGTCCAAATAACAGGAACGCAGGTTCTTTACCACTACAAAGATGAGGGGTAGTGTCTTGTACAATTAATCAGGTAGGAAGATTATAAGGTGACGTACCAAGACCGTTTTCAGTCCGTCTCCTTCAACACTTCTCGTTGGTTGGCAGGTGACCCGATCTGTCATTCCAAGCTGGAAAGAGAGACAGGTTACCCACTGCTTAAGAAATCACTCTCCATAATAAGTGTAAGATACTTAAAAAAGGTGGTGATTATCGAAAAGTCGCATGTGGAGCTTAAAACTGAAAGGACCAAGTTTATTATTGGTCAAAAGTGAAGCTTTCAACCAATATCCACTAGAATAGGAGCAGAGGCTTTTACTTACAGTTGTGCTGGGAGCTGTGAGTCGAGTGATTACGGTTTGGCGGGAGCCCCACACGTCACCTTTCAGGGTGGGGAGAAAGGGGGGGGGGAGGGGATAGCTGGAGCTAGACTGACCCTACCTTAACAAGCAGCCGGCAATCAAACTATTGTTACCATATACTCGCTCGCTACTCCTATCTGTTGAACTTTTCCCTCACACTCCCCCATACCAAGACTTATAGTCAAGGAGTATAAGAAGAATAGGCGAGGAGTAAGTTCTAGCATGTGGAAGTCGCGTAAGGCACCAAATCTTCTACTGACTGTCACGACTTAACCAGTCAGAGAAATAATTGGATGAACCATTGATATACACAATATGAAACTTAAAAGCTTGGAGTGCCAATGTCCACCTTAAGAAGCGACTGTTGGTTCCCTTAAAAGTTTCTAGGTATATGAAAGGTTTGTGATCCGTTTCTAAAATAAATTCTTTTCCCAGTAAATAAAATTTAAGCTTGGAGATACCCCACACAAGGGCCAAACATTCCTTTTCTATGGTGGAGTATCTCGTTTCTGCAGGAGGGAAGTTTTAGATTTAATAAATATACAGGAACTAGGAGTGTGTGTATTTTGTGCAGTAAGCGCCTGACACCTATTGCAAGAACTATACTACTTTGTAACCTGTAAGTACATGCTTGGATAAAAATAAGTGTGCTTGAGTTTATGCCACGTCTTACGATGGGCTAAGTGTTTGGTCACTGGCAAATCATGAGCCATTTGAAGAACAGTCTCACACGTCACCTTTCCGGGTGGGGAGAAAGGGGGGGAAGGGGATAGCGGGAGCTAGACTCACCCTACCTTAACAGTCAGCCGGCAATCAAACTATCGTTACCATATACTCGCTCGCTACTCCTATATGTTGAACTTTTCCCTCACAGAAGGATGGTTAAGACGGGAGTGGGAGATGGTTAAAGCAGGAGTGGGAGATGGTTAAGGCAGGAGTGGGAGATGGTTAAGGTGGGAGTAGGAGATGGTTAAGGTGGGAGTGGAGGATGGTTTAGACAGGAGTGGGAGATGGTTAAGGCGGGAGTGGGAGATGGTTAAGGTGGTAGTGGGAGAAGGTTAATTAAGGCGAGAGTGAGAGATGGTTAAGGCGGGAGTGGAGGATGGTTAAGGCGGGAGTGGGAGATGGTTAAGGTGGGAGTGAGAGATTTTTAGGGCGGGAGTGAGAGATGGTTAAAGCGAGAGTGGAGGATGGTTTAGACGGGAGTGGGAGATGGTTAAGGCGGGAGTTGAGGATGGTTAAGGCGGGAGAGGGAGATGGTTAAGGCGGGAGTGGAGGATGGTTAAGATGGGAGTGGGAGATGGTTAAGGCAGGAGTGGGAGATGGTTAAGGCAGGAGTGGGAGATGGTTAAGGCGGGAGTGGGAGATGGTTAAGGCGGGAGTGGAGGATGGTTTAGATGGGAGTGGGAGATGGTTAAGGCGGGAGTGGGAGATGGTTAAGGCGGTAGTGGGAGAAGGTTAAGGCGGGAGGTGGGAGATGGTTAAGGCGGTAGTGGAAGAAGGTTAAGGCGGGAGTGAGAGATTATTAAGGCGGGAGTGGGAGAAGGTTAAGGCGGGAGTGGGAGAAGGTTAAGGCGGGAGTGAGAGATTATTAAGGCGGGAGTGGGAGAAGGTTAAGGCGGGAGTGGGAGAAGGTTAAGGCGGGAGGGAGGGATGGTTAAGGCCGGTCATCAGAGAGGTGATGGGAGGGGTGTGGGTTAGAGGGGAGGGGGTGGATACCCACTCGGCTGCACCGCGATATAACAAACCAGTGTAATTGTTCCCTGGGTGAAAAACTGCTCTGATTGGACGTTGAGGTTATTGCCGAGGATGTAGTTGGTAGTTGTGTGGTGACAGTCCCAGAGGTATCTGCGGCCGCCCGCACAGTGACGTCACCGTCGCCAACACTCAGCACACAAAGAGAAAACAAGACAATAAGTGTAAGAAGAAATAATAGAACCAGAGGTCATCATGTTCCATCAACTATCGGACGAGCTGGTCGCGGTGCGTCGTATATCAAACTGTTAAACCCTCCAGGTTTATTTTTTTTAATTATATTTTTACTTTAGAGTGAACAGCTGCTTTTAACTATTTTCTTTCAAATCTTAGGTTTTTCGCCACTTTTATTTTTCTCTTTTTTTCCGTTTATTCCGAGTCTTGTTTTTTTTTTATTCGCTGTCGATGTTACATTTTATCTTTTCATATTTTTCTTGCTTCATTTTTTTCTGATTAAGTGTTTTGTCTACTCTACGTCTTCTTTTCAGTAAGTATTCCCTCCATCTACTATGCATTTTCCTTCGATGGTATTTTATTTCTTACCGGAGCAACTAATTTATTATTCACCCCGTATTCATCCTGTGGAGAGTTTTTGTTAGACAAAGAACTAGGAATTACAGGTCTAGAACGACTTATAGTTTCTAAGCCTTTGTGTAACAAGCCTACATTGACAATTTCGAATTTTGTACAAATGCGCTTTCTATTACAATGAAATTTTGGATATTTTTTTTTTAAATTCTTTACTGTCAAGTCCACCAGTAACCTTCCTAAGAGTTTTGTGAGATTACCACTGAAACGGGTTGAGAGCATACTACTGACTTGGGCATAGAGAGTGCCACTGACACTTGCAGAGGTTATCACTGACACGGGCAGAGATATTACCACTGACATTCTCGTTTTAAGCAAAGAAACAAGAGCAGCTCAAACTCTTTCCCTTCGATTCCCGTTGGGGAGGAAACCTTCATACATCGAGTGAAAATTAAACCACTACGGGTGACAACCACTGTCCTGACGAAGAGGACCCTTGCTGGCATCCTGAAGAACACTCTGCAGGTGAAATTAAAGGACCTGATCACGACTAAGGACTCCTTCATCTCTGACTGCTTCAGTGATAATGAGGCGGGCAAGGTCGTCACTACCCAGGCGATGAAGGTCAAAGACCAAGATTTCGAAGTACTTCAATCTCTGATTTTGAGGACGAAGAGATCAGTGTTTGTCAAAATGGTTGGATTATGATATTACCACCAGATCAATGAGCAACTTGAAGAACATCATAGAAGGCCAGAACGAATGGGCCATATCGATGTGATCACAAAGATTCCTAACGCCTCTTCGATGCTTAAGGTTTCTGCACCTCAAATTACAAGCTCAACCCCAGGAACATTGAACCAGACCGATACTACCACATTATCATATGGCGGGACTGTTACTCTTATTCCCACTTCGTCATGTACTGTCCTTAGAAAAACAAAAATATTACTCTGAATGCAGTACTGAAGGACTCACATATAAGGACTTTACCTACACCATTCATCTAAAATGCCTTAAATGCAAGAGTGACAAATGAATATTGCAGTCCAGTGCCCACTAAAAAAAAAAAATTAATAAGAAGCTTGAAGACCAGAAGAAACTCAACTCTGCCAAAACCTCTACCATAGCAGGCATCATTCGCCTTCAAGCTGACATACAGAAGATCCTACGAGCCCAAAAACGCGCATCAGCACCTGCTGATGTTCGTTGGTGTGGATTTCGCCAAGGAACTCCACACCTGACTTTGTAACAGTACTGTGAAATGCACCAGCTGGCGCCGCCAGTCTTCACATCAACCCAAGTTCAAGAATTGTGAAACACTTTACCCATAACCAACACCACATCATCGAACTAAACTACGTGCCTATCAAAGTATTCAGGAAGATTAAAAAGGGAGACATCTACATGAAGCTAGAGTATGATTAACTAATTCTCTAAACTCATATAAAAAAAACTACATGACTTTTCTCACAAACTGTTGAGAAATGGTATTACCAGCTAAGCTTAATTTTAAATTTAAATATAGGGAACACTTAGCTGATAAAAGACAGCAAATCGTCTACACAGCCGCCCCTGCAGACGAGGTCTTGAACTGTTGTCATGATCATCTCTCGATGGGCTGTAATGAGTTATAATTTGTAAGATTATAAATTACCCATAGGGGGTGTTATGTCAGCATATTTCATTCACTGATTGCTGACAAACTTACTTGTGTGGACTCAAAAGTCCGCCCCTTACTGCCGACTATAGGTTGATTACAAACTCCTTGCGACTCAAGAACTGCGCAGTCCCCCATACTACAAGAAATTCGTAACCCACCTTGCTCTTGTAGCGTGAGCTATGGTGTTCTTCACACCTTCGACAGATATCGGTGACTTGATAGAAGCTGAAGTGTCCTTGGATGTTCACGTCTTCCATAGTCTAGGAAAACGCACACTGGTACACTATGTTCCACAAGATTTGTCTTTATTGTTCACAATCTTATCACTAAAGAAGCTGATCACACTTCTCTTAAGTGTTTATTGTGTTTTATGAGACACTTTGTTCACACTAACACACAGATCAGTGTTCTTTGCTGTTTATCCTGGCGTCAGTGTCACTCTCAGTAGAGTCAAAAGTAATCTGAAGACGCCACAGCACCCCACGCCGTTACTGCCCCTTGCACAAAGGAAAAGCTGACCTAGTACTTTTGCTTCCTTGCCACTTCCTCGATGAAGCAAAGCAGAATGTTTGTTTCTTGCTGTCTTAAGCATAGACAACAATGACCACTATCTTTACTATGGTAATAAAGTGGGAGCAGGATTTTTCTTAATTGTCCTGCTAAGGTAAGAGATGAACTGTCTTTTATTAAGCTACACTTTGCAACACAGGACCGCACGGATCGTCGAGCCACGTCATACTGGTACTGCATCTGGGATCAATTACTCACTGTAGCAGTAAACAAGACGCTTGCCCCTTCTGAGAGGGCTGGGCCCCTAAGGGCTGAAAGGGCTGAAAGGGGCTGAAGGGGGTGATACCCCCCTCCTGGAGAAAATTTCTCCACACAAACATTTTCAGAATTTTTTTCGGTTAGGTTAGGTTAAGTTAGGTTAGTGTAGGTTAGGTGTCCTTATTCCAAAAAAATAAACTATTATGATATAGTACAACGAATAAAATAATAAACATAAGCTAAAGGCGATAAAAAATTCCACCGCCCGAACAGAAAACGGACATCGACTGAGCGCGGTACCAAAACCTGTCAGCCTTGGACTGTTAAAGGAGCCTTAATCAGTCCCCTATTTGACTGTCTTTACAACAGTCAAATGCTGTCTGTCAATAAGGTGCCAGCAGCTGGGTCTAGCCCTGGCTCTTGTTCTACTAAAGAGTCTATCATCAACAGCTTTTAATCGCCTGTCTCCACTTCAAGGCTCACCCACACAGTGTTGAGAAATGGTTTACCAGCTAAGGTTAAAGATTAAATATAGGGAGCACTTAGCTGATAAGACAGCTATCGTCCACACAGCCGCCCCTGCAGACGAGGTCTTGAAAAGCTGTCTCATCCACTTCATAATGGGCTGAAAAAGTATATTATGTATGATTATAAATTGCCTCTAGGGAGTGTTATGTCAGCATATTTCATTCACTGATTGCTGAAGTACTTACTTGTGTGAACTCGAAGGTCCACTTATCACCGGGGTTTATGATAAGTGACTAACTCGTAACTTACACTCAACTGCGCAGTCAATAGTAGTACATCACGAGTTAGAACACTTACCTGGGTATATATGTATGTGAGGGAACAGTTCAACAGATAGGAGTAGCGAACCTACGTTCCTGTCATCTGGACTGACTATTCAAGGCTATAGACTCTGTGAAGAACTAGTCGTTGGGTTGTCACCAACACCTGTGACCCCCCCCACATCATCAGTAACGGCTACAATTTCTACAAGACGGTGTCAACCTCCACCAGACACCCCAGTATAAATGTATATATTAGCGTTGAATTCAAATGTCATATTTTTATTTAATTTTTAATTTTTCTGTCAAATAGGATACACATTCATTTTTTTAATGTTTTATCTTTGCATTACTAAATAATAAGTATTTATCTTTGTGAATGATTATTTCTTTTCTATTCATTAATTTTCCTGAGGAGGAGCCAGCCTTGGTAATACTGTCTGAAGTTGTTACAGGGCTGAGTAAGCCTTCACAATGTATCTGACCCGTAGTTACCCCCGGATATCCGATGAGTTGATTGAAGAAGAGCGTTCTTTGAAGAATGTCACACTACACTCTGTTGGATCGCAGCACTCGTTGTTACAATGTTCATCAATAAGTGTTCACACCATATCACTAAAGAAGCTGATCACACTTCTCTGGAAGCGTTTATCGTGTTTTGTTAGACACTTTGTTCACACTAATGCACGGATCAGTGTTCTTTGTTGGTTATCCTGGTGTCAGTGTGACTCCCAGTAGGGTGAAAAGTAATCTGACCTCACAGCGTCCTACTACCTATTACATTTGCTTCCTTGCCACTTCCTCCACGAAGCAAAGCAGAATGCTTGATTCTTGCTGTCTTAAGCATAGACAACATTGTATACTATCTTTACCATGGTAATAAAGTGGGAGCAGGATTTTCCTTAATTGTCCTGCTAAGGTAAGAGATGGACTGTCTTTTATTAAACTACACTTTGCAACACTGGACTTTTGCAAGGAGCAGCGGTCGCTTGGCCACATCACATACTCGTATTGCATCTGGGATCAATTACTTGCTGTAGCAGTAAACAAGATGCTTGCCCCTTCTGAGAGGGCTGGGCCTCTCAGGGCTGAAAGGGGCTGAAAGGGGCTGAAGCGGGCTGATACCCCCCTCCTGGAGAAACTTTCTCCACACACGGGGTCTTTCTTGTACGTACTGTACCTGTCTGTCTGTCCACTGATACAGCGCTGTATAGCCCTTGGGGCTTAGCGCTTCTTTTTGATAATAATAATAATAATAATAATAATGTCCACTGATACCTTAGAGGTTACCAATGAAACAAGTGCAGAGCTTATCACAAACAGGGGCAGAGATTACCACTGACACAGGCAGAAAAATTACCACTGACACCGGCAGATGAATTATCAATGAGAGGTTGAGAGAATGCCAGTGACAGTGGCGTGAATACTTCTGCTCAAATTCTATTGACCTTCCAAACCATACCACGGGCGGGGATAGAACCCGCGATCAGAGATTCTCTGATCGCGGGTTCTATCCCCGCCCGTGGTATGGTTTGTTTGCAATCGTGTCATTACTATTTCGTGAGTCATTTCTATTGACCTTCAGATACACTGAAGTTTGAAACTGATATAATTAGGTTTGATTCTACAAATATGTCCTTTTATACATTTACTTGTCAAAATCATCAGTAAAGTCAAAATCTGATAAAAGACAGGACCCTTCACTGCACTCAATGTCTGTTCTAAAATCTCTTTTGTGTTCATAGGCACTTTTATTGAGACATATATATATATTTATTTCCGGACATTTCTTGAAAGTGAGAAACCATAATTTTTTCTCAACGTTGTCCTTGGGTTTAGTGTCGAACCCTTTTTTCTTGATGCTGATATTTTGTCTCCTTCATTAATACCAACTCTTTATGCTCTTTATTCAAGAGTCCGAATGGTATAAAACAATTTTCCAACAGCATTATAATCATGCAAAATGAGCCCATGTTGGTAATGTAGATATTTAAAAATATTAGATTAATTTTTTGTATTTCGCCATCTACAAAATTTGGATAGCACACATGATCAGTTTTGAGAAAAATAAATGATATTACAGAGTCGTATATACAGTATTTTTTTCACAAATCAATTTTTACAGACTATGAGCTGTTATCCTACCTCATCTCATTTCAAAGCTCCAGCTTTATCTTAGGAATACTACCATCCCCCGAGGATGTGACCGACACAAGTTGACTAATATCCAGGTACCTGTTTAGGTAGGTGAACAGAGGGCATCAGATGTAAGGAAACATGCCAAATGTTTCCACCCATACAAAGAAAGGAAACATGGAGTGTGTAACTTCTCAGCTGTGTGAGTATAAACACTTGAAGAGAAGATCTAAGACGTTTGTATCTCGAGGTCAACAGCAAGGGGCGAGGCTCTTTAACTGACACGCTTGAGATCTGAAGCTTCAGATTGGAATGGATACATGTTTGGAATGGATATATAATCTCTACGGGTTTAGCGCATCAGGGAACTTTTTCTTTGAAGATAACTTTCTGGAACATTTTAACCTGAATTCTTTGTCTCTTTTGACTGGAGCAAAAGTTGTCGAAGGGCTACTGGTTATTGTTTTTGTTGCCCTTCCATTGTATGTGACGAGTCGACAGTTTTGAAATGAGATGGTAACACACGAACACATCAAAAACGTGAAAAAGATATAATTATTTGTTTTTAAATATCTCTCTCCTTCTCTCTCTCTCTCTCTCTCTCTCTCTCTCTCTCTCTCTCTCTCTCTCTCTCTCTCTCTCTCTCTCTCTCTCTCTCTCTCTCTCTCTCTCTCACACACACATTCCCATTCATCCTACTAAAGCAGTGACTACACCAGCATCACTTAGAACGCTCTCTCCAGCTTCCTGTTGGCCAGCCTTGGCATCACTGCCACTCTCCCAGCATCGTCAGTGTGCCAGTGAGCAACAACAATTACTCAGAATAGGCAATAAGATAACACTCGTCCTTCAAGTACTCGCACTCGACCCTGTGTGAGCTTGCGATGATCTTAGTCAATGTAAGGGAGTGAGTATCTGCCCAAACCTCCAGTAAAGTATTTACTTGACTAACTCTACTTGGCAGTTTGTTCCACTCGTCTGCAGCGCTATGGCTCAACCAGTACTTTCCTCTAGCCTTTCTAAACCCGAATTTATTCAATATGAATCCACTTTTATCAAGTTTTGTCATGGTTAGATGTTTTTTAAATAATGTATATCCTCTGTATTTACGCTTACGTTCGATATTTATACCTCTTTTATATCCCCTCAGTAGACTATTATATATTGATGGTGAACAAAACAAAAAGGTAAATGAATAAGACTTTTGTCAAACACTTGGTTGTCTTTATTCAGGAGATATTTCTCCAGTCGGTTGCTTTAACAGCCCAGTATAGAGAGAATAATTCAGCTTCACATCTCCTGTCTCCAGTACATAAGCCTCCATCACCGGGCACCTACTTTACACTCACGAAAACCGATAAACTGTACACTTCCTTCCAAGACTCGGGGACTGATTACCTCAAACTACTTCTGGATAATACTTTCAATAACCACCTGCACCTCCTTCCAAACTCCATACTACGAATTTTCAGCATAATATCCACACCACACATTGCCCTTAGACAAGACAACTCTACAGCCTCCACCTTGCTGCAGCATTAACCCCTCCCCTCTATACTTCACACCCATATAAGAGTGTTGGTACCACTATACTCTCATACATTTTCCTTTTTGCCTCAAGTAGGATTATTATTATTATTATTATTATTATTATTATTATTATTATTATTATTATTATTATTATTATTATTATTATTATTATTATTATTATTATTATTGTTATTATTATTAGCATTATTATTATTATTATAATTATGATTACTATTAAATTATTAATAGTATGAAAAAAACAATATCGATTGCAATATTTTAAAAGGAACAAGAAATTAATAAAAAGGAAATAGAGGAAAGATAAGCAGAGAAAGTATCAGGTATCCCTGAAGGAGGACCTTATGTGGTTGTCTGATTTTCTTTATTTCTCTTCTTCCAACTTATCGATTTTATTTCTGTCATAACTCTAGAACGCCTCATCCAATCGGCTTCAAATTTTCAACAGTCGTCTATAGTAACGAGAACGAAATTCTTGGAACAACTGGCATGTTCACGTGCCCGGCGATCAAAGTTGATAAACCATCCCCAGCATCCTGCATTGGCGGGGATAACTTCCAAATCCTCAGTAGCGTTGATACAAGTGTTCACAGAAGGTGTCGAAAATACGAAGACGGAGAAGGGTGAAATTCAGATGTGTAGGAGCAGATTTGATTATTTAATGTGCTCAATGGAGTGAAGTTTTTATTCTCTTGAAATCACGTGGAATAATTTCCGGTTTACCTCTTATAAACTCCTTCGATATTAGATGGTTGATGCATCTTTACAGTTACAGTGGTGCCCAAGACTAACCTCCCTGTGGTGTTTATATATTACTTAGTTGGATGAATGTTATTGTAGCCAGCTGGCCCAGTGGCTTACGCACTGGCCTGGAGTTTTACGACTCACTCGTCATGGGCACAAACCCCACCCGTTCTGTGGTTTGTTTGAAATCGCGTTACTACGATTTCGTGAATCATAGTAATTATGAGGTTTCATCTGCATGCAGCCAAATGTGTTAATGTGGTAAAAATTGTAAAAAAAAAGTAACTTGCAGTCGTTGGAATCCGTGTCTTAACTCGAGAATGACTTATCTGATCGGTTTGAAATTTTCACCTCTGGTGTGGCTTCCTGAACACAACAGCCACGCTGCTAATGACCGACATAAATCTCAAGTTGCCATTTTTATTGAATAAATAGAGTTTCAGGTTCTTTATTTAATTACTAAATTATGTTTCTTCTGATTGGCTATAAAATATTACGGACGATACATTCTATAAGAAGGAAGATAATTCATAAATTTAGTGATAGCCAATGCAAATTTGAAATTTTACTGAAACAATTGAAAAATCTGGACTAGTCGGACTCAGGATCAATTACCGGAGTATACTTTCCTGATCGGCTTCAAAATTTAAGCTGTATAAATATCAATGTGTCAGTTTTACTAAGTCAATTGTTTCCCCTGTAATAACTGGAGAGTTTACCTGGAGAGAGTTCCGGGGGTCAACACCCCCGCCGCCCGGTCTGTGACCAGGCCTCCTGGTGGATCAGAGCCTGATCAACCAGGCTGTTACTGCTGGTTGCACGCAATCCAACGTACGAGCCACAGCCCGGCTGGTCAGGTACCGACTTTAGGTGCTTGTCCAGTGCCAGCTTGAAGACTGCCAGGGGTCTATGGGTAATCCCCCTTATGTTTGCTGGGAGGCAGTTGAACGGTCTCAGGCCCCTGACACTTATTGTATTGTCTCTTAACGTGCTAGTGACACCCCTGCTTTTCACTGGGGGATGTTGCATCGTCTGCCAAGTCTTTTGCTTTCATTGTGAGTGATTTTCGTGTGCAAGTTCGGTACTAGTCCCTCTAGGATTTTCCAGGTGTACATGATCATGTATCTCTCCCGCCTGCGTTCCAGGGAATACAGGTTCAGGAACTTCAAGAGGTGTTTTATCTCCGTTATGCGCGCTGTGAAGGTTCTCTGTACATTTTCTAGGTCAGCAATTTCACCTGCCTTGAAAGGTGCTGTTAGTGTGCAGCAATATTCCAGCCTAGATAGAACAAGCGACCTGAAGAGTGTCATCATGGGCTTGGCATCCCTAGTTTTGAAGGTTCTCATTATCCATCCTGTTATTTTTCTAGCAGCTGCGATTGATATAATGTTATGGTCCTTGAAGGTGAGATCCTCCGACATGATCACTCCCAGATCTTCGACGTTGGTTTTTCGCTCTATTTTGTGGCCGGAATTTGTTTTGTACTCTGATGAAGTTTTAATTTCTTCGTGTTTACCATATCGGAGTAATTGAAATTTCTCATCGTTGAACTTCATATTGTTTTCTGCAGCCCATTGAAAGATTTGGTTGATGTTCACCTGGAGCCTTGCAGCGTCTGCAATTGAAGACACTGTCATGCAGATTCGGGTGTCATCTGCAAAGGAAGACACGGTGCTGTGGCTGACATCCTTGTCTATGTCAGATATGAGGATGAGAAACAAGATGGGAGAGACTACTGTGCCTTGTTTAAGTAGGGGCCCAATACCGGACGTTGTTCTCGACTTTGATTTGGCATAGGAAAAGAAATACTTTGGGTTTCTTTCGATTTCATTTATGGCTTTTAGTTCTTTCCGCGATTCCTGACTCCTATAAGATTCCTTTAGCTTAAGTTTGATGTTTGCTATTTCTCTGACTAGTGACTCCCTACGCATTTCAGATATATTGGCCTCTTTTAGCCGCTCTGTTATTCTTTTTTGTCGCCTGTAAAGGGAGCGCGTGTCTCTTTCTATTTTACATCTACTCCTCCTTTTTCTTAAAGGAATAAGCCTTGAGCATACATCGAGTGCCACCGAGTTAATCTGTTCTAGGCATAAGTTGGGGTCTGTGTTGCTTAGTCTAACTCCCCAGCTTATACTGTTTAGGACCTGGTTTACTTGATCCCACTTTATGTTCTTGTTATTAAAGTTGAATTTGGTGAAGGCTCCCTCGTGACTAATCACATTATGTCGGTCTGGGGCTCCGCGCATACATGTCTGAACTTCAATTATGTTGTGATCTGAGTATATTGTTTTTGATATGGTGACATTTCGTATCAGATCATCATTGTTAGTGAAGATGAGGTCTAGTGTATTCTCCAGTCTAGTAGGCTCTATTATTTGCTGGTTTAAGTTGAATTTTGTGCAGAGATTTAAAAGCTCGTGTGTATGTGAGTTTTCGTCAGAGATGCCTCCTGGTGTTATCACTGCAACAACATTATTCGCTATATTCCTCCATTTTAGGTGACTTAAGTTGAAATCCCCCAGGAGCAAGATGTTGGGGGCAGGAGCTGGAAGATTTTCCAGACAGTGGTCAATTTTTAACAGCTGTTCCTGGAATTGCTGGGACGTTGCATCCGGAGGCTTGTAGACTACCACAATGACTAGGTTTTGGTTCTCGATCTTTACTGCTAAAACTTCCACTACATCATTTGAGGCATTAAGCAGTTCTGTGCAAACAAGTGACTCAGCGATATACAGGCCAAACCCCCCCCCCCTTTTTTGCCTGTTCACTCTGTCGCATCTGTATAGGTTGTAACCTGGGATCCATATTTCGTTGTCCAAGTGATCCTTTATGTGGGTCTCTGTGAAAGCCGCGAACATTGCCTTTGCCTCTGCAAGCAGTCCACGGATGAAAGGTATTTCGTTGTTCGTTGCTGGCTTTAGACCCTCTTTATTTGCAATGAAGAATGTCATCGGACTGGTGGCATTGGTGGTACTGGGGGGACTTTTTTCCGGCATTAGTATCTGTATCTGTTGGTTTGGAATGGAGGCCATCGACTGTGGTTCCATTCCAGGAATGACTGGATTTGGTGTACGATTTCTGCCATTTCCTGCCAGTTTTTTTTTTCCTTCCTGGCACTAAAAAAGCTCTCCCTCTTGAGTGGCTGTGGCTACCCAGGTTTTTCCATGATATGGGTGTTTTGTACCTTTTTGTCCCCTTTAGATGGTGTGCCTGGCAATTTAAGTTATAGGACAGTCTTTCCTGTACTGAAGAGGAACACATTTCAGGGTGAAAAAGCTTACAGGAAGGGAGTTTGCATTTTCCTGTTGTCATATGGACACGGCATTTTCTAGGGTGGTCAAAGTTGCACGTCCCATCTGTTTTTCCAGATTTCCCATGCCTTCAGATACTAAGTGCATAATATGTGCACATTCTTGGTTTCCGTTTGCCTTGGGTTTCTGTGACTGCATTCCCTGTTGGTGCATGTTTACCTGTGTCTTTCCTATCCTCACTAGCACTAATAATGGGGCCCTCACCAATTGTTTTTGGTAATGTATCCTCACTAATGCTAGTGGAGTCCCCATGTTTGCTATCTCCTGTGGTATTACTAGTTTGTAATATTGGTTTTATCTTGTCTTTGACTACACTTGTTTCCTTACTACAGCTCCAGTCTCCCTCGAGGTCATTTATATGCATTCCCCCCTGCGTACATTTACTGACTACCTGGACACGACCTCTGTGGAAAATTGCTTTTATCTGAATGTAACTAATTATGTATATAACAGTAAATGATAACAAAGATAATTATTATTTATCAATGTTACATAGACAAGCAGGAATTTGGGACACCTAGGTCGCAAAAATGTCCCCCTTCGATACCTACCACTGTCATAACCACAAGTTGCTCTGGACCTATTAATTAAATGAAATATACATACACCAGGAATACTGGTAAATATATAAATTTGTGGACTGTATATTAAAAATAATAAATGGTTATATATATACACAATTACATAACAGAAGAAAAATATATCTTAATATCACTCACCAATTTGACTGGATATTAAGTTGTATCATACTCAGAAAAACCTCACTAACTAAATTTATGAAAACACTGGCCAGAATTATACACAAATCTAGAGTGCTTATCTGAGGTTCCTGGAGCTGTCTTGTCCAGTCGTCTGATATCTCAAGTTATGCAGGAATGCACATCCACCAATTTCGCCTCCTATTTGAGAGGTGTCAGCACAATTTTAACCTCTAGAGCACGAAAAATTCTTCCCCATTCACCAACGTTTCTAATACAAAATTCAAAACCAAGATGGCGAGTCTCCTCTGCCCAGATGCAGGCTTTCCGTTTTCTATGGCATAAATATTATTAAATACAGTATGGCCATCTATTTACATACAAATACTGAATTTCTGGAAAATATATACAGTATTTTCCACACTGTGGCCGGCCGGAGTTCGTTGCTAAACGACTCAAATTGCTCATTTGACAATGGTGGAGGACCTGGGTACATACAGGATCTGGCATCCACACGGCGACATATTACACAAAATTTAATCACCCTTTTTACACTGCCCTCCTTGTGGAATCCAGAAAGTTTCCCTAATACAGTTTAAGGTATCTTGTACCCCACCATGCATTACATTTTTATGGGCATTTAGAGCAATCAAATTTGTTAGATGATGAGTTTTGGGCAGTAAGATAGGGTGTTTAGCATAATCACCCAATTCAGCATTTTGTAACCTACCTCTGCACCTAATTACACTGTTCTCTAAATACAGCCCCAATTTCTCTATTATGGAACCTTTCACAATTTTTCTTTCCATCATCAATTTAATCTCATTTCCATAGATTTCCTCCTGTACCCTCTTTATCCAAAATTCAAGAGGATGTGAAAACTTATATGAAATATTCATCTTGTTTAGAAATTTAAACACCAGTTTAGTTACATTGATTAGTTTGGGTAAAGAAGAATACCTATTTATATCAATGGCTAAGGAAGGACAAACTATTGGAGCGGTTGTCACAGTAATTTCAACAGGAGCAATATACGCCTTTTGTACAGGCCAATTAGCTTTATTTACCAACAAGCTCGGTCCTTTAAACCATGATACAGCATTTACAAATTTTGCATAAGATAAACCTCGAGACAAGAAATCAGCTGGATTCTCCTCACCAGGTATATGATTAAATGTTAACATATGCTGACCCAAACTATTATACTTCTCTTGCATCTGATTAATTTCAGTGACTCTGTTTTGTACGTACACAATTTTACTGTTTCCATTACGAATCCATTGTAAGGATACCTCATTATCAGACCAAATTACAGTGTCGCTAATATTTATCTCCTGCAACTTATTCCTTATATAATTAGCTAATTTGACACCTACATAAATGGCTGTTAATTCCAACTGAGGCAAGGTACGTGATTTAATTGGAGACACTTTAGCTTTAGACATAACAAGAGAAATAACACTATTACATTGAAGGTAAGCAACTGCTCCATATGCCAATTTTGAAGCATCACAAAAAATGTGGAGTACATTTTTCCCATTTGGATTGGCCACCTGGCATGGGAACTCCAACATTGAAATTTTCTCATAATCACCAATCAATTCATCCCACCTGTTAATGAATTCCTCAGGTAGAATTTCATCCCAAGCACATTTAAGTTTCCATGCTTCCTGAATTAATAATTTCCCTCTTATAGTAAGGGGTGACACTAAACCTAGTGGATCAAAACATTTGGGAACTTCAGCAAGCAAAACTCTCTTAGTTAATTTATTGGGCATACTGTAATTATTAGGTTTTAACATTAACAAATCTCTCTCAGTATCCCAAGTTAAACCCAATACATTACTACATTTTGGCACTTCATCTCCAGGGTAATCTTTACTTATTTTGTCCTTTAATTTGGACGAATTACTATTCCATTCCCTCAGAGGCATATCTGCACTTTGCATTATTTTATTAGCCTCTCCATAAGTCATTAACAGTTAAATAAATAACAAAAAGGCACAATACCGTGACTGGAACGATACACAAATAACCCGCACATAAAAGACAGAAGCTTACGACGACGTTTCGGTCCGACTTGGACCATTGACAAAGTCACACTAACAGAGGAGGAGCAGGACGGCTATATATAGGCAGGAAGAGGTGGAGGTAGTAGTAGTGGTAGTAGTAGTAGTAGTAGTAGTAGTACAAGAATTGTATATAATACCGACAGGATGAAATGACACATGCACAACACCCGGGCATCCCCACCGTAGACGTTTCGCCATCCAGCCAGCCATTGGATGGCGAAACGTCCACAACAAAGACAACCAGACGCCGCACATGTGTCTAATTTCATCAGTAGATGTAGTAGAAGAAGAAGAGGTAGTAGTAGTGGTAGTGGTAGAAGTGGGAAATAAGGAAGACGAGCCAGTCAAATACAAAGGAAGGGGAGCACTGCAAGAGCGCTAGAAACCCACAGAGGGAGAGCAAGTGCACCGAGGTGCGTGAAAGGGGAAGTGGTGAAATAAAATAAAGAAGGAACAGAAACACGAGACAGGAGAGAGAAAGACAACCCTGAGGAGAAAAGGAGAGAGGAAAGGGGAAGAGGAAGGAGAAAAAGAAGAAGAAGAAAAAATGAGGATTCAGGTTAAGTCACGGGTGTTCTGAAGTTTGGAGCATTTTACAATGTAGTGGGAGAGGAAGGCATCTACAGAGACGAAGCCAGGGCTAAGGTTCATACAAGGAAAGTTGTGTATAAGAGAGGATTCAACTAAACGGCGACTGTTCGAGTTGGAAGTAGGGAAGACAGTTTTAGCAGAAGACCAGTCAATAGGATGGCTATGATCTCTGACGTGACAGAAAAGAGCATTGTTAGTGTCGGCAAGCCTAACACTATTTTTGTGCTCCCTAAGTCTGTCAGAAAGAGATCGACCAGTTTCTCCAAAGTATTGAAGAGGACAGGAGGAGCAAGAAATAGAGTAGACACCAGGAACATCTGTAGAGGGAGGAGAGGTATGAACGAGATTAGTGCGAAGAGTGTTAGTCTGGCGGAAGGTAAGCTTGATGTCTAAGGGACGGAGAGAATTGTTGAGATTAGAAAGACCGGAAATGTAGGGAAGGCAGAGGATAGAAGAGTTCCCATGAGTAGAGAGTTTGGGAGAGAAGAAATTGCGTTTAGCACGTGAGAGGGCAGAGTCTATGAAATGGGAAGGGTAGCCAAGACGGGAGAACGAATTATAAAGAGTGGAAATTTCTGCTGGAAGGAACTGAGGATCACAGATGCGGAGGGCACGGAGAAAGAGGGAGATAAGAACACTTTTCTTGACAGGGGAAGCATGATAGGAAAAGTAGTGAATGTACATGCCACTGTGCATAGGTTTACGGTAAACGGAAAAGGAAAAACCTGTATCTGAGCGGTGGACATGGACATCAAGGAAAGGAAGTAAGGAATTAGATTCCCATTCAGCTTTAAACTTAATGGAAGGGGCAAGATTGTTAAGAGCTTCAAGAAAAGGTTGGAAGAGACTGGAGTCATGAGGCCACAGAGCAAAGATGTCATCCACAAAGCGGAGCCAGAGTGAAGGTTGCACATCGAGGGTAGGAAGAAGAACAGTCTCGAAGTATTCCATGTAAAGATTAGCAAGGACAGGAGAGAGAGGAGAGCCCATAGCGACACCGAAGGTTTGACTTTGTCAATGGTCCAAGTCGGACCGAAACGTCGTCGTAAGCTTCTGTCTTTTATGTGCGGGTTATTTGTGTATCATTAACAGTTCCTCTTCAGTTGACGTCACACCCAGGAAATTGTCCACATAAAATTGTTTGCTCATTACTTTACTCAGTGGACTTCCCGTACGTTTAAGGTGTGCATTTATCGTCGCTTGAAGTAGGAACGGACTGGATGTAGCACCAAATAATACCCTCCTAAAGCGAAAGGTTTTCAGAGGGCTAAGTGGGTCACTAGGATTCTCAGGCCATAAGAAGCGGGTACAATCCCGGTCAGCCTCTTGTAAACCCACTCTTAGGAAAGCTTTACTTATGTCAGCTGTAAAGGCATAATTCTTCACCCTGAAATTTAATAAGATATCTCCTAATTTTTCCGTCAACGACGGACCTGTCACCAAACAGCCATTTAAACTAGGTACATTTTTGTTACTCCTTGCACTACAATTAAACACAATCCTCAAAGGAGTGGTCTTAGAATCCTTCTTCACTCCGTGATGTGGCAAATAGTGACCATAAATTTTGGCTTGCTCAGGAGGTACCTCTTCTATAAATTTATTAATTAATTGTTCAGCAATTATATCATTATAGGCAGTTAACAATTCTGGTGTCTTACTCAGTTCGCGGAGCTGAGCCTTTAATTGTTCATATGCCATTCTGTAATTAGTAGGCAATTCTGGATGGTTCAGTCTCCACAGAAGTCGTACCCAGTATTGTCCAGATTCAAATTTTACATCTCTCAGGTATTGCTCCTGAGTAAAAGAATCGTCTGGACTTTTTCATTTACATTTATTCCAATGCTGTCTAATTCCCACAATTTATGCACTGGCTCAACATCATCCTCTATGGAAGAATTATACTGGGGTACGATTTCATGAGTAAGACACACAGTTATGGTATTTGTGGTTTCCTCTAGTCATGAATTATTATTACGAGGAATCCTACCATACATTACATGGCCTCCTGCAGTCTTCAAAAGGGTGACACCACATTTCTTTACCATACCCTTTACAAAGGAGGCATAATAGTCACTACCTATCAAAATATTTATTGGGCCTACAGAATCATCACTTACACCAGAAGGCACTAAATTTACATTATGTGAAAGTCTTTCTGTAGCTTTACTAAGCCCTACTGTAGTTATTTTCTCTGGAAGTCTATCTACAATTACTGCATTAACACGTTTTTTCTCATTGCACAACCTGACAGTTACATAAACAGTGTCATACAATTGAGACCTTTTATCCGAGAGAAAACCAGATAATTTTAAAGTTGTGGGATCTCCCATCTGTACTTTCATACCATCAAGACATTTGCGTTTTATGAAAGTAAGCTGGGATCCCTGGTCCAATAATGCATTTACATTTTTTGATTTATGCCTTTTATCATCAATTTTTACCTGTAACACAGGTAAGGCTACTTCAGCAAAACCATCATTATTAACATTAGCAGCAATTTTTACATTAGCTACTGTTGTGTCAGGATTGTCAACATTATCATTATTATCAACATTGTCATATAGACCCTTACACATGACTATATGGTGTCTTCCTTTGTGACATTGTTAACAGTTGTTTAATTTAGCATGACAATCCTTTACATTGTGATTACCTAAACACCTGATACATCTGTCAAGTTCCTCCAATCTTTCAACTTTATCATTCCATGAATTGCATGCATTGCAATTCTTAGAAAAATGAGTACCCTTACAAAAGAGACAATCTCTCCTTTCTTTGACTGGTTTCTTATTAACTGGGCTACTTTTAGGAGAGTACTTATTCTTCTTACCTTGTGGAGAATCATTATTTCTGATTCCTGTTAATTGATATGCATCTATGCAATTCTTTTTAGGAAATGAATTTTGATTATTAACATTGGGATAATTTCTCCCTTTGTGAAACTTGACAGATACCTCAGAGTTATTATGTGTTGCATCTTTAAAATGAGTTAGTTGGCTGGTCTGCAACTGAACAATTAATTCTTGTAGACCTAGTCTTATTTCCTCCAGTCCAAAACAACCCTTGTGATATTTGTTTGAGATCCATTCAAGTGTTTTACAGCTTAATTTATTCTGTTCAACGACACTCAATAACCAGTCTGATTCCTTCAGATTATATTTATTACTTAAAGTTTTGAGAGTGCTCTCCAGTTTAATTCTAAACTGCTGTAAACCTTTGTAAGTGTGATCTGGAGATTTTAAATTAACAATGATGTTCACTAGATCCAACCTACTTTGTTCTATATTACCATAAGTGACCTTCAACAAGTCAACTGCTTCCTTGTAAGAGTCATCTACATTGGGAAAGGCTTGTATGAGTATGTAAGCATCTCCTCTTACCTGTCCTTTGAGGTAAAATAATTTAGTTACACAGGCTAGGTCACTCCTGTCATGCACAGCTGCTTTAAAAATTGACAAAAATTCCTCCCAATTTTCTCCAGGATTAAACACAGGCAAACACAATTCTGGGAGCCTTGGCAAAGACATCTTATTTGTTGGAGCAGACTGACCAACTGCCTGGTTTACACATTTTAATTTATTCAAGGCCTGACTTTTACAAGAAAGAATCTTTTCCTCTAATTCATAATACTGATTAATCATGAGATCTACTTCAGTCTCATCTACACAGTTTACTAACAAATCTCCTTCATATTTGTTGTAATATAATTTGTATGAATCATATCTATTACCTAAAGCATCTAAATACAATTTTAAATAATCAGTATTCACAGTTTCTTGATTCAATAATTCCAAACATTTATTGTATGCTTTTGTTACATGCTTTTTTCTAGCTTGCAGTGAAGCTTTTTTTGCTCTATATTCCACATGTTTGTCTTCTCCGTTAATTTCCTCAATTTCAGCCATGATGCAATGTATTAAATTCAACATAATAACACTGATTATGTACTAAATTATGTACTTTATGAAGGTAAATAGTACAACTTACCTTTGAATAAATCCTAGCTACCTGAGCTTAGCAATTACATGTATAACATAAATTTTAAATGTACATTAACACAAACTTGGTTCATCAAAATTAATATTATACAAATTAATAAATCCTTGCTAGAATTTGGCATAGCAAAATTAATATACACATTAATAATTAGCTACACATGGCTTATCAATTACACATACACTGATATAAATCTTGGCCAGAATTGTCTTATCAAATTAATATTATACAAATACATTAATATAAATCCTAGCCACTTTGGTTTTGCAAAATTAATGTACACATTAATTAGCTACACTTGGCTTATCAAATACACATACACTTATACACATTAATATAATCTTTAGCCACACTTGACTTATCCAAATTAATATTGAAATAATTATAATCCACTACACATTAAGTAAATTTGTGAACTTAACATCCACCTCCTTCTGTCATTTCACATATAATTATTAAGTAATTAACTAATTAATGACTTCACTAATTACCTCCGGTTCAAGAAGGACCAACGGGCTAATTAAATGTGGAAAATTGCATTTATCTGAATGTAACTAATTATGTACATAACAGTAAATGATAACAAAGATAATTATTATTTATCAATGTTATATAGACAAGTAGGAATTTGGGACACCTAGGTCGCAAAAATGTCCTCCTTCGATACCAACCACTGTCATAACCACAAGTTGCTCTGGACCTATTAATTAAATGAAATATACATACACCAGGAATACTGGTAAATATATAAATTTGTGGACTGTATATTAAAAATAATAAATGGTTATATATATACACAATTACATAACAGAAGAAAAATATATCTTAATATCACTCACCAATTTGACTGGATATTAAGTTGTATCATACTCAGAAAAACCTCACTAACTAAATTTATGAAAACACTTGCCAGAATTATACACAAATCTAGAGAGCTTATCTAAGGTTCCAGGAGCTGTCTTGTCCAGTCGTCTGATATCTCAAGTTATGCAGGAATGCACATCCACCAATTTCGCCTCCTATTTGAGAGTGTCAGCACAATTTTAACCTCTAGAGCACGAAAAATTCTTCCCCATTCACCAACGTTTCTAATACAAAATTCCAAACCAAGATGGCGAGTCTCCTCTGCCCAGACGCAGGCTTTCCGTTTTCTATGACATAAATATTATTAAATACAGTATGGCCATCTATTTACTTACAAATACCGAATTTCTGGAAAATATATACAGTATTTTCCACAACCTCCATCCTCACCATTACTGTCTCCCAGGACAGCACCTCCATCCTCACCCTTACTGTCTCCCAGAACAGCATTATCAGCCCCACATTTACTGTCTACCAGGACAGCACCTCCAGCCTCACCATTACTGTCTACCAGGACAGAACTTCCAGCCCCACATTTACTGTCTACCAGGACAGCACCTCCAGCCTTACAGTTTCTGACTACATGGCCAGCAACAAGGGTGATACCATCCAGCCCAGACTTTTTATTTTCCCATCTGTTATAGAATGCTTCCAGGTTTTCTATGAAGGCTGCTTTGATGTTATCCTCCTTCAATACCAGTGTGATTTTAATCCACACTTTGATCTCATTTGGGCATACCCAAAAACACTTCCCTGATTTAATGCTGCTTGTAGATAGTTCTTGGATATCTGCACAAGGGGCGTGACACCAATTTTCACAAAAATGGCAGCTTCAAACCCTAAATTAAAATATAAAAATTATGAAAAGCATTAATCTTCAGTGGTTGGTGCATTATATGAAATGAATGGAACGTTTTCTGGGTTTAGGCTGTGAAGGCACAAATTTTCTTCGATTCTGTCAATAACTGGAAAAATCATCTTTAAACTTTTAGTGCCAATGTTTTCCTCAAAGGAAGCAATATTTTGATGTTAATAAGCTGTGTAAGTCATAATGTATCAATTTTATTAATCAAATTAGTTTCTGTGAAATAACCGGAGAATGTCACTTCTAATCAGAAATAAGTCACAGTGTTTGGCTTTATTTGGTTATCCTGGGTTAAACCAATTTAATGTTCATTTATGTGCCTATAACGTCTGTGCGGCCTCAAGACCATAGTTAGGAAAAACATATCTTATGTACAATAACATTACATAAAAGTTACTTTCTTAAACGCTGCTCAGTCTTACTTAAACAAGAGATTGGAATTTTTGGGCCTTTGTAGGTTCTAGTTTTCTTTTGTTTTGGAAAGAATTTGAAAATTTTAAATGCTTCTTTTCATGCGAATACTTTTTTTGTTCATGATCGCATATAATAAGCTTCAACCTTTCCTTGTTGATTACCTGATTATCGCAACATCTGAGCGGCTTCAAGATTAATATGTTTGTTTATTTTAGGATACTGGTCTCTCTGGCCCCATTGAAAGATTTAAAATAGATTTCTCTGTGTATTTATTAATTTACCATTTTTTAAGAAATTTGGACATTAGTTTCCATATGATGAGCTGTGAATGCCTCTTCTCATTCCCTTAAACTCTTCAAAGCTAATATTTAATTGCATTATTAATTTATGCCTCATTTTGCACTATACCATTCTCGTGCACTGAGCACAGGGGGCTGGGGTCATGGAATACGGGGATACCATTCTCAGATCGCCCGGTAACCGAAATACGTCTAGTTTATCTTGCGACCAAAGTGGCTAATTTATTGTGCACCCTATATCCATCTCGTGAAAGAAAGTGCATGTTCATTTGAATACACAAAAGGACTAGGAACTAGCCCTTAAAAGGATTAACAGGAGTAAAGCTGGATATATATCAGTAATTTGTCTCACATGTTGCAAGCAAATCTAGGATATTTGTTTAATATATTTGGTATCTTATTTTTAATAATAGGGTACTAGGACACATCACACAGAGTTTACTGTCTATCTCTACATTCTTCAATAAGTGGTCAGTCAGCAAATGATGTTCATGAAAGTGACCATAAACCTGACCACATACGTATTTTGAATTTAATTTTATCATCTGTGCGTATACCGAACTACCTTATTAAGCAGCCGGGCTTAAACTTATAACTAAGCCTAAACTTGGCTAATACATCAGTCAGCCAGGTAAATATGCTTATCTATGAGCATGTTATCATGCTAAGTTATAATGTACTCGGGCTTCTAACTGCATTTCTTATGAAATTCAGATTCACTATTAACTTGTCTCCTATATAATGCTAGTCACATATATTCCCTAGTTACATTCTGAAAATTTTCCTTCCCCATAAAGGACGAATTCAATGTGTGATTAAATCTATAAGGCTTATTCGTTAATATTCTTTTCTTTGATTTTTGAATATATATAGCTGACTTCTCCAACAGTCATTATGTGAGTCAGTACCTTCAGCGATAACATAGAATCAGTAATAATCAGCGATAACATAGAATCAGTAATAATCAAAGAGTCATACTCAGTGTCACATGTTATTTGTAGTACCATTAGGATGGCAAACAATTCAGTGTGCAATGTAGACGCCGAGTTGTTTATTTTTATGCCAAACTCAACATGGTTGCTATAGTGTTATCACTGAAGGTGGCAACAAGAACAGATGCAACCCTGCTAGTAGACTTACCTAAGATCCATCAGTTCATATAATTTGCTATATGTTATTACTAACACTTAAGCGCGAAATTTCTACATGAGTAGTTGGAAAGAAATAGTAGTTATGGGCATCTTCTCAGGGGCTTTAAGATAAGTGACATTAAATGAATACAACTTCAATGGGGGGGGGGTGAATTGCTCTTGTTTATTTACTTCTAGACAGCATATGGCAATGAAAAGACAATACAATAAAAATAGCTTTTAATAATTTCTTTAGACAGTCCCAAACTCTTTAAAGTCATGTTTAGACCCTGCGGAAATGAAGGCAATCAGATTTGGTCAGAGGAAGTAGAGGCTAGCTGCAGTTCTCTGGATCAAGACACATACTCCGGAAGAGAAAACAAAGAAAAAAAAAGACAGAAAAACAATCTACACAGCCAAAGAAGACAACAAACACGAGTCTTGGGATAGTTTTCAAGAAAAATGAAAGGAAACAAGAATTGAGGAAAACTTAATGAAATTCGCACTGAAAATTTAAGGAGAGGATAAAATGAAACACGAAAACATGAACTAAGAAAGAATTTACGAGACAGTTCTCAGAACTCTCCAAACACTCGACTCCGCTACACATTCGACTGAGATTGAAGTACGTATTAAAATCAACACCTACTGATGTTCGAACTCTCTTCGTACTATTGGATTCAAGTAGTCCCCTTGCTGGGACCTGTACTGTGAATCCCATTCCTGGGGCCTGCACTGTGAGACCCCTTGTTGGGGACCTGTACTGTGAAACCCCTTGCTGGGACCTGTACTGTGAGACCCCTTTCTAGGACCTGCACTCTTATTCCCTTCGCTGGGACCTGCACTGTGAGTCTCTTTGCTGGGACCTGCACTGTGAGTCCCCTTGCTGGGAACCTACACTGTGAGGCCACTTGCTGGGGACCTGTACTCTGAAACCCCTTGCTGGGACCTGTAATGTGAGACCCCTTGTTAGGACCTGCATTGTTAGTTCCTTTGATGGGACCTGCACTGTGAGTTCCTTTGCTAGGACCTGCACTGTAAGTCCTTTTGCTTGGACTTGCACTGTCAGTCTCATTGCTGGGACCTGTACTATGAGTTCTATTACTTGGACCTCTACTGTAAGTGTTATTGCTGGGAACCTGCACTCTGTCCGTGCTGGGAATCTGCACTCTGAGACTTCTTGCTGGGAGCCTGTACTCTGTCCTTGCTGTGAACCTGCACTCTGTCCTTGCTGTGAACCTGCACTCTGTCCTTGTTGTGAACCTGCACTCTGTCCTTGCTGTGAACCTGCACTCTAAGAGTTCTTGCTGGGAGCCTGCACTCTGTTACATTTCCCTACATTTTCCTCACTTCTCTCAGACGTTTCTCTCACTTCTTCCACCTCCCTAACCTCCTTCCCACTACCGTCTAACTGTTCAAAGAATTTTGCTATGTTCCAGTCTGCTCCAGGTGGCAGGTCTGGACGTGCCTTTCCTCTGGCTCATTTGCATAGGCTGACGCAGTCAGCTTTACGCCCCTGACGCTCGCTTCCAGCCAATTTTATCTTAATTTTCCGAAGAATTACCCCAGAGCGCGCAGAACCTTTGTAAAGCCGTCCTATCATGCCGTCTGGATCCCAGGGCAGCTTAAACAGGTCATCCACCATTCCTCAGGGTTGCTGTAGATTCCAGTGCTTCTGAAACAGAGCGTTTGCTATTTTCGTGCATGTTTTAGTTCTTCCAGATTGTTAGCGCCATTACAATAAACTATCTAAGCTAGCAGCACCGTTCAGTAGAGGCATCCAGAACTCAGTCGCACTAGTATAAAATATGTCCACCATTTCTACCCTATTAAATCCGAGACCACAATTAAATATTATTTAATTAAAGTCTTGCAAGGTTAGGTAAGGTTAAGGTAGACTAGTTTAGTTAGGTTGTGATAAATGGCTTAGAAAACCGACAGGTTGAAGAATGAGACACTTATCCAACGTTTGGAAATATTTGTTGTGGAAACGTTTAGCCACACAGTGGCTTCATCAGTCCAATACAAAGAACTGTGGAAAGAGAAGAGGTTGAGGTAATCAGTCCTCCATCCCGGAATCAATGTGTCCAGTCCATCAGTCGTGAAGAAAGTACAGCATATGCTCGGAGAAATGACATATACTGTTGTCAGGTGAGTGGAAGCAGGAGGAGGAGGAGTCACAGTGGAACAATTCACTAATGTAAGTAAGTCTTCATCCAAAGGTTGGACAAGTGTTAAAGAATCCTTCGTATCAAGATTCCATGATGTTCCAGTCTCTGACAATTGTGCTAAATGGTTTAGAAAACCGACAAGTTGAAAAACGAGACACTTGTGCAGCATTTTGGAATCTTCGATGAGGAAACGTTAGATATTTCCACTGTGACTCCGCCTCCTGCTGCTTCGACTCACTAGACTGCAGTATATAAGCCACATCTCCGACCATTTGCTGTAATTTCTTCAAGATTGATGAACTGAACACATCGATTCCAGGCTGAGGGACTGATTACCTCAAACTCCTCTTTTTCCACCGTTCTTTTTTGTATGAGACTGATGAAGCCACTGTGTGGCGAAATGTTACTTCAGTAAAGATTCTCAAATGTTGCACAAGTGTATCATTCTTAGTTTAGCTTAATCTTATATTAAACCTTTATTTAAGTATGGTTAATAACCATAAACGAAATTACATTAACGGGCGGCTAATGCCTAACCATGGAGAAGTTATCACTGCATAAACAATTTATAATTACACTTTCGTTGTTGTGGAATGCTAAGAGTATGATACACATTCGGCGTATGTCACACTCCCATATAGGCTGCCTCCCAACCAACGAACCGGATGCTAAGGGTTTAACGATCAATTGGGTACCTGTTGTTAAATCAGTACCTTAGGGCATTGGCCAGTCATAGACAAACCCGCCAAAGCTGAAGCAACTTCGTTCGTTTGTAGTATGCATAGACAAACTTGTCTGAGCTGCTGGTTGATACGGTGCACTCTCTCTGGTTTCTGCTCTTGCCATCTTTTGTCACCGTGTGGTACACTTACTATTCAACCTTTGTACATGGTGTACATATTTGTATATATCTAGCAAATTATGCTTGGTGAAGGAAATACAAGTCATATACTGTAATAAAGTTGGTAGAATTACCGACAATATGTAAAGTAAAAGGACACAAGTGCAACTAATGTGACATTTTATTGTGGCAACGTTTCGCTCTCCAGGAGCTTTATCAAGCCATTACAAACAATACATGGACACAGAGGGTATATATAGGCTCAGAGTGAGGTGCAATACTAGTGAGGTACCATTTCGATGTTCACTAGTGGTAGTAGTAGTAGTAGTATTAGTAGTGACAAAAGTAATGCAATATGGTAGAGCAATTAATTTTTCTCATGTACGAATTAATTGCTCTACCATATTGTATTACTTTTGTCACTACTACTACTACTACTACTACCATCACTAGTGAACATCGAAATGGTACCTCACTAGTATTGCACCTCACTCTGAGCCTATATATACCCTCTGTGTCCATGTACTGTTTGTAATGGCTTGATAAAGCTCCTGGAGAGCGAAACGTTGCCACAATAAAATGTCACATTAGTTGCACTTGTGTCCTTTTACTTTACAAGTCATATACTATTGCTAAGTTACATTTGCTCCACTTTGAAACTAACTACGACCAGGTCGCAGGCCATACTATAACTGTGTTCGTAATATTTGTTTAATTGAAGGAATAGGGTATGAGGGATTAAAAAAATTCCAAGACTGAAAGATTTAAACACTATAACTTTGAAATACCCTTGATCTTGAAAGACGAAGAATGAAGAGACACATAATTGAAGTATATAAGTGGAAGATGGGAATAAACAGAGGAGATATAAATAAGATCCTGAGGATATCCCTCCGGTAAAAAAAATTCAAAATATTGGAGTGACATTGGATAAGTTTATATTTAGAACGGATATAGGAAAGTATTGGTTAGGAAATAGAGTAGTCGATGAGTGGAACAGTCTGCCTAGTAGGATTAATGAAGAACTGGGACCATTTATATGGCCGAAAAGACATGTATGCCAGTGATGGGGTTCACTTATCCAGGGCAGGTGTGGGTTTTATTGCTAGCTCAATTGAGGGTGTTTCTGGAGTTTATCTGGAGAGAGTTCCGGGGGGGGGGGGTGTTGTTAGGACTTTAAACTAGGATTAGTTAGAAGTATGGGTTTAGAAATTGAAAATAATGAGTGTGGATATATTGACTTAGGCTTTGATATTATGAATCTTAATAATAACAGTTATGGAGTTACGCTGGGTAATGATAATTACAGAAATTGTGTAAAAGCAAAGGTTAATAGGTAAAAGGTGCAGAAGAAAAAACATATGAATGTATTTCATGCTAAGAGTCAAAGTGTAAGAAATAAGATTAATGAATTACGTTTGATAGTGTGTGCTGGGATTTTTGATGTCATTACAATAACTGAAACGTGGTATGATTTAAAGAGTCGGGATATGAGTGTCATATTCAGGGGTTTAAGTTGTTCCATGTGGATAGATAAAATGGGAAGGGGGGGGAGAAGTTGCTTTATATGTACGAGAAAATATAAATTGTTGCATAAAAATAGATGAATTAGTAACAGAATCTGTTTGGGTAGAGTTTCTAGAAGGTCAAGAAAAACATATTCTAGGCATAATATACCAACCTCCAGGCTTGAATCACGATAGAGGGAGACTTTTTTGGGACGAAATTCTTAGGGCTTTGAGACACAATAACGTAGTGATAGTAGGGGATTTTAACTTCAGTCAAACTGACTGGGCTTCTTTGAACGGTAATCTAGAGTACAGTGACTTTATGGAAGTAGCTCACTACTGTTTTCTGAAGCAGTGTGTAACAGAGCCTACCAGGGGTAATAATTTGCTCGGCCTAGTCTTGTCAAATAAGGAAACACTCGTAAATAATCTGGAGATCGCTGAAGAGCGTGGCGCAAGTGATCACAAATCCATCACTTTTAACATTAACTGGGAATACGAGAATAATGGTAATACGGTAAAAGTCCCTGATTTTCGTTCTGCCGATTTTATTGGACTTAGGGAACACCTGTCTAATCTCGATTGGGGTAACCTAGCTAATGATTTTATTGACGATGATCACACTTTCGATTATGAAGGGATCTGCGTTTAGAATTTTTTTTTCTTAATAATGTACAACGTGCACAGAGTATATACATTCCCCAGAGAGAAATTAGGTTTAATAATAACGATCCCAAATTGGTTAACAGGAGGCTAAAGCATCTATTAAGGGAGGAAAGTGGGATATATAGACGCATCAAAAGAGGAGAGGTTAACCTTCCTGACCAATATGTTCAGCTTAAAAGAGAAGTAAAAAAATGGGATAAGAAAGGTTAAACGTGACTATGAAATTAGAGTTGCTAATGAATCAAAGACTAAGCCAGAAGGGTTCTTTCAACTGTATAGGGCGAAGGTGAAGGAAAAGTAGAACCTCTGAAAACTGGGAATGGACAGCTGACGGATAACGAACTGGAAATTTGTTCCCTATTTAATGACTATTTTTTGTCAGTTTTTACTGAGGAAAACATAAATGAGATTCCAGAAATTATCAGTTATTCAATGCCTGAGGAATTCAAATTGACTAATATTACTGTCACGAGGGACATGGTTATCAAACAGATAGACAAACTAAAGCAAAATAAATCCCCGGGACCCGACGAGTTGTTTTCCAGGGTACTTAATAAATACAAGATGGAACTTAGTCAGCCAATAACGAGTGTGTTTAATGCATCCATCCTTACTGGTGTTGTGCCAGAGATGTGTAAGATAGCTAATGTGGTTCCTATATTCAAATCAAGGGATAAGTCCATTCCTTCAAATTACCGTCCAATAAACCTGACGTCTATATTAGGCAAATTATTAGAATTAATTATAGCTGACATTATTAGAAGTCACCTTGAAGAGCATAATTTGATTAATGAATCTCAGCATGGTTCAGGAGAGGTCGTTCCTGCCTGACAGATTTACTGGCATTCTTCAATAGAACATTTGAGGCAGTTTACCTGGAGTTTACCTGGCGAGAGTTCCGGGGGTCAACGCCCCCGCGGCCCGGTCTGTGACCAGGCCTCCAGTGATAAAAAATATGATATTGTTTATTTGGATTTTAGTAAAGCCTACGATAGAGTACCTCACAAGAGACTCTTAAGAAAAGTGGCAGCTCATGGTATAGGAGGTAAAGTTCTAGCATGGAGAGAGGCATGGCTTACCAATAAGAAGCAGAGAGTTTCAATTAATTGGGTCAAATCTGAATGGGGATTAGTCACTAGTGGCATTCCACAAGGATTAGTTTTATGCCCTCTGTTGTTTATAATTTACATTAATGACCTTGATGATTGAATTACAAGTGACATGAGCAAATTTGCTGATGATACAAAAATAGGCCATATGATTCATTTTAAGGAGGATATCAGGAGAATTTGGACACATTAATGTCTTGGTCTGAAAAATGGCAGATGAAGTTCAATGTGGATAAGCGTAAGGTACTTGGTAATGAAAATAACCCTCGAAGCTATAAACTAGGTGAAGTAGAGCATGATCATACAGAATGTGGTAAAGAGTCATGGTAAATAGAAATCTAAAGCCAAGACAGCCGAACCTAAGTGTGCGCAAAAAGGCTAACAGATTACTAGGATTTATTTCAAGAAGTATGAGTAACAGAAGTCCAAAAGTTATTTAACAGCTCTATACATCACTAGTGAGATTATAAACACATATGCTGTATAATGTGATCCTTTATTGACAACGTTTTGCCCACTCAGTGGGCTTTATCAAGTCACAAACAGATCTACCTGGGTGAAACATATGTGAGTATTTATAGGATGAGAATGCTGGGTCAGGTGGAGAAAGCTACATGTAACAATCCTCCGAGTAGAGTCTAAAAATTGGGTAGCTTTTAAAAGAGATTGGATAAGTATATGAGTAAACCTTCTGCAGTGTTCCTCGATTCTTATGTTCTTATGTGGGATAGCGATGAAGAAGTTTCTTGGCAAGAGGTTCAGCTATATCATAGAAGCCGTTTTTCTGGTTGAAGTTGTTGGATGTACAGATAAGTGATGATTCCAGGATTCTTCGGTATTGAGTGTTGTCTTCTCTGGCGATATATATTGTGTTTCTGTAGTTGACTAAATGGTTGTGTGAATTTCGGTGATGAACACAGTCATTCCTTCGATCATCAGATCTGCCTGCGTACTGGTGTTCTGAAATACGTGTTTGGAGGTCTCTGGATGTTTCGCCGACGTATAATTTGCTGCAGTCATTACAAGGGAATGTGTATACTCCTGCAGAGGATTGAAGCTTGTCCTGTCTGTTATTGGTAATGTCCTTAATGGTGGTGGATGTGGAGGTAGTTACTTGGAATGAGGTTTTTGGAAAAGATGTTGGAAACGTGTTTGGCAATGCAGTTGGTGGGTAGGACTATGTATCTCTTCGTTGTAGTCTATCGAGAACCTACCACCCAACACTGGTAGGCGGGAATCCCCTGTGGAAGTAGGTCCGACCCAAAGAGAAGGGTTAGTTTTAGTAGTAGTTGTCGTAGCCGTGAAGACGGTTATGTACATGTCCTCAGAATCAAGATTCCATGGTGTTGCAGTGTCTGACAAGTTGTACAAGAATGGTAAACAATACCGACACAATGAAATTATGACACATATGCAATATCTGGCTTTATCAATACAAATTCCAGTGGCTTTGTCAATACAAATTCCAGGACATAATTTGAAGACAGTAGAACTATATACAGAAGATGAGGTGATCAGTACCTCAGCCTTGGAGTTGGTGTGAAGAGCACCGTAGTCGTGGAGGTTCTGGAGCAGAGGCAAGGAGCCTGGCACCTTTTACTTATTAACCTTTGCTTTTACATAATTTCTGTGATTGTCATTACCCAGTGTAACTCCATGACTGTTATTATTAAGATTCATAATATCAAAGCCTAAGTCAATATACCCATACTCATTATTTTCAATTTCTAAACCCATACCTCTAACTAATCCTAGTTTAAAGTCCTAACAACACCCTCAACTGAGCTAGCAAGAAAACCCACACCTGCACTGGATAAGTGAACCCCATTCCTAGCATACATGTCATTTCGGCCATAGAAGTTGTCCCAATTGTAAATGAATGGTACTGCATTGTCCTCACAGTGTTTGTCCAGTCAAAAATTAATACCAATTGCTCTGGACAACCATTCATTTCCAACATCCCATCTTGGCAAAATGCCATATAACAGGGCACCTCCCTCTTCTTCCTAATTATGTCTATTGTTGTCCTGTACCTTCTAACTAAATTCTCACTTCTACACTTGCCTACATCATTGCTTCCAGCACTGAGGCAGATAATAGGATTGATCCCATTACCGTTCATGATGTTGTCAAGCCAGCTAACAATATCCTCCATCCCAGCCCCAGGAAAGCAAACCCTCTGTCTCCTACTCCTGTCCTGCAAGCAGAATGCCCTATCCATATACCTAACCTGGCTATCTCCAACAACAACAACGTTTTTGCCTTCCTTAGTGTCATTCGTCATGATGTTCCCAGTAGTCGACTCACATTCATTGGGTAGCATGTAGAATGAGTTCGATGTTTCCACAACAGTTTCCACAGCAGTCTCTTCATCGTTTCTACCTCTCTATTCGTCTTCTTGATCTTCAACTTCATTCCATGCTGTCCGGCCACTGCCCAGGTTCCCTTCTTGACTTGAGGACTCACAGCAGGAGGACTGCTACGAATCCTCTTGTTTTCCTCCGTCAGTCGCCGTATCTCAAGCTTCGCTACCCTCAGTTCCTCCTTAAGCTGCTGGTAAAGTTGCTCAATGGAGGGCATCTTAGTTCAGTCCACAGTGAGTACACTAGACACGTCCTCACTGAGCTACGTACAGTGTGCAGATCTGGCACAAGGCCCATCCGGTATGATGGATATTGACAGGGAAAACACCTTTTCTTCCGACTATGTAAATATATTATAGAATGGGGTATCGTTCCAGACCATGGAACCGAACTCTTTTCCAGGCTGAGGGATTAACCACCTCAAATACTTTTCCTCTAAGGTTGAAGGACTGATCTCATCCTCATCATTTTATTACTACTGCTCCCTCCGTATTTGGCTGAAGAAGCCTATTGTGTAGGCGAGAAGTTTCATCAGTAAAGATACTTAACTTTTGCACGTGTGTCTTAATCTTCAATTTGTCAGTATTTTATTCCATTTTCAGCTACAGAATAGGATATCGGCACCTTGCAGATATACTCAGTATGGCTAAGCATTGGTGGGAAAAAATCACTTAAAAACTTCATCTCAATATTTTTTTTATTTATCAAGGGATGCTGCCGACAGCATTAACTCGATGAAGCTCTACACAGAGCAAAGCTCGTCGCGATAAAAGGTTCCTTTCCTTTCTTACTTCTAACAAATACAGAAGTCCTTTGTCACTCTAAATTGGGAAATGTAATTGAGCGTAATGGTGTTCACGGGGCTTCAGCGCAAAAATATAACTCATTCATTAACGCCTAACTCACTGACTAATTAACCTACTAAATCAACTCTCGCGCTGCAAATTCTGAAGCTCAGCTCACGTCTCCTGTCCGTCCACGGCGTCCGCTGAGGAGCCTTCTAAAACGTCCTCTACATGAATGCCCTCTAAAACATCAACGTCCTCTACAACATCAACGTCCTCTACAACATCAAAATCCTTTAGAGCATCAATGTCCTTCAGCTTGAACAGCATGCAGGGGGTCCCAAAGACTGTAACATTGTACACAAGCAGTCATGCTTGGGGATAGCAACAGTCATTCCTCAGGATAACAACAGTTAATCCAGGGGACAGCAACAGACATACCTGGGGATAGCAACAGTCATGCCAGGGATAACAACAGTCATACCTGAGCAGAGAGGGAGTAGCGCTAAACCCGCATGGGTTATAAAGAGCCTTGAGGAATGAAGGGCATTCAGGTTCGATTCAAAGAATTGGAGCACGGGTACAGTTCCCTATATCACGAGGCTCTCACCAGCATCAAGGAACCTCCATAGAGGTGTTGAAGTCGGAGCGGGGATGTGCGTTGGGTAACAGTCCATGTGAAAGGGCTGCACATTCTGAGACGACAGTGAAATTTTATGTTAAATAATATTTTACCGTGAGTGCTGTCGTCTTTATTACGACATTAGAGTTTACCAGGAAGTCAGCTTGAGTTTCCTGTCTAGTAACTAGCCTGTACCTGGCTGTAATACGTTAAACGGAAAATCCATTCAGTTCTGGTAATCAATAGAGTACATCCAGCCAGTGTGTACGGGGTGATGCTCATTTAATTGAGAAGTGACCAAGCAACAACAGGAACACTTTTAAAACAAGGTCTCAAAACTTGATTTCAGTTCACCATAGCCACCACTACCACACCATAGCCACCACTACCACACCATAGCCACCACCACCAAACCATAGCCACCACCACCACAACATAGCCACCCCTACCACACCATAGCCACCACAACTACACCATAGCCACCCCACCACACCATAGCCACCACCACCACAACATAGCCACCACTACCACACCATAGCCCACCACCACACACACACCGTAGCCACCACCACCACACGATAGCCACCCCACCACACCATAGCCACCACCACCACACCATAGCCACCACCACCACAACCGTAGCCACCACCACCACACGATAGCCACCCCACCACACCATAGCCACCACCACCACACCATAGCCACCACCACCACACCGTAGCCACCACCACCACACGATAGCCACCCCACCACACCATAGCCACCCACACACACCACCCATAGCCCACCACCACCACACCACAACCAACCACCACCACAGCATAGGCACCCCACCACACCATAGCCACCACCATCACCACACCAAAACCACCACTACCACACCATAGCCACACCACCACACCATAGTCACCACCACCACATTATAGCCACCACCACCACAGCATAGCCACCACCACCACAGCATAGCCACCATCACCACAACATAGCCACCACCACCACACCTTAGCCACCACCACCACACCATAGCCACCACCACCACACCATAGCCACCCCACCACACCATAGCCACCACCACCACACCATAGTCACCACTACCACACCATAGTCACCACTACCACACCATAGCCACCACCACCACATTATAGCCACCACCACCACCACATATAGCCACCACCACCACCACATTATAGCCACCACCACCACACCAAAAGCACCACCACCACACTATAGCAACCCCCACCACATCATAGCCACCAGCACCACACCATAGCCACCACCACCACACCATAGTCACCACTACCACACCATAGCCACCACCACCACACCATAGTCACCACTACCACACCATAGCCACCACCACCACATTATAGCCACCACCACCACCACATTATAGCCACCACCACCACATTATAGCCACCACCACCACATTATAGCCACCACCACCACCACATTATAGCCACCACCACCACATTATAGCCACCACCACCACATCATAGTTTGCCTGCTTTTATGTACAAAAAAGCTTCTCAAGTATTGTCACCAATTATTGCAACGCTCTTTAACAAATCCATTGAATCATCTACCTTCCCAACAATCCTCAAAATAGCGAGGGTCACTCCGATCCATAAAGGAGGTGACCAAGCTGACTTGAATAAATATAGACCAATATCTAACTTACCACTGCTCTCTAAAATCTTTGAAAAATTAATTCATGGACGGATCTGTTCCTACCTCGTTTCACACAACATATTAAACCCTTGTCAGTTTGGATTCAAGAATAATAAAAGCACAAATGACGCTATCATACACATGCTAGAACTAATATATACCGCACTTGAAAAGAAAGAAGTCCCACTGGGCATTTTCATTGATTTACGTAAAGCTTTCAATACAGTCGACCATGAACTACTGTACTCCAAATTAATGCACTGTGGTATCAGAGGCCACTCCCTCAACTACCTAAAGTCATACCTTAGTAACAGAACTCAATTTGTGCATGCAAATGATGCAAACTCCTCCACCCAACCAATTACAGTAGGAGTCCCACAAGGAAGCGTCCTTGGACCATTCCTCTTTCTCATCTACATCAATCATCTACCGAATGCATCACAGCTACTCAAACCCATATTATTTGCAGATGACACTACATATGTATTTTCCCACCCAAACACAGTCATACTAGCAAACACAGTCAATGCTGAATTACAGAAAATATCTGCCTGGATGATGACTAACAAACTTACCCTGAACACTGATAAAACCTATTTCATTCAGTTTGGAAACAAAGCTGCAAATGATCCAATTAACATTACGCTAAATGGATCATCAGTCACAAGACTCAAAGAGGGAAAATTCCTAGGTATCCACCTTGACAGTAGCCTTAAGTTCCGGACACACATACAACAAATCACCAAGAAAATCTCCAAGACTGTAGGCATACTATCAGAGATAAGGTGCTACGTTCCACAATCAGCTCTCCTGGCACTGTACCATTCACTCATATACCCTTATCAAACCATACCCCGGCCGGGATTGAACCCGCGGTCAGAGAGTCTCAAAACTCCAGCCCGTCGCGTTAGCCACTAGACCAGCTAGCCACAATAAGATTCGTCCAACTAGGTATATTTCTACACCATAGGAAGGTTAGCACAGGCACCACTGTGGTGTAGAAATATACCTAGTTGGACGAATCTTATTGTGGCTAGCTGGTCTAGTGGCTAACGCGACGGGCTGGAGTTTTGAGACTCTCTGACCGCGGGTTCAATCCCGGCCGGGGTATGGTTTGTTTGCAATCGTGTTATTACGATTTCGTGAGTCATATACCCTTATCTTACATATGGAATTTGTGCATGGGGATCAACAACATCCAATCACCTAAAACCCCTAATAACCCAGCAAAAGGCAGCAGTAAGAATGATAACAAATTCCCACTCCCGCCAGCATACTCCACCAACTTTCAAAAGACTGAATCTGCTTTCCATTAAGAACATCCATACTTATTCATGTGCCTACTACATACACAGAACAATACACGCAAATATACACCCCCCACTCAAACTTTTCCTCACCAACCTAAACAGGACACATGACCACAACACAAGACACAGATCTCTTTTTGATATACCCCGTGTCCATATCACACTGTGTAAAAACTCTATGCACATAAAGGGCCCCAAAATATGGAATTCATTACCAGAAGATATTAAAGTAACCCGGTGTGAAAATCAATTTAAGACTCTTCTCAAAAGCCACTTAATCACTCTAGACTAAATGCTAAATACACAGTACACATTTACTCACCTATGTACTCCCACATCATAACTGAAACAATCACATTGAACCTTTTATCCATTGTTGACAGGAATATAATTGAATCATTGTTTTTCACAAAAGCATTTTAGAATATAAATATATCTTTGTATCATACAAATTTTGATTGATTTATAATTAATATTCTACTGTACAACTATGAAATAATTACTATCCTACTGTACAACTATGATATACTACTCCTTAGTATTAAGTAGACTGTAAGCCAATAATGTTAAGTTGGCCCATAATGCATTGCAACCCACTATTGTATATACACAATCTCAATGGACTGTTTGCAAAGACATTAAATAAATAAATAAATAAATAAATAAATAAATAAATAGCCACCACTACCACACCATAGCCACCACTTCCACACCACAGCCACCACCACCACACCATAGCCACCACTTCCACACCATAGCCACCACCACCACACCATAGCCACCACTTCCACACCATAGCCACCACTTCCACACCATAGCCACCACTTCCACACCACAGCCACCACCACCACACCATAGCCACCACTTCCACACCATAGCCACCACTTCCACACCATAGCCACCACTTCCACACCACAGCCACCAAACCCCCACACCATAGCCACCACTTCCACACCATAGCCACCACCACCACACCATAGCCACCACCACCACATTATAGACACCACCAAATTATAGACACCACCACCACACCATAGCCACCAACAACACACAATAGCCACCACCACCACACCATATCCACCACTACCACACCATAGCCATCACTATCACACCATAACCACCACCACCACACCATAGCCACCAGCACCACACCATAGCCACCAGCACCACACCATAGCCACCACCACCACACCATAGCCACCACCACCACACCATAGCGACCACCACCACAACCATAGCCACTACTATCACACCATAGCCACCACTACCACACCATAGCCCATCACTATCACACCATAGCCACCACCACCACACCATAGCCACCACCACCACACCATTGCCACCACCACCACACCATAGCAACCCCACCACACCATAGCCACTACTACCACACCATAGCCATCACTATCACACCATAGCCACCACTACCACACCATAGCCATCACTATCACACAATAGCCACCACCACCACACCATAGCCAACACTATCACACCATAGCCACTACCACCACACCATAGCCACCACTATCACACCATAGCCATCACTATCACACCATAACCACCACCACCACACACCATAGCCACCACCACCACATCATAGCCACCACCACTACACCATAGCCACCACTACCACACCATAGCCACCACTCTCACACCATAGCCACTACCACCACACCATAGCCGCCACCAACATACCATAGCCACCAAACCCCCACCACCACCACACCACCACACACAATAGCCACCACCACCACACCATAGCCACCACTACCACACCAAGCCACCACCACCACACCATAGCCACTACCACCACACCATAGCCACCACCACCACCACACCATAGCCACCACAACCACACCATAACTACCACTACTACACCATAGCCACAACTATCACACCATAGCCACTACCACCACACTATAGCCACCACCACACCATAACCATCACCACCACATTATGGACACTTCCATATTATAGACACCACCACCACACCATAGCCACGACCACCAAAACCATAGCCACTCCCACCACACTATAGCCACCCCACCACACCATAGTCACCACCACCACCACAATATGCCACTACTATCACACCATAGCCACCACTACTACACCATAGACCCCCACTATCACACCATAGCCACCACTACCACACAATAGCCACCACTACCACACCATAGTCACCACTACCACACCCTAGTCACCACCACCACCACAATATAGCCAACACTACCACACCATAGCCACCACAACCACACCAGAGCCACCACCACTACACAACACCAACCACTACCACACCATAGCCGCCACTATCACACCAAAGCCCCCATCACCACATCGTATCCACCACCACACCATAACCACCACCACAACATCATAGCAGCCACTACTACACCATAGCCAACACCTCCACACCATAGCCACCACAACCACACCATAGCCACCACTACTACACCATAGCCACCACTATCACACCATAGACACCACTACCACACCATATCCACCACTACCACACCATAGTCACCACTACCACACCATAGTAACCACCACCACCACCACAGTATAGCTACTACTACCACACCATAGCCACCACAACCACACCATAGCCTCCACCACTACTCCACAGCAACGACTACCACACCATAGCCACCACTATCATACCATAGCCCACCACCACTACACCATAGTCACCACCGTCTCCCCATACCCACCACCACCACAACCACCACCACCATAGCCTCTACCACCACCACTAAAGTCACTAACAC
>NC_069399.1:86638067-86650567 GCF_026875155.1 Cherax quadricarinatus | reverse complement strand
GACTGAGGGCGATCTGAACGAGTATCTACAAAAGATACACAGGATGTTCCAGAGATTGGACACAGTAACAAGGGGACACAGTTGGAAGCTGAAGACACAGATGAATCACAGGGATGTTAGGAAGTATTTCTTCAGCCACAGAGTAGTCAGTAAGTGGAATAGTTTGGGAAGCGATGTAGTGGAGGCAGGATCCATACATAGCTTTAAGCAGAGGTATGATAAAGCTCACGGCTCAGGGAGAGTGACCTAGTAGCGATCAGTGAAGAGGCGGGGCCAGGAGCTCGGACTCGACCCCCGCAACCTCAACTAGGTGAGTACAACTAGGTGAGTACACAGACATACACACACAACAAGAAATGACTGTGAAGTATGTGAGGAACTCAACAAGAGATTCAATGAAGTGTTCACAGAGGAGACAGAAGGGGCTCCAGAAAGACGGAGAGGTGGGGCACACCACCAAGTGCTGGACACAGTACACACAATGGTCGTGGAGTTCGAAAGGAGATAATGAGGGTTGAAATTATACACACTTTTTGGATGGTAATATATTGCAGAATGTGAGAAAGGGAGCCCAACCTGCCGTGTGTTGCCTGGTAGACCTATGCGTGGACTGAGAGCGAGGTAGCGCGTCCCACGCACTTATGCCGCATCCCGTGACATCATACAAACAGTCACTAGGCCCCAGCAAAGGGGTTGTGTATGTAAAACATATGGATGGTACTATGATACACAGATAAGCTATACAACACATGTTGGGGATCAGCAAGTATGCTGACAGCTCGGTCATGTTACGCATGTCGTCTCAACATACAATACTACACTATAGGCTGAACAGGCAGGTGGCTCTGGGCTGATTCTATACAATAACAAAGACATATGTAACTTAGAACTAATGGATGGTATCATAATGGATGTTACCATAATGGATTTTAACATAATGAGTTTTAACATAATGTATTACGAATTATAAGAACAAATCATGGTATAATATAGGATGGAATTCATCGATCGATCTGTATTCATGCACTCTACAGATTCTGAGGAAGAATAAATATATATACAAGGTGAAAGTAATTAACAGCAGAGGCAAATCTGGTGCACACAGATCATTACTGTTAAATTCTCAGAATTCGGAGGGAACGTGAACACAAATTTTTTTTTTTTTTTTGAAAACTGATCAGCTGATAACAAAACACACAGTTGAGAACTTCTTTCGTCTTGGACATCTAATTATACAGGCTATGTACATTTAAACCCAACTCTGCAAGGGTAAGATTTACATGTGCAGAATGGTTATCATCTTTGGGTGGATCGAATTCTTCTGCAATGGCTAACACATGCCTTGACTGAGGGCGATCTGAACGAGTATCTACAAAAGATACACATTCACTAGTGACTGTGGAATTACTAACTGGTATACTCTTCTGCTAGGAGTACTCAACTCAGCTGTTCAATACAGTAATTCTTGGCTCATTGCCAAGTCGCTAATGGGTACTGGTGGCTTCACAGTCAGAATAAGATCTTCCTGGAGCAGGAATCGAATCACACCAGACCACATGGGATCGGTTCTTTCTTACTGGAGGAATGAACAAACTCGGTGGAGTGGATGACTCTCCCCAGTTGAAAAAAATACGCTATAACACGCAATATGAGCAAGGGAAAACGGATCTACTATCTCTCACTGCAAGCAAAGGGAAAAGAAATGAACATGGTCAACAATACTGATATTCAATCTGAGTCACACACAGTGACACGATGTATCAACTATAAAGAGACTGCACATACAAACGTTAACAACATGTGAAAGTTACTCGAGAAACAACTTCTTACATTGCACGAATTACTGTCAACGAGGATGGCATCACCATCTGGAACACAAGGGACAGCAACAACACTCAAGTGAGTACACTAGCCACAGAAACGTCTTTCTGCAACGGCTTGTGGCATCAGCAAGAGATGGCATAACTCGTTGCAAGTAAAGTTCTTCTCAAAGCATCCCCTGGGAAGGAACGAATACTTGAACAAGTCGCCATCGCAGGGATAGTAGTCTCCGCACCCAGGGTTGTTGAGGTTCCTCTGAAACCCAAGGTAACTGTACACTATCCTGCATGCACGATATTGTGGCTGGAATCCAGACAGGAGTGACAGTATCACTAGTGCCTGACCGCTCGGCTACGTTAATAAGTAATTCACGGATCTATAGGAACTTAATCTGAACTTCACATTTTGCAGCACTTTAACAAATCTCAGATACAAGCTGTGAGAACAAACACATTGCTCAAGGGCTAGGTATTGTCTTTCAGTCAGTAAGGGAATACATGTATTGGTACTTTGGACTGATTCATATTGACTTTGACTGGCATGATACACTAAGTGAACATTCAAAAGTGACTGGGACATCTTCTCAGGGAACTTACTCAAGGACATAAAGGCAAGAAAATAGAGAATATGTGACACAGTAAGCTTAAACGAGAAGAAATTACTTATTTAAAAAAATAAGTCACACTGTAGCAAGGAGGACACACATGAAAATAAAAAAATTACTCTACTGGATAAGCAACACTTTGAAAATCAAGAGAAATTGTACTTTACTCAAATTAAATTTACTCAAATTTACTTTAAATTGAATTAATGGCACAGTGAGTTGTCTTTACTCTCAGTTCAATAAGGAAATTCAACAATAAAATGATAAAATGGGATCAATAAATCTTGTGCAAAATTAAAACAAACTGGGAAAGTAATTCACTAAAATAAAATAAAATGACACAAAGAATAAAATATTATGCACAGAACAGAGCATATGAAACTGCACTGAAATAAACTGTAGCAATACTGCAAATAACAATTACTAATCAAAAGTACTGCACAACACTACATAAAAATTTCTGAAAGAAAAATTTTAATGGCAACACAATGTTTACACAAGGATTATTGTAAAATGAGTCAATGTTTCAATAATAAAAAAAAAAATTACACACACAAGAAAATACAGTTTACAAGAAAAAAAATATATCATCAAGGAATGAACTGAGTGAACACTTTAACTCTTAACTGCAGCTTAAGCAAACACTTACTGGACTAGCAAAAGAATGATTTACTTTAAAAGAAGTTAAAAAAATTGCACTAAGAGTGAATTTGTTCAATGAAATATGAAAATAATACAGGAAAAAAACATAAAACAAGGGAAAGAATTAACACTTACAGTGATGCAGGAAAAATAACACATCAATATATGCACAATACTATGAGGATTTTCTTGTAATGAAGCTTGGGGTGTGAAAAATTGGAAAATAATTGTCTTGCTTCAACAAAATAATGGCACTATTGTCTGTGGAGATAAGACAAATTAGACACTGGCTAAATGAAAGGAAGTAACACAAGAATGTTGAACACATAGAAGAAAAAAAATAGCAAATGAATAAAAACAAAAACAGCAAGAATACACAAATGCTGGGAGAAAAAAAAATAACTGAGACAACACCGAGTTGTGAAGCAGAATATAAGGTAACAAGTTACTGAATTACTTCACTGTATAAATTACTAGACAAGGAACACAATACTGTGAACACAAGATAATTGTGAAGTGTAAACACAAGTTTATACTGCTTATATATTGCACACAACAAGGAAAAAACATTAAAGTACTTACTTCAAGTATATATAAAAAAAGAAACACAACACAACAGACAAAATAAAGCACGAAAATTAATACTGAAGAAAGAGAGAAAAAAAATGTTGTTGCAAGCAGTATATAATGGACACTGAGTCTAATCAAGAGTCACTGAATGTCACTAAGAAATCACTGGAAACACAAAAAAATGTCTCTATGAAAAAAATATTATTCATTAACACTGTAGCGACGTTGTAGAATGAGGTGGATGGTGGAGGAAGGGTAGTGGTGGAGACTCATGGTTGGTGGCGTTCGCTGGCTACTCTCCACACGTGATCGAAGAATTTGTGCTTAAATCGATGATGAACTCACACAGGAGGCTTTTACGGAGGCACAAACTGACAAAGGAACACACCTGGCTCTTGACCCCCTATGTGGTTCGTGAAGATATGGTGCTAGTACCCGTGATAAGGGTAAAAACAGTGGTAGTGGGTGAGGTGGGTGAGGCAGCGCAGTGAGACACCGCGTAGTGACTGGGCCTATGGGATGAACGGCGTAAGCCACACTGGGGACACCCGCACTAGGCACAAAGATATTCTAAGCTGGGCTGGCTATAAAAAACCCACAAAATACCACAACACCACAGGGATGATAAAAGCACTCAGAACAGCTAGAATTTGAAGCACAAAGTGATGAAGAAGACTATACCCACGTGGCTTGCTTGAGTACTGGGTTAGTCACTTGGGTTAGTTGCTGGCTGGCTTGGCTTAACCCTTCACACAGACTGGCTTGATAACTTGTAACGATGAGCACAGCAGGGGTGGAAAGCTGGCTTGGCAGGCAAGGCTGGATGGTGTAAGGTTAGGCTGGACTCCCCCCCCACAGATTGGCTTGGTGGCTTGGCTTACTTTGCAAACCCGGGTCAACCCCTCGGAAGTAATGCAAATAAGCAAATAAAATGCTAATACACAGAGACTGACCAGAAGTAGGAAGCAATAGGCTTGTCAATGCTTGCTTGGGGTAGCTGGCTTGTGATTGTTGAGCATCACCCGTCTTGGCAGGCCTAACGTCACAAGATGGTCACCGGCTCAGTAGAAATTTATCTCCAGAAATCGCTGTAATCATCAGAATTACAGGCCCTCTGCTGGCACCATTTGTTGTGGGGTTCAAAAGGAGATAACGAGGGTTGAAGATATACGCACTTGTTGGATGGTAACAATATATTACAGAATGTGAGAAAGGGAGCCCAACCTGCCGTGTGTTGCCTGGTAGACCTATGCATGGACTGAGAGTGAGGTAGTGCATCCCACGCACTCATGCAGCATCCCTTGACGTTGTACAAACAGACACTAGGCCCCAGCAAAGGGGTCGTGTATGTAAAACATATGGATGGTACTGTGATACACAGAAAGCTCTACAACACATGTGGGGGATCAGCAACTATGCTGACACAACCGAGGAAGAAGGGAAGAGGCTTCTGAGTGAGCTAGATACCTCAAAGGCAATGGGACCAGATAACATCTCCCCATGGGTCCTGAGAGAGGGAGAAGAGGCATTATGTGTACCCCTAACAAGAATATTCAATACATCTATCGAAACAGGGAGATTGCCTGAGGCATGGAAGACAGCAAATGTAGTCCCAATCTTTAAAAAAGGAGACAGACATGAAGCACTAAACTACAGACCAGTGCCACTGACGTGTATAGTATGCAAAGTCATGGAGAAGAGTGGTGGAACACCTAGAAAGGAATGATCTCATCAACAGCAGCCAACATGGTTTCAGGGATGGGAAATCCTGTGTCACAAACCTACTGGAGTTCTATGACATGGTGACAGCAGTAAGACAAGGGAGAGAGGGGTGGGTGGATTGCATTTTCTTGGACTGCAAGAAGGCGTTTGACACAGTTCCACACAAGAGATTAGTGCAAAAACTGGAGGATCAAGCAGGGATAACAGGGAAGGCACTACAATGGATCAGTTAATACTTGTCAGGAAGACAGCAGCGATTCATAGTACGTGGCAAGGTGTCAGAGTGGGCACCTGTGACCAGTGGGGTCCCACAGGGGTCAGTCCTAGGACAAGTGCTGTTTCTGGTAATTGTGAACGACATGACGGAAGGAATAGACTCTGAGGTGTCCCTGTTTGCAGATGACGTGAAGTTGATGATAAGAATTCATTCGATCGAAGACCAGGCAGAACTACAAAGAGATCTGGACAGGCTGCAGACCTGGTCCAGCAATTGGCTCCTGGGGTTCAATCCTACCAAGTGCAAAGTCATGAAGATTGGGGAAGGGTAAAGAAGACCACAGACGGAGTACAGTCTAGGGGACCAGAGACTACAAACCTCACTCAAGGAAAAAGATCTTGGGGTGAGTATAACACCAGGCACATCTCCTGAAGCGCACATCAACCAAATAACGGCTGCAGCATATGGGTGCCTAGCAAACCTCAGAACAGCATTCCGACATCTTAATAAGGAATCGTTCAGGACCCTGTACACCGTGTACGTTAGGCCCATATTGGAGTATGCGGCACCAGTTTGGAACCCACACCTAGCCAAGCACGTAAAGAAACTAGAGAAAGTGCAAAGGTTTGCAACAAGACTAGTCCCAGAGCTAAGAGGTATGTCCTTCGAGGAGAGGTTAAGGGAAATCAACCTGATGACACTGGAGGACAGGAGAGATAGGGGGGACATGATAACGACATACAAAATACTGAGAGGAATTAACAAAGTGGACAAAGACAGGATGTTCCAGAGGTTGGACACAGTAACAAGGGGACACAGTTGGAAGTTGAAGACACAGATGAATCACAGGGATGTTAGGAAGCATTTCTTCAGCCACGAGTAGTCAGGAAGTGGAATAGTTTGGGAAGCGAAGTAGTGGAGGCAGGATCCATACATAGCTTTAAGCAGAGGTATGATAAAGCTCACGGTACAGGGAGAGTGATCTAGTAGCGACCAGTGAAGAGGCGAGGCCAGGAGCTGGGACTCGACCCCTGCAACCTCAACTAGGTGAGAACTAGGTGAGCACACACACACACACACACACTCATGCACCACCTCGGCAGACGGAATCGTCAGCAAAAGAATTGGTGTTCCTAGACCGAGACAGAACAAGACAGAATGACAGCAGCTAAGAGAAAGGACACAGAAGTGAAAGGAGCTAGGAAGAGAGACAAGGACAGAGTCATCAGAGGACAACCAGAGCAGGGCAGAGCAGCAAGCACATGCACACACAGAACCACCCCCGAATCCCTAAAACCAAACCTGCTATCATAACACAAACCACAATCCCCACTTACAGCTCCCACTCCACACTACGTTGTAGAATCCACAGCACACTACCAGGTCCCCCACCCTCACAGACCCCCCAGAATACAGTGTTGAAGATTAAACTGAAGGTATGGTACACCAATGCTGATGGAATAATGAATAAGTGGGAGGAATGGTCTCACAGAAACCACGTTCACGGGAATGATAACAGATGCCATCTTTCCAATGGGATATCAGATCCTGAGGAAAGACAGAGGGAACAGAGGGGGTGGAGGAGTGGCACTCCTCATCAAAAACCAATGGAATTTTGATGAGCTGCAGAGAGGGGACAGAGAAACAAGAGATAACATAATAGGAACAATTCAGTCTGGAGGTCCCAACGTGGTAATTGCAGTGATGTATAACCCACTACAAAACAGCAGGAGGCCAAGGCAAGAGTATGATGAGAGTAATAGAGCAATGGTTAACACACTAGCTGAAGTGGCAAGAAGGGCTCATGCAAGCAGGGCAAAGCTGCTGATTATGGGTTATTTCAACCACAAGGAAATCAACTGGGGGAACCTGGAGCCACATGGGGGCCCAGTAACGTGAAGGGCTAGATGATGGAGGTGGTACTGGAAAACCTCATGTACCAACACGTAAGGGACACAACCAGAGAGAGATGAGAAGATGAACCAGCAAGACTGGACCTAGTATTCACCTTGAGTAGCACAGACAATGAGGACATCACATATGAAAGACCCCTTGAGGGTAGTGATCACATAGTTCTTAGCATTGAATACATAGCAGAGTTACAAGTGGAGAGGGAAGCAGGAAGGGCAGGACAAATGAAACCAAACTACAAGAGAGGGGACTGCACAGGCATGAAGAATTTTCTGCACAGGGTTCAGTGGTACAGAACACTTTCAGGGAAGTCAGTAAATGAAATAATGGAATATGTGACAACAACATGCAAGGAAGCTGAGGAGAGGTTTGTGCCTGTTGCAACCCCTGAATGGGTTGCAATGATTATTATGTATATATATAATTATTACTTTTTCATTTAATTTTATATTGCTTATATTTGCGATAATAGCTAAATCGTAAATGTATTGCTTTATATTGTTATTTGACGTAGTTTCCTTTGTTAGGTAGGATGTAACATATTATGTTACATCCTTGATTGTCTAACTACTGTAATTATCGCTCTTTGCTCGTTATTCTGCCGGCTTCTGAGCTGCAGTTGTCCACGGAGCTATCACGTGATCGAGGGGGGGGTCCTCACCTCGCCTGAAGTATTCAGTCTGCTCTAGACTCTCTTGGTGGTTGGACAGATTGTCTGTCTCATTATTCTTGTTAGTTCTGTAGAACTCTGTTCACAGAACATTGTATAGACTTAGTGATTTTCGACGTTGTACTGAGGTTGTGTGTCACATAGACACTCGAAACATCTCAGGTCTTGAGCTGTAGCTTCTCACTTAACTTGTACTGTTATCTGTGTATTATCACAGTCGGGGATTTTCTTATGCTGAACTTAGATTCAGTATCATGGGAGTTTTGTGACTTTTGTGGAGGATCTGCAGATGGTCCCTACTTAGTGTCGTTATATTATCTCCTTGTTCCTGATTCTGTGTCGCAGTTGCTTGTTATATTGCTATTGGGCTTAGCATTCTTTTTATTGGTCAAGCAGACTGTTCTGGTTGCCAGTCGGTCAAGAAGTTAGTTTATTTGAGGACTTTGTCAGTCACTTGTTTAAGTCTAGTCGAGTCGTGAGACATAGCGAACTACTTAGAGCACTTACACACATACACACTTACTTGTACATATTTGTAATATCTTATTAAATGTTGATGTACCAGACGGTACTTAAGAATTATAAATGTGATATGTGCTTTCAGCACAATAATATTGTACTTGAGAGAAGTGATATTATTTTGATTACTGTGATTAATTTAATTTAATTTAATTTGATAATATACCTCTAGACTTAATAAATTTATTAAATCTTAATTTCTCTAGTTAGTAGCCTACCAGTTGTAATCCTGAAGCACTATTGAATAATACTGAATTCTAATGGACAAGGATACTGACTACTTGTTACGAAAACCCAGTAACAGGCTGGATGCTAAAAGGGCAGTCCTTTCTAGTATTCACTGGAGATCTCTAAGCTTTTAGAATCGCATTTTTTGTAACAGTGCCTAAGGGTAACAGAATTATCTAGGAAGCCAGGATGGGTCCATGGTTCACCCAAAGGTGTAGATCGGCCAAAACCAAGTGTGCTAGAGAATGGAAGAAGTATAGAAGGCAAAGGACCCAGAAGAATAAGGAGAGAAGTTGTAGAGCCAGAAATGAATATGCACTGATAAGAAGGGAGTCCCAATGACAAAACAAAAATTACATAGCAATGAAAGCCAAATCTGACCCAAAGCTGCTATACAGTCATATTGCACCCCCTGAATTGGGCCCAATGTATATACTGTACATTTGATGTATATTATCTTTCATATAATTTTATATTGCTGATATTTTCATTATTAGCTAAACTGAAAATGTATTGCTTTATATTATTTTTTGACTTAGTTATATCATTAGGTAGACTGTAACATTTACACTTCACTGTGCTCACTATTCGAGAGTTGCGGCTGGCTGCTCGCACTGCCTTGCTAACTACCACATTGTTTGTTTACCTGCCTGCTTCTTGGGAGACCACGAGAGAATCACGTGATTGCATCTGAGATTGGAGACTGTCGTCCCTTCATCACTCTCTCCTCTGCTCTGGCTGTTTGTTTGTTATTTAGACTGTTTTGGTAGAGTATGATTTTGGTGGTGAGTCGAGACATGCTTCTAGCAACTCAGGGTGTACAGAGTATAGTGATTTTCAATGTTTTCCTTAGGTTTTGTTTTGTACTTACACTCTAAGTCAACTCAGATTCCTAGCTAGAGCTTCTGACCTATTTTATGTGGCACCTACTCACTGTCGTAGTCGGGGATTTCGTTAAGCTGAACTTAGATTCAGTATTAAGGGAGTTATATAATTTTTATGGAGGATCTGTTGATGGTCCCCAGTTAGGGTCATTATTTTGTCTCCCTGTTCCTAACGCTGTGCTGCTGCTAGTTATATTATTGTTGTTGGGCGAATCGTTTGTCTTTTTGTTCAAGCAAGCTGTTCTGATTTCCTGGTATAGTCAGTCCCTGTTTAAGTCGAGTCAAGTCTTATTGAGACAAAACAAGCACTTTGCATTTTGAGCACTGTGGCATACAAAGAGTATGTAACCTTTATTTGGCGCATGTACAAACCCTCATTAAAAGGTTAGCTTCCCAATCAGCAAACCGGGTGCTAAGGGTTCGACGATAAGGTCCCATCGTCAGATCAGTATCTAGGTTCAGCCAGTGAGAAGGTGGGTCTGGCAATTATGGAGGTGGCATGGTCACCACTCACGTTTCCACCCTTGTCATTTCCATTCTAGAGCTGGTTGAACCCGGTTGTCCGTTCTGTCTCCAGGCTGTGTCTTTGTTTCTTGATTTACCATGTTGTATGCATATATTTCAAAATGTAAATAGTGTACATACTTGTAAATACTTATAATCACACTTGGTGAAGGAAAATATAATTCAAAGTCATTCAGCTGTGTTTGTTCTGCTCCTTGCTCCCCTTTACACCCAGGATAACAGGCCTTTTTGTTCCTGGGTTGTAATAAGCACACATACACACATTCTCACACACCCGCTAGTATTCTAGTATTATTTTTATAATTAATGACAAAGTACCAGACGGTACTTCAGAGGAGTACTGATATGAAAAATGTGCCGTCAGCACTATACTACTACAAGAGAAGCGTAGGAGTTATATCTTATATTATATAAAGCATTTACTTTGATTTCGTCCACCTAGACAACTTTCTTAATAAACTTCTCAATTGTATTTCGTTGGTATCCTATCAGTTGCAATTCTAAAGCACTAATACAATTTATCATAAATTTCAAGGATAACTGGACCAGTATACTGACTACTTATTACAAAAACCTAGAACTAGGCTGAATGCTTCAAGATGCAAGATGCAAGATGTCAATAATTTACAGATATTGCACTCTTTGTAAAAAGCAACATCAGGAAGAAAACAACAGTCAAAGACCAGGTTTTCAGGGTGAGGAAGGAAGGAGGATAGATCACAGGAAACGACCGCAAAGTATGTGAGGAGCTCAACACGAGATTCAAAGAAGTGTTCATGGAGGAGACAGAAGGAACTCCAGAAGAATGGAGAGGTGGGGTTCATCATTAATTGTTAGACACACTACTTACAACTGAGGAAGAAGTGAAGAGGCTGCTAAGCGAGCTAGATACCTCAAAGGCGATGGGGCCGGATAACATCAAGGGTCCTGAGAGAGGGAGAAGAGGTGCTATGTGAACCAGTAACAACAATCTTCAATACATCTTTCGGAACAGGGCGACTACCTAAGGTATGGAAGACAGCAAATGTAGTTCCACTTTTTAAAAAATGAAACAGACATGAAGGATTAAAGTACAGACCAGTGTCACTGACATGTATAGTATGCAAAGTTATGGAGAAGATTATCAGGAGAAGAGTGATGGAGCACCTAGAAAGGCATGAGCTTATCAACGACACCCAGCTCGGTTTCAGGGACACAAAATTCTGTCACAAATCTACTGGAGTTCTATGACAGGATGACAGCAGTAAGATGCAAGAGAGAGAGGGGTGGGTAGATTGCATGATCTTGGACTGTAAGAAGGCTTTTGACACAGTTCCACAAAAGAGATTAGTAAAAAAGCTGGAGGACCAGGCAGGGATAACAAGGAAAGTACTGCAATGAATCAAGGAATACCCGTCAGGAAGTCAACAGCAAGTCATGGTACGTGGTGAGGTGTCAGAGTGGGCGCCGGTAACGAGTGGGGTGCCACAGGGGTCAGTCCTAGGACCTGTGCTGTTTCTGATATTTGTGAACGACATGACAGAAGGAATAGACTCCGAAGTCTCCCTGTTTGCAGATGATGTGAGGTTGACGAGAAGAATTCAATCGGATGAGGCCCAGGCAGAACTACAAAGGGATCTGGACAGGCTGCAGACCTGGTCCAGCAACTGACTCCTGGAGTTCTACCCCTGCAGGTGCATAGTCATGAAAATTGGGAATGGACAAAGAAGACAGCAGACGGAGGAGGTCAGACACTACAAACCACACTTAAGGAAAAGGATCTTGGGGTGAGTATAACAACGGCACATCTCCTGAGGCACATCAACCAAATAACTGCTGCAGCATATGGGCGTCTAGCAAACCTAAGAACAGCATTCTGACATCTTAGTAAGGACTCGTTCAGGACCCTGTACACTGTGTACGTTAGGCCTATATTGGAGTATGCAGCACCCGTTTGGAACCCACACCTAGCCAAGCATATTAGGAAACTAGAAAAAGTGCAAAGGTTTACAACAAGACTAGTCACGGAGCTAAGGGATATGTCCTACAAGGAAGGTTAAGGGAAATCGACCTGATGACACTGGAGGACAAGAAAGATAGGGATGATATGATAACGACATATAAAATACAGAGAAGAGTCCACAAGATGGACATAGACAGGATATTCCAGAGATGGGACACAACATCAAGGGGTCACAGTTGGAAGTC
>NC_069399.1:86533067-86635567 GCF_026875155.1 Cherax quadricarinatus | reverse complement strand
AGTATGCAGAGGTTTGGAGAAGATTATCAGGAGGAGAGTGGTGGAGCACCTGGAGGGGAACAAGATTATAAACGACAGCCAGCACGGATTCATGGAAGGCAAATCCTGTGTCACAAACCTACTAGAGTTTTAAGACAAGGTAACTTGTAACTTGCAAGAGATTAGTACAAAAGCTAGAGGAACAGGCACGTATAACAGGAAGGGCACTGCAGTGGATCAGAGAATACCTAACAGGGAGGCAACAGCGAGTCATGGTCCGTGATGAGGTATCACAGTGGGCGCCGGTGACGAGCGGGGTCCCAAAGGGGTCAGTCCTGGGACCAGTGCTATTCTTGGTATATGTGAACGACATGATGGAACGGATAGACTCAGAAGTATCCCTGTTTGCAGATGATGTGAAGTTAATGAGAAGAATTAAATCTACAGAGAGACCTGGACAGGCTACAAGCATGGTCCAGCAACTGGCTCCTAGAATTTAACCCCTCCAAATGTAAAGTCATGAAGATCGGAGAAGGGCAAAGAAGACCGCAGACAGAGTATAGGCTATGAGGCCAAAGGTTGCAAACCACACTCAAGGAGAAAGACCTAGGAGTGAGTATAATAACGAGTACATCGCCAGAAGCACACGTTAACCAAATAACTGCTGCGGCATATGGGCGCCTGGCAAACCTGACAATAGCGTCCCGGTACCTCTGTAAGGAATCGTTCAAGACTTTATACACTGTGTACGTCAGGCCCATACTGGAGTACGCAGCACCAGTTTGGAACCCACACCTGGTCAAACACGTCAAGAAATTAGAGAAAGTGCAAAGGTCTGTAACAAGGCTAGTTCCAGTGCTAAAGGGAATGTCCTATGAAGAAATGTTAAGGGAAATAGGTCTGACGACACTGGAGGACAGGAGGGTCAGGGGAGACATGATAACGACATACAAAATACTGCGTGGAATAGACAAGGTGGACAGAGACAGGATGTTCCAGAGATGGAACACAGAAACAAGAGGATACAATTGGAAGCGGATGACTCAGATGAGTCAAAAGGATGTTAGGAAGTATTTCTTCAGTCATAGAGTTGTTAGGAAGTGAAATAGTCTGGCAAGCGATGTAGTGGAGGCAGGAACTATACATAGTTTTAAGACGATGTATGATAAAGCTCATGGAGCAGGGAGAGGTAGGACCCAGTAGCGGTCAGTGAAGAAGCGGGGCCAGGAGCTGGGTCTCGACCCCTGCAATCACAATTAGGTGAGTACACACACACACAAACACACACATGACATAGACAGGGGATAAACTCAGAATTAAATCCGATGAGGTTCAAGCAGTACGACAGAGAGACCCTGGACAAGCTGGAAACTTGGTCCAGCAACTGGCTCCTTGAATTTAACCCCGCCTAGTGCAATGTCATGAAGATCGGGTAAGGGGGGAAAAAAAGACAGCAGACAGAGTTTAGGCTAAGTGACCATAGACTGCAAAACTCACTCAAGGAAAATTATCTTGGGGTAGGTATAATAGCGAGCACATCTCCTGAAGCGCACATCAACCAGATAACTGCTGCAGCAAATGGGCGTCTGGCAAACCTGAGAACAGCGTTCCGATACCTCAGTAAGGAATCGTTCAAGATTCTGTACACCGTGTACGTCAGGCTCATACTGGAGTATGCAGCACCAGTTCGGAACCCATACCTGGTCAAGCACGTCAAGAAATTGGAGATAGCGCAAAGATTTCCAACAAGGTTAGTTTCAAAGCTAATGGGAATGTCCTACGAAGAAAGGTTAAGGGAAATTGTCCTGACGACACTGGAGGACAAGAGAGTTAGGGAAGACATGATAACGACATACAGAATACTGCGAGGAACTGACAAGTGGACAGAAACAGGATGTTCCAGATATGGGACACAGAAACAAGGGGTCACAATAGGAAGTTGAAGACCCAGATGTGTCAAAGAAGGATTTCTTTAGGCATAGAGTTGTCAGGAAGCTGAATGGTCTGGCAAGTGATGTAGTGGAGGCAGGAACCAGACATAGTTTTAAGACGAGGTATGATAAAGCTCCTGGAGCAAGGGGAGAGAGGACCTAGTGTAGAGGCGGGCCAAGAGCTATGTGTCGACCCTTGCAACCACAAATAGGTGAGTACTTTCACGCTTACTCGCAAACACCCGCACACACACACGTACTCTCAGCACCCGTTTGGAACATACACACACACACACACCTGGTCAAGCACGTCAAGAAATTAAAGAAAATGCAAAGGTTTGGAACAAGATTAGTCCCGGAGCTAAGGGGTATTTCCTACGAGGAGAGGTTAAGAGACATCAACCTGACGACACGGGAGGTCATGAGAGATAGGAAGAACATGGTAACGAATAAATTACTGATATCACCTGTTTACTGTGATCTTAAATTAATCAATGATTCGCTGATGCATAAACTATATATAATTCAAAGCGTATCACACCTTGGCTCAGCATGCTTCTAGGATGAAGAGAGAGAGACAAAAGTTGTTGAACATGATTTCGCTGGGACACCTTATCGCTCTTTGTAAAGGTTTATCAAATTATGCTATGACTTGATAAAGCTCTACGCAGAGTGTAACGTTGTCCCAATAAAAGTTTGTTTTGCAACTCGTACATTTATTTTGTCTTCATGTTTGCCGATAGCACGCAATTTCATTCATGTTTCTCGACTGCCTTATTAACGAGATTCTCTTCTTCTGTTAATGCTAGCTCCAGTAATAATAACATGCTCCTTAATGACCATTATTATCTGTTCGCTCAGTAGCAAATGCAACAGTCTCAATATGTACTGGACGATTCGATTTGTACAAGTCTCCTTTACGTATTCACCTAGCAGTCAATAGACACCTGGAGTATTTCACCCTGTCGTTCTCCCAAACTCCTTTTCTCGCTTCCTGCCTTTTTTTTTTTTTTTTTTTACACAGGGTTTGACAAGGTTAAGGATCCTTAGCTTTATTGGCAAGCTAATTACAGGTTATGGATTCCTAACTTTATTCACAAGCTAAGAGCTGTTACCCACAACTCAGCTCATTTGAAAGCATTTTTATTGTTATGAGGCATACAAGTAGGGAACAGGATGAAGTTGGAGCCATCTGTGGGCCAGCATTTTCATTTGAACAACTGACTTTATTTCATTGACATCATAATACTGTACGAATGTGTTCCAGACTCGAGCCATCCTGGGGATAAATGATCTCAGATGAAGTGACGTCCTGGAGAAAGATTCAGCCAGAGTGAAGTTGCTGCTTTCTGCCCGTCTTGTAGTCTAGAAGTTTGCTTTAGGCTGTCCTATCTCTCTCTCTCTCTCTCTCTCTCTCTCTCTCTCTCTCTCTCTCTCTCTCTCTCTCTCTCTCTCTCTCTCTCTCTCTCTCTCTCTCTCTCTCTCTCTCTCTCTCTCTCTCTCTCTCTCTCTCTCTCTCTCTCTCTCTCTCTCTCTCTCTCTCTCTCTCTTTACACAGGGTTTGACAAGGTTAAGGATCCCTAGCCGTATTGACAAGCTATTTACAGGTTAAGGATTTCAAACTTTATTGGCAAACTAAGAGCTGTTACCTACATCACCTCATTTGAAAGCATTTTTATTGTTATGAGACATACAAGTAGGGAACAGGATGAAGTTGGAGCCATCTGTGTGCCAGCATTTTCATTTGATCAACTGACTTTATTTCATTGACATCATTATGCTGCACGAATGTGCTCCATACTCGAGTCATCCTGGGTATATATGATCTCAGATGGAGTGATGTTCTGGAGAAGGGTACAGCCAGAGTGAAATTGTTGCTTTCTGCCCGTCTTGTGGCATAGAAGCTTGTTTCACGCTGTCCTCGAAGTGGATCCAAGTGTGGTACTTTGACAAAGTTGGCTTTGTACATAACAGTAAGGCCACCCACATCCCTCCTGTGTTGAAGACTCTGCTGAAATGACAGATCTATCCAGAATTGGTCCAGGCGAGAGATGAGACGTCTTGCTCTGTTTCCTACTCTGTCAAGCCTCGTACAGAATCTTGCAAGCCTTACTGTCAAGAAGATGCGAGAAACGGCGAAGTGCTGTAAGCTTCCTGGCTGCCTTGTTTGCAAGATTTACAACATGGTTCTTCATGGTCAGTTTGGAGTCAAATTTCACCCCAAGGATATCAACATCTTCCCCAGGTGCCAACACCCTCCCATTCATCCTTACTACTGCACCAGCATTACCATCATGGTGCCTAGAGACCATCATCATTTCCATTTTCTCAGGTGCAAATGTTAGTTGCCATCTATTTCCCCAAGCTGATATAGCTCTTAGCTGGTGATTGATGTAGCTTAGAGCAGCTGGCATTTCTTCTCTTGGATAAGTGAATGTCAGTGTACAGTCATCTGCATATGCATGGGATTCTGGGATGAGATGTAGAAGATCATTGAAGTAGACATTCTATAACAATGGTCCCAGCACACTTCCTTGTGGAACAATTGCCTAAATAGGATGTCTTGCTGATTCTGTTCCACTGAGAACTACCCTTAGATATTTACCATGAAGGTAATCACTGAGGAGACATAGCGTAGAGCCTGCAATTCCCAGTGTTTTAAGTTTTGCTAAGAGGCCCTGGTGCCACACTCGGTCGAAAGCACCAGCAATGTCCAGTGCTACCACACAGCTGACTTTGGATTCATCCAGTGACTGGTGCCACTTAGTGGAGAGGTTTAACAACAGATCAGCAGCAGAGTAACCTTTCCTGAAGCCATATTGACGGTCACAAAGTAGTGAGTGGTAGTCAAAAACTCTATCAATTGTCTTGAGATTATTGTCTCAAGGATCTTACCAGTGATTGACAGGAGTGACACTGGTCTGTAGTTGCTGATTTCTGCTCTGCTCTTCTTTTTGTGAACAGGGACTACATTTGCCTCTTTCCACAGAGAGGGCCATTTACACTGTACTAGGCAGTGCTCAAAGATGCAAGTTAGTGGTGCTGCTAGCTGGTCTGCACATCTTCTCAGCAATCTTGAGCTCAACTTGTCTGGGCCCACAGCCTTTGCTTGGTCAAGCGATTTAAGAAGGAAATGCACCTCCTCCTGCCTTATTGTCACCTTATTGGATCAGGAACTTGCATTTTGGTAGCAAAGTGTTCGGCAAAGAGGTCCGCCTTCTATTGATTACTAGTAGAGGTGGTCCCATCCTGTCGATTTAGAGGTGGAATGAGTTCATCAGGCAGATAACCTTGTCTGTCCTTGACCAGGGACAACCAGGTTTTGGAACCTACCCTACCTGATGCTTGCTTTCTTTTTGTGTCCATCTCCCATTTAGCAATGGCCCACTTTTGAACGTCACCCATATGCCTACAGGCTTGCCTGTGCAAGTTCCTGTTCTAGGTGATAGGATGTCTCTTATACCTTCGCCATGCTTCGTACTTAGCAGTAGCAGCCTCTCTACAACGAAAGCTAAACCAAGGCTGATCTGTAGGCTTCGTCACATATTGCCGGTGAGGAATGTGTCCTTGTTGTAGATTAAGGATGTGTCCAATGAAGGCTTTCACTTCGTTGAGAAAATCCCCTTGGAGAAGAGCATTCCAATCGGTGGTGGCGAGCTCAGAGCAAACTGCTGGCCAATTACCTCTTTCCTATAGCCAGGTTGTGTGTGTGGCCTCCTCACCTCGTTCTCTTGGGATCTTAAGTGTCCTAAACACAACCTTGTGGTCAGATGATCCAACATAGCCGAGGGGTTGACAAGTGACTATACCTTCTGCCAGATCACTCACTACTAGGTCAAGGGAGGAGCCAGAGATATGAGTAGGGAAATCAACAAATTTTCTCATGTCAAATACTGCAAGAAGGTCATCAAAGTCCTTCTGTATAAGGTGTTGGTCGAGGTCACCAACATTTATGATATGTTGACAGTTGTGTTGTAGCAGAAGGGATTATATATTTTCCATTAGGAAGTTGATGGGGTCTGCATGTTGCACACTGAGGTCTGTACATTGCACATGCTAGTACAGAGGTACTAGTGTTTATGCAGAGCTTGAAGAACATCATATCAAGATGAGTAGGGGTGGCAACATCAATGTGCTGGGCATGTACACCTTTAAAGAAGCACACAGCAACACCTCCTCCTTGCCCTTGCCTGTCCCTTCTCATCCATGAGGTGTAGCCAGCAATTCTTGCAAAATTTTCTGGAGTCCTGTCTTCCAAAAATGTTTCAACAACAGCTTTCATGTCGAGACATCGAGTGTTCACAAAACTATGTGTGAGCTCTCCAGCATTAGTAATGAAACCTCTAATGTTGGCTGACAGGATGCTGATAGACTGGCTCCTCGTGATGTGCTCAGCTTGAGGTGGTGGGTGTGTAAGGCATGTAAGGTGCTTGCCCTTGAGAGAGGTAGGGTACTGAGGCAGCTGCAGGGATATAGGTCTGTGGTCTTGTAAAAGGCACAATACCACCTGCTGGGCTGAGATAGGAGTAGCTGAGTGGGTGACATGTGAGAGTGTTCACCAATTCAGAGATCCTGCTGGTTTGTTCTGATAACAGGTCTCTAAACAGGTGGTCCTGTCTGTCAAGTTCCTTTTTCTTCCGACACTGGTCATCCTGATGTCCTTTCTTGTAGCAGTAATTGCACCTGGTATCTAGCAGGCAGTTGTTGGTGGTGTGCCCCTTCCAGTGACAGCGAGAACACTGCCTAGGTGCCTGGGAGGGTGGACTATTATTTGTTGCATCTCTTGTGTTTTGATGATTTGTCCTCAGGTTCTGCCGCTGGGACTGTGTTAGTGGAGGGTGAGACGGCTGTAGATGTCGTCCTCCTCCACGTCCTCTTCCACGTCTTCTACCCCGTCCTCTACTAGTTCTGACAGATGTGTCCCTGCTGTTCGTACTTTGGCGCAGTAGGTGTTCAGGTGCAGTGATAGTTCCCTGATTATTAACTGCACCAATCTCTGGTGGAAAAAATCCTGACTCAGTACTTGCCGATGAAGCACTGCTGCCAGATGTTGGAATGGTGTCAGCAGGTGTGCTGACAGGTGTAGGATCAGAGATGGTATGTGCACTGTCTAGTGTACTGGCAGGTGCTGAAGCAGAGATGTCAGGTGTAGGAGAATTAACAGATCCAAGGCTTCCTTGATTGCTGGGAAGAGGATTTGTTCCCTCTGTGGTGGTCAGAGGAATTGTGTTAGAATTCCCAAAGGTAGTGTTTTGAGCTCTGTCAATCTGTGGGGCCTTAGCGATGACAGAATTCCACCAGTTATTTACCCCTGAGTTAAGCTCAGTGTGGGACTTCCAGTTTTTGTAAGTAGTGACACCATCAGCTGAGCAGCTTACGTCACTTGATGTAGGCTTGCACTGGCCTTCTACAATAGCTTGAAGGTTATCTAATGATTTGAGGAGCTCATGAAGTGCTTCCCTGTGATGGATTATCTTAGCTGCGACTTTACAACACAGCCCATGAGGGCAGTCTTGATCTTTGGACAAGAGTCCCTGAGGTACTTCTGAACCTTCCTCCCGTAGCTCCAGGCTTGTATCCACATATACCACAGGAGTATGGATATTCTTCAATTTTCTGAAATTTTCAACATGGCTGCAACAAAATTCTTCTGGAATGCAATCTGTATGGCAGCGGTTGGAACAAGTAGGCTCCTTACATCTAAGAAGTATTTTGTCCCTTGTGGTATACCCACAAGCACTGCAGTAACTAGTGGGACAATAGCCAGATAGCGTAGACATTCTTGCTATTTTGCGATGTGAAGTCATCCCAGAGGAGGCTTGTAGGTTTGCAATGAAGTTCACTGGAGAGAGAGAGGGTGGATGGTGGTATCGTGGGGGTGTTTATAATGGGGTGGGTAGTGAGGGAGGGTGAGGGCAGGCAGAGGGCCGGCAAGCTGGAAGTGTTGCCTCCTCACTATCACTTAATAAACACTGTTTATGCTATCCACTTTTTCACTTAAGGAAGATGTTACACAAATCACTATATTGCATTGTACCAACCACGTTGTTATAAAGCACCCAGATGCTAGTACATAGCACAAAAGAGATATAATATTAGATGTTCACTGTGAAGACAATAGTGACGTCGCTCCTAGGCCTGCCACTGTCCCCTCACTCACACCATATCGTTCACCAAAACACACTTAAATATCGCTGATATTGCTTAGATTCACTTCAATGGAGGAATTGTCTTACTTGAACTAATGTGTTGTAGGTAGTACTACGTCACTGAATAGTTTTTTGTCCTCACCAACCCTCATAGTTAAGTAATATTAAGAAAGTTTGTGGAGCACACTGTGACACGTCTCCTCTCTGTCTCTCTGTCTCTCTGTCTCTGTCTCTGTCTCTCTCTCTCTCTCTCTCTCTCTCTCTCTCTCTCTCTCCCCTCCTCTCTCTCTCTCTCTCTCTCTCTCTCTCTCTCTCTCTCCTCTCTCTCTCTCTCTCTCCTCTCTCTCTCTCTCTCTCTCTCTCTCTCTCTCTCTTCCTATCTATGTTGCTGCCTTTCCCCAGCCACTTTATATGTCTATGTCTTGCTCTCTTTCTATATATCTCTCCTTGTTTCGGTATCTATCTCGATCCATCTCTCTGTTTTAGCACGACGCCTTCAAGGAATGTTTGTTTCAGCTCATTATCTATCCTAAGGTGAGGTGCCGTGGTGTCCCCCTCTGACATTCCATTATGCAGCACTGGGGTTCGAACCCTCCACATGCCCATGTTTCTCCCATGGTGCTTGCTATCTGCAGCAAGAGCGATAGAGAGAGAGAGAGAAGAGAGAGAGAGAGAGAGAGAGAGAGAGAGAGAGAGACAGACAGACAGAGACAGAGAGAGAATGAGAGACAGACAGACAGACAGACAGACAGACAGACAGACAGACAGACGAACAGACAGAAAGACAGACAGACAGACAGACAGACAGAGGCAGAGACAGACAGACAGACAGACAGACAGACAGACAGACAGACAGACAGACAGACAGACAGACAGACAGACAGACAGACAGAGACAGTCAGAGAAAGAGAGACATAGAGAGAGAGACAGAGAGACAGAGAGACAGAGAGACAGAGAGACAGAGAGACTAAGAAGAGAAGAAGACATGTTGACATCCGACAAGAGAAAATCCAAGCCTGTGATCGTCAATCTTGTCTATTACCAATTTCACCCATAAGTGAGCAGATTCACCCGGCCGAAACCTCACAATTCCTGGGACGTCTTCCCGACTATTTTCTCAGCAATTTGGCTCCGTGTCGTGGTGTTATTATGAAGATTCTCAGGATTTACCTCCAATCAGGAGAGAATGGTTAAAATATGCCAAATCAATTTTCAGCAACTTTTCTTTTTCTCTTCTTAAAGAATTACATTAACGAAGCAACTTTCTGTATCGCCTATAATGGAAACAGCTCGTGAATTGCGAATTAGAGAAGATAAAGAGTTCGTATTTCTTTTATGGAATATATTAATCAGTCAAGTAAAAGACGTGTATTAGTGATGTAATATAGTACTTAGTGCTGCAATACAATGTTTTAATCAAGCACTGAGTGTTGCGTGTGTCTTACACATCAAGTTGTTGATATTGTATAACATTTATAACACAAGTATGACAGAAACGCCATGCCATTTTGATACAAGGGGATGCCATCTTAATGCAGGGGAATGCCATCTTAATAGAGGGGGATGCCATTTTGATACAAGGGGATGCCATCTTAATACAGGGGAATGCCATCTTAATACAGGGGGATGCCATCTTGATACAGGGGGATGCCATTTTGATACAAGGGGATGCCATCTTAATGCAGGGGAATGCCATCTTAATACAGGGGATGCCATCTTGATACAGGGGGATGCCATCTTGATACAGGGGGATGCCATCTTGATACAGGGGGACGCCATCTTGATACAGGGGGATGCCATCTTGATACTGGGGGATGCCATCTTGATACAGGGGGATGCCATCTTGATACTGGGGGATGCCATCTCATACTGTGTTCCCGACATCTGTTAAAGATGACTTTCTTCCACTAGTGGACGTCACCTCCAGCTGCTACACCTCACCTCAGTATATAAGGCTCGCCAGCCTCGTTCCTCTGCTATAGACTACTGGGACTGACCACCTTAAATCAAGGCTGAGAGACTGATCACCTGAAAATTACTTCTCCACTTGTTTCTGGAGTTATAATCCGACTGAAAAACAGAAGAAGTCACTGAGCGGAGTGGAGTTCGAACCCATAGCTAGCTAGTTCTAAAACTAGCAGGCCAATGCGTTATCCATTGTCCCATTCTGGCTTAATAAACTTTATCTAACTCTAACTAGGCATTTTTCTGCACACTTGGAAGGTTGGTATGTCCAGCCAGCGGTGACCACATAATCAGGTTTTTGCATACGAACTTCACACCTGCATGTCTGTGCCAAGCTCTAGCTCAAGTTCCTTTAACTTTGTTATGAAGGAATAGCGAAATCGTAATGACACAATTGTAAAAAACCTCAGTGAACCAAGTGAGGTTAGAAATCAAGGCGACTCATTCGTGATGACTTTGAAGGGACATGAATTAGAGTTTGCTATAACCGTGCTGATGAGAGAACCGTCTTTAAAAACCTGCATTTCTGGTCGCATTGCGGCCTAGGTTAATATTACCAGCCTGCATAATAATATACCTTGCTGAATGAATCTTATTAAGTCGTCATGGCACGGTGGATAACGCACTAACCTAATAGTTTTATCACTGGTTTGCCATGAGTTCTAGTCTCTCCAGGGAGTTCTTTACAATCGTGTCATTACTATTATGCGAGTCATTCAAAGAATCCTACTGCACGGGCGAAACATTCCGACAATAAAGCTACCTAAGTGTTGCACATGTGTTCTTAATGAACTTGTTAACATTGTGTACTGTTTATGGTTTAACGATTAGTTTTGGTAATAATAATAATGATGGTAACAACAACAACAATAACAATAATAATAATAATAATAATAATAATAATAATAATAATAATAATAATAATAATAATAATAATAATAATAATAATAATAATAATAATAATAATATTAATGTATGCTATTTATAATTTGATAGGCGGATGCTCACTTGTGGTTTGCTTCAGTTTCAGGATAGGAACTATCACTCTGCATGACAACAACGGCTCTCTAGAAGTAAAAAATTAGTAATTGCCTCTCTAAGTCTATTATTAAGTGAACACTACTTAAGTATTTTCTCTCACTTTTATATTACAATATTTCATCCATAACACTGGCAATCATCTCTTTTTTTATCATCTGCAATACACACACACACACACACATACACACACACACACACACACACACACACACACACACACACACACACACACACACACACACACACACACACACACACACACATGCATATTTAAATATCCCAAGTCTATAACGATTTTCTTATGTTTAGTAATTTATACAGGGGAAGGGGCTACCAGCCCCTTGATCCAGGCATTTCATTCGCCTCTTACAACACAACACTTTCTCCATGGAGATGAAAGGAAAATAAATAATAACAATTGTTATTAAGAAAACAGAAGAAAGCTCAGATAAAGTGCACTTATCTATTTGTGGTTGCAGGGGTCGATTCACGGCTCCTGGCTTCGCCTCTTCACTGGTCGATATTAGGTCTACTCTCTCCCATTTCCATGAGTTTCATCTTACCTTTTCTTAAAACTAGATATGGATCCTGCCTCCATTACTTAACTCTCCAGATTGTTCCAATTCCTAACATCCCTATAACGTCTAAGTTATGGGGGTGGTGGTTGTTCCATACTGGTGCTGCATACTCCAAAATGACCCTGACGTACACATGTGCAGTGTCCTGAATGACTCCTTGGATGTCGACACGCTATTCTTAGGTTTGCCAGGTACCCATATACTGCAGCCGTTTGTTTGGTTGATGTGCGCATCATGAGATGTGCTCTGTATGATGCTCACCACAAGATTTTTTTTTTTTTGAGCGAGTTTTTCAGCCTTTGATCCCCTAGGTTGTACTCTGTCTGCGGTCTTCTTTGTCCATCCCCAAGCTTCATAAATTTGCACTTGTGGGAGTAAAGTCCAGGAGCCATTTGCCGGACCAGGCTTGCAGTCTTATAGTCTTACCCGATCCTTGTCTTCTTGTATTCTCCTCGTTAGTATTTCACATCGTCTGCGAACAAGGACACCTCTGAATCTACCCCTTCTGTTATGTCTTTGATATATACAAGAAACAACACCGGACTGACCCTTGTTTAATCACGCTCGACATATGTGGCGACTCTGACATCTCGTCCCGTACCAACACTTGTTGTTTCCTTCCTGTCAGGTATTCCCTGATGTATCGCAATGCTTTCCCTGCTATTCCTGCCTGCTCCAGTCTGTTGTAAGGTACTTTATCGAAAGCCTTCTTACAGTCCAAGAAGCTGCAGTTTGTAAAGTAAAAGGACACAAGTGCAACTAATGTCGCATTTTTATTGTGGCAACGTTTCGCTCTCCAGGAGCTTTGTCAAGCCGAGGGCGAAACGTTGCCACAATAAAAATGCCACATTAGTTGTACTTGTGTCCTTTTACTTTACAAACTGCAGCTTCTTGGACTGTAACAAGTGCAAATTTATAAGCAATATCCCTTATATTTGAAATGTTCAAGGTGAGTACCAGCTTTGCTAGTTCTTCCTTTCCTCTCTCTCTCTCTCTCTCTCTCTCTCTCTCTCTTTCTCTCTTTTTACACAGGGTTTGACAAGGTTAAGGAAACCCTAGCTTTATTAACAAGCTATTTACAGGTTAAGGATTCCTAACTTTGTTGGCAAGCTAAGAGCTGTTACCTACATCAGTTCATTTGAAAGCATTTTTATTGTTATGAGACATACAAGTAGGGAACAGGATGAAGTTGGAGCCATCTATGGGCCAGCATTTTCATTTGATCAACTGACTTTATCTCGTTGACATCATTATGCTGTACGAATGTGTTCCATACTCGAGTCATCCTGGGTATATATGATCTCAGATGGAGTGATGCTCTGGAGAAAGGTACAGCCAGAGTGAAGTTGCTGCTTTCTGCCCGTCTTGTGGCATAAAAGCTTGTTTCTCGCTGTCCTCGAAGTGGATCCAAGTGTGGTACTTTGACAATATTGGCCTTGTACATAACAGTAAGGCCACCCACATCCCTCCTGTGTTGAAGGCTCTGCTGAAATGACAGGTCTATCCAGGATTGGTCCAGACGAGAGATGAGACGTCTTGTTCTGTTCTCTACTCTGTCAAGCAGTCGCAGATGAGAGGGGGGCAGGCAAACCAAGAAAGTGGAGCATACTCAAGGTGTGAGCGTGCTTGTGCCTCGTACAGAATCTTGCAACCCCTACTGTCAAGCAGATGTGAGGTACGGCGAAGTGCTGTAAGCTTTCTGGCTGCCTTCTTTGCAAGATTTACAGCGTGGTTCTTCATGGTTAGTTTGGAGTAAAATTTCACCCTAAGGATATCAACTTCTTCTCCAAGTGCCAACACCCTTCCATTCATCCTTACTACTGCACCAGCATTACCATCATGGTGCCTAGAGACAATTAGGGGCTCTGGTGGCCTGGTGGTTAACGCTCTCGCTTCACACGGCGAGGGCCTGGGTTCAATTCCCAGCCAGAGTAGAAACATTGGACGTATTTCTTTCCACCTGTTGTCTATGTTCCCCATCAGTAAAATGGGTACCTGGGTGTTAGTCGACTGGTGTGGGTCGCATCCTGGGACACTGACCTAATTTGCCCGAAATGCGGAGCATAACAAGGGACTTTCTATATAGTAGTATGTCATTGTTATCAGCTAGGACTGTATACCCTGTACATGTACTTGTAGTAAAATAAAGATATTATTATTTGCGTTTTCCCGGGTGCAAATGTTACTTGCCATTTATTTCCCCAAGCTGATATAGCTCTTAGCTGGTGATTGATGTAGCTTAGAGCAGCTGGCATTTCTTTTCTTGGATAAGTGAATGTCAGTGTACAGTCTTCTGCATATGCATGGGAGTCTGGGATGAGATGAAGAAGGTCGTTGAAGCAGACATTCCATAACAATGGTCCCAGCACGCTTCCTTGTGGAACACTTGCCCCAATAGGATGTCTTGCTGCTTCTGTTCCATTGAGAACTACACTTAGAGATCTACCATAAAGGTAATCACTGAGGAGACAGCATAGAGCCTTCAATTCCCAGTGCTTGAAGTTTTGCTAAGAGGCCCTGGTGCCACACTCGGTGGCTGGTGCCACTTAGTGGAGAGGTTTAACAACAGATCAGCAGCAGAGTAACCTTTCCTGAAGCCATATTGACGATCACAAAGTAGTGAGTGGTAGTCAAAAAACTCTGTAATTTGTCTTGAGAATATTGTCTCAATGATCTTACCAGTGATTGACAGGAGTGACATTGGTCTGTAGTTGCTGATTTCTGCTCTGCTCTTCTTTTTGTGAACAGGGATTACATTTGCCTCTTTCCACAGAGAGGGCCACTTACACTGTACTAGGCAGTGCTGAAAGATGCGAGTTAGTGGTGCTGCTAACTGGTCTGCACATCTTCTCAGCATTCTTGGGCTCAACTTGTCTGGGCCCACAGCCTTTTCTTGGTCAAGCGATTTAAGAAGGAAATGCACCTCCTCCTGCCTTATTGTCACCACTGACAGTTTTGACACAGTTCTTGCAGCTAGCCAAGGTGGGTCCCTTGCTGGATCAGGAACTTGCATTTTGGTAGCAAAGTGTTCGGCAAAGAGGTCCGCCTTCTCTTGACTACTAGTAGAGATGGTCCCATCCTGTCGATTTAGAGGTGGAATGAGTTCATCAGGCAGATAACCTTGTCTGTCCTTGACCAGGGACCACCAGGTTTTGGAGCCTACCCTACCTGATGCTAGCTCTCTCTCTCTCTCTCTCTATCTCTCTCTCTCTCTCTTTCTCTCTCTCTCTCTCTCTCTCTCTCTCTCTCTCTCTCTCTCTCTCTCTCTCTCTCTCTCTCTCTCTCTCTCTCTCTCTCTCTCTCTCTCTCTCTCTCTCTCTCTCTCTCTCTCTCTCTCACTCTGTGTTTTTAACATGCTGATGCATGAAGCTTTCCAGAATTGCCTCCAGCATCATAGCTTTCCACGTCTCTGGTCCCCCAAGTGGCTTCAGTTTCTCCCAGTCATTTCCCTTCTGATTGAATCCCCGATGACGAATAACTTTGCATTTTCATTGTAGGCCCTTCTGGCCATCTCGGTTAGTGTGTCCACCACTGCTCTGTTACTCTCATTGTACTCTTGCCATGGTCTTCTGCTGTTCAGTGGCGGGTAGTAAATCACTGCCATCATCATATTTGGACCCCCTGTCTGAAGTGTTCCTATTATGTAGTCATATGCTTTCCCTCTGCCCAATCCTCCCAGTCCTGTAGTTCGATTGTTAGTGCACTCAGCTCACACTGAGGTCTAGGGGTCGATCCCCTGCTTAACAAAGGGCTTTCTATATAACAGTATGTCACTGATGTAATTGATGTAATTGACCTTGTACATGTACTTTTTGAAATAAAGATTATTATTATTATTATTATTATTATTATTATTATTATTATTATTATTAATCTTCTCAAAATTCCATTGGTTTTTGATAAGCAGGGCAACTCCTCCCCCTCCTCCTCCATTTCTGTTTTCCCTGTCTTTCCTTGTTGCAACCCCTGAATGGGTTGCAATGATTATTATGTATATATATAATTATTACCTTTTCATTTAATTTTATATTGCTTATATTTGCGATAATAGCTAAATCGTAAATGTATTGCTTTATATTGTTATTTGACGTAGTTATGTTGTTAGGTAGGATGTAACATATTATGTGCTCAGTTCAAGTCTTGATTGTCTAACTACTGCAATTATCGCTCTTTGCTTGTTTCCCTGCCGGCTTCTTGTTGGGTAGCGACAGCAACCCACGGAGCTATCACGTGATCGAGGGGGGGGGTGTCCTCACCTCGCCTGAAGTATTCAGTCTGCTCTAGACTCTCTTGGTGGTTGGACAGATTGTCTGTCTCATTATTCTTGTTAGTTCTGTAGAACTCTGTTCACAGATCATTGTATAGAGTTAGTGATTTTCAACGTTGTACTGAGGTTGTGTGTCTCATAGACACTCTGAGTAACTCAGGTCCTGAGCTGTAACTTCTCACTTAATTTGTACTGGTTTCTGTGTATTGTCAGTCGGGTATTTTCTTATGCTGAACTTACATTCAGTAGTATGGGAGTTTTGTAACTTTTGTGGAGGATCTGCTGATGGTCCCTACTTAGTGTCGTTATATTATCTCCTTGTTCCTGATTCTGTGTCGCAGTTGCTTGTTGTATTGCTATTGGGCTTAGCATTCTTTTTGTTGTTCAAGCAGACTGTTCTGGTTGCCAGTCGGTCAAGAAGTTAGTTTATTTGAGGACTTTGTCAGTCACTTGTTTAAGTCTAGTCGAGTTGTGAGACATAGCGAACTAATTAGAGCACTTACACACATACTTACTTACTTGTACATATTTGTAATATCTTATTAAATGTTAATGTACCAGACGGTACTTAAGAATTATAAATGTGATATGTGCTTTCAGCACAATAATATTGAACTCGAGAGAAGTGATATTATTTTGATTACTGTGATTAATTTAATTTAATTTAATTTGTTAATATACCTCTAGACTTAATAAATATATTAAATTTTAATTTCTCTAGTTAGTAGCCTACCAGTTGTAATCCTGAAGCACTATTGAACCATACTGAATTCTAATGGATAATTGGACAAGGATACTGACTACTTGTTAGGAAAACCCAGTAACAGGCTGTATGCTAGAAGGGCAGTCCTTTCTAGTATTCTCTGGAGATCTCTAAGCTTTTAGAATCGCGTTTTTTGTAACATTCCTCATGATCAAATATCCAGTCGGGAAGATCGCGTTTGTTATCACCCCCGTAAAGTTTGTCTTCATGAGTGCTACTATGTGAGGGATGCTTCAGAGATTCGTTCTTGCCACTTGCCAATCTTATTTGTTATTCCATCTGTGTTGGTGTACCATACCTATTGGTAATGGGATCAATCCTATGAGTAATGGGATCAATCCTATTTGTAATGGGATCAATCCTATTATTTGCCTCAGTGCTGGAGGCAATGATGTAGGCAAGCGTAGAAGTGAGGATTTAGTTAGAAAGCTCAGGACAGCTATAGACATCATTAGGAAGAAGGGGGGGGGGCGCCCTGTTACATGTGGCATTTTGCCAAGAAGAGGTGTTGGTAATGAATGGTTGTCCAGAGCAATTGGTATTAATTGTTGGCTGGATAAACACTGTAAGGATAATGCAGTACCATTCATTGACAACTGAGACAACTTCTATGGCCGAAATGACATGTATGCCAGGGATGGGGTTCACTTATCCAGGGCAGGTGTGGGTTTTCTTGCTAACTCAGTTGAGGGGGTTCTTAGGACTTTAAACTAGGATTAGTTAGAGGTATGGGTTTAGAAATGATAAATAATGAGTATGGATATATTAACTTACGCTCTGATATTAAGAATCTTAATAGTAACTGTCATGGAGTAACTCTGGGTAATGATAATTTCAGAAATTGTGTAAAAACAAAGATCAATAGGAAAAATGTGCAGGAGAAAAAACATATGATGGTATTTTATGCTAACAGTCGAAGTGCAAGAAATAAAATTAATGAACTACGTTTGGTAGCATGTGCTGGGAACTTTGACATTATTGCATTAACTGAAACGTGATATGATTTAAAGAGTCGGGATATGACTGCTGAGTGTAATATTCAGGGATTTAAGTTGTTCAATGTGGATAGATGTAATGGGAAAGGGGGAGGAGTTGCATTATATGTTCGAGAAAATATTAATTGTTGCATATAAACAGGTATAAAAATAGATGGAGCAGTAACGGAATCTGTTTGGGTAGAGTTTGTAGAGGGTCAAGAAAAACTAATTCTAGGTGTAATATACCGACCTCCAGGCTTGGATCACGATAGAGGGAGACTTCTTTGGGACGAAATTGTTAGGGCTTCCAGACACAATAACAGTCATAGTAGGGAACTTTAACTTTAGTCAAATTGACTGGAATTCTTTGACAGGTAATCTAGAGTCCAGTGACTTTATGGAAACAGTTTAGGACTGTTTTCTGAAGCAAAGCGTGACAGAGCCTACCAGGGGTGATAATTTACTAGACCTAGTCTTGTCAAATAAGGAAACACTCGTGAATAATCTGGAGATCACTGAAGAGCTTGGCGCAAGTGATCACAAATCTATCACTTTTAGCATTAACTGGGAATGCAAGAATAATGATAATATAGTAAAAATCCCTGATTTCCGTTCTGCCGATTATAATGGACTTAGGGAACATCTGTCTAATCTTGATTGGGGTTATCTAGCTAATGATTTTATTGGCGATGATCATACTTATGATTATGAAGGGATCTGCTTTTATGATTTTTTTCTTAATAATATACATCATGCCCAGAGTATATACATTCCCCAGAGAGATATTAGGTCTAATAATAACGATGCCAAATGGGTTAACAGTAGGTTAAAGCATCTATTAGGGGAGAAAAGGGGAATTTATAGGCGCATCAGAAGAGGAGAGGTTGACCTTACTGACCAGTATGTTCAACTTAAAAGAGAAGTAAAAAGGGGGATTAGAAAGGCTAAACGTGACTATGAAATTAGAGTTGCTAGTGAATCAAAGACTAATCCAAAGAGGTTCTTTAAAGTGTATAGGACGAAGGTGAAGGAAAAAGTGGGACCTCTGAAAATTGGGAATGGACAGCTGACGGATAACGAAATGGAAATGTGTTCCTTATTTAATGACTATTTTTTGTCAGTTTTTACACAGGAAGATGCAAATGAGATTCCAGTAATTAACAATTATTTAGTTAATGATGAATTTAAATTAACTAATATTACTGTCACGAGGGACATGGTTATTAAACAGATAGACAAACTGAAGCAAAATAAGTCCCCGGGACCCGATGAGTTGTTTTCCAGGGTACTTAAGGAATGCAAGATGGAGCTTAGTCAGCCATTAACGAGTGTGTTTAATGCGCCCATCCTTACCGGTGTTGTGCCAGAGTTGTGGAAGATGGCTAATGTGGTTCCTATATTCAAATCAGGGTATAAGTCCGTTCCTTCAAATTACCGTCCAATAAGCCTGACATCTATAGTGGGCAAGTTATTGGAATCAATTATAGCTGACATTATTAGAAGTCACCTTGAAGAGCATAACTTGATAAATGAATCTCAGCATGGATTCACGAGAGGTCGTTCCTGCCTGACAAACTTACTGACGTTCTTCAATAGAACATTTGAGGCAGTTGACAGTGATAAGGAATATGCTATTGTTTATTTGGATTTTAGTAAAGCCTTCGATAGAGTACCTCACAGGAGACTTGAAAAAAGTGGCAGCTCGTGGTATAGGAGGTAAAGTTCTAGCATGGATAGAGGCATGGCTTACCAATAGAAAGCAGAGAGTTACCATTAATGGAGTGAAATCTGAATGGGGATTAGTCACTAGTGGCGTTCCACAAGGATCAGTTTTAGGCCCTCTCTTGTTCATAATTTACATTAATGACCTTGATGAAGGGATTACGAGTGACATGAGTAAGTTTGCTGATGATACAAAGATAGGCCGTATAATTCACTCTGAGGATAGTAATAAAGTTGGTAGAATTACCGACAATATGTAAAGTAAAAGGACACAAGTGCAACTAATGTGACATTTATTGTGGCAACGTTTCGCTCTCCAGGAGCTTTATCAAGCCATTACAAACAATACATGGACACAGAGGGTATATAAAGGCTCAGAGTGAGGTGAATACTAGTGAGGTACCATTTCGATGTTCACTAGTGGTGGTAGTAGTAGTAGTAGTAGTAGTAGTAGTGGTAGTGACAAAAGTAATACAATATGGTAGAGCAATTAATTCGTACATTAGTAAAAGGATATAAAAGCTATTACTTGGGTAACATATAAATAGGTTGGACAAATATAAACTGGAATGAGGCAGCTTGTTTCAGTGTTCACTCTCTGTGCTTTGTGTAGTATAACAGGAGAGACTATGTGATGGCAGGGTTTACTGTTTTCAGGAGGATTCTTGCTAAGACTTCGGAGATGGTGAAGCTGCCGTTGTTTTGTTTAATTGTATTCGAAACAGCGATCAGTGCTGATTCGAGGCACTTGCGTCTGCGGAAATTAGTTTCTTTGATCACTAATTGGGCGTCTCTGAATTTCATGAGATGATTGGTGGAATTTCGGTGTTGTACACAGGCGTTGTTCAGGTTATCGTTCCTACATGCGTAAATGTGTTCATTGAGGCGGGTGTCGAGGTTTCTGGCCGAAGAACTTTCTAACATCGCTAAGGAAACCTTTGAAACTGCAAGGAATATGAGGGCCAATCTTCAGATTGACCAACACACTGCTGAACATATTCTCAGCACAGTCACCACAGCTAACCTCCAACAGAAGATCAAACTCAATCGCAAACTTCAGTACCTCTGCTCTAACAGTCGATGGAAGGAAATGGGACGTGAATCCCTGATAAACAACTTATCGTCACGCACCTTAACCGACTACGAAAAACAAGCACTGAGTCTGGGACTCAAATTTACCACCAACATACGCAAACCTAACTATCAACTAAATCTAGTTACCAGGAACCATAAACACAGTGACAGCAACTTCCAGAAGGGTTATATACAGGGCCTTCTCACTGAAAGCTTTATGTGAACCTTCTACTTCTAATCTTTCTAGACGATACATCACTGCCCTTAAGAACCTCGCCAACGACCCCAACATTATCGTCACCACCGCCGACAAAGGAGTTGGAGTCGTCATCCTCAACACCAGTGACTACAACACTAAAATGATGGACCTTTTGAATGATCAATCTACATACGAACCCATCAGCACTCAACAGTGGGAGACGCTCACCAAAGATTTTCTATACAAAACCAGACAAATACTCAAACGCACTAGAGAAGGGAAGAAACTTCTGTACTTGTTACCAAGCAACCCTAAACCAGCACACATGTATGGTTTACCCAAGACCCATAAACACAATATTCCTCTCAGACCAATCACGTCAGGAATAGGCAGTGCTCCACACAAACTAGCCGGAGTTCTTGCCAAACATCTTTCCTGCCTTCTGGGGACCATCAGCCCCGCTCATCTTAAACACTCAGGTGACCTTCTCAACCGCATCCGTAACCTCTCCATCCGTAACAAGAAACTAAGCAGTTTGGATGTGACTTCCCTCTTCACAAAAGTACCTACCAAAAAAAAGCCATCGAGGTTCTACGACGTAAAATCAATCAGGACCTTAATCTTCCTCTACCTCCAGGAGATTTTGTTGACTTAATTGAACTCTGTGTTAATTTCAACTGTTTTTCTTTCAATAACAAGCTCTACAAACAAACCTACGGCATGGGAATGGGGTCCCCCATAAGTACCGTCCTAGCCAACTTATACATGGAACACCTAGAGTCCGAACACTTCGCCAACATCATCCCTTCAAGCGTCACTTGGTTACGTTACGTGGACGATGTCTTCGTAATAACTCCAAAACGTTTTGATGTACGGGATCTTCAGGCAAGGCTCAACGCAGTTGAACCGGCGATCCAGTTTACACTAGAAGAAGAGTCCAATGACAAGCTACCTTTCCTCGACGTCCTCATTCACAAAGTAGACAACAACCTAAGATTTCAAGTTTATCGGAAACCCACCAATAAAAATGATCTCACACACTTCTATTCCAGTCAAGATACCAAGACCAAAAGAGGCATCATCATCGGGTTTTTCCTAAGAGCATACCGAATTTGTAGTCCTGAGTTTCTTGACGAGGAGTGTACATACATTCACCAAACATTCACAGAGTTACATTTTCCTTCTTTTTTCATCAAAGACTGCAAGAAAAGAGCTCTTCAGATCATAAATTCTCCACGCATCAACACCACTCCCAGCAAAGTTATAATTCTTCCCAACAGTCAGGTTGCACTGAACGTCTCAAAAGCACTTTCACAAGCTAACACCAGAGTCGCCATCGCTTCTAGCACTTCAATAAAGGATATAACCAGGACAAAATCCAAGCACCACGAACCAGTCAATGCAGGAGTTTACACTATACCCTGTGGAGGCTGTGACAAGATTTACGTAGGTGAAACAGCCAGAAACATCGACACCCGCCTCAATGAACACATTTACGCATGTAGGAACGATAACCTGAACAACGCCTGTGTACAACACCGAAATTCCACCAATCATCTCATGAAATTCAGAGACGCCCAATTAGTGATCAAAGAAACTAATTTCCGCAGACGCAAGTGCCTCGAATCAGCACTGATCGCTGTTTCGAATACAATTAAACAAAACAACGGCAGCTTCACCATCTCCGAAGTCTTAGCAAGAATCCTCCTGAAAACAGTAAACCCTGCCATCACATAGTCTCTCCTGTTATACTACACAAAGCACAGAGAGTGAACACTGAAACAAGCTGCCTCATTCCAGTTTATATTTGTCCAACCTATTTATATGTTACCCAAGTAATAGCTTTTATATCCTCTTACTAATGTACGAATTAATTGCTCTACCATATTGTATTACTTTTGTCACTACCACTACTACTACTACTACTACCACTAGTGAACATCGAAATGGTACCTCACTAGTATTCACCTCACTCTGAGCCTTTATATACCCTCTGTGTCCATGTATTGTTTGTAATGGCTTGATAAAGCTCCTGGAGAGCGAAACGTTGCCACAATAAATGTCACATTAGTTGCACTTGTGTCCTTTTACTTTACACTCTGAGGATAGCATTGAACTCCAGGAGGATTTGGACAAATTAATGTCCTGGTCTGAAAAATGGCAGATGAAGTTCAATGTCGATAAGTGTAAGGTACTAGCCCTTGGTAATGAAAATAACACTCGAAGATATAATCTATGGGGAAGTAGAGCTTGATCATACAGAATGTGAAAAAGACTTGGGAGTCATGGTGAGCAGAAATCTAAAACCAAGACAGCAGTGCCTTAGTGTGTGCAACAAGGCCAACAGATTACTTGGATTTATCTCAAGAAGTATAAGTAACAGAAGTCCAAAAGTTATTTTGCAGCTCTATACATACTAGTGAGGCCTCATTTAGATTATGCTGTTCAGTTTTGGTCCCCTTACTACAGGATGGATATAGACTCATTAGAGAACATACAGAGAAGAATGACTAAAATGATTTACTGTGTAAGGAACCTCCCGTATGAAGATAGACTTAAAGCCTTAAATCTCCACTCTCTGGAGAGGCGTAGAATGAGGGGAGATATCATTGAAGTGTATAAGTGGATGACGGGCATAAACAAGGGAGATATTAAGAAAGCACTGAGGGTGTCGAACCAGGTAAGAACCAGAAATAATGGATTCAAGTTGGATAAATTTAGATTTAGAAAGGACATAGGTAAGTACTGGTTTTCTAACAGAGTTGTAGATGCGTGGAACAGTCTTCCCAGTGGGGTGATAGAGGCTAGGACCTTGGGTAGCTTTAGACTGGACAAATATATGAGTGGGAGGGGCTGGGTTTGAATGATGTCATTGGGTACGGGAGTTATTTCTTGAGTAGCTTTAGGTAGATGTCGTTTTGATAAGGACCTGCCTCGCATGGGCCAGTAGGCCTTCTGCAGTGTTCCTACATTCTTATGTTCTTATGTTCCTTTCCAAGACTGCATTCTGGGGGGTGGGAAGAGTTGGGGCAGGCTGAGGGTGAAGAAGGCAGGGTGGGATATTTTGGGAGGGTACTATGATGGTGTTATTAATTCTGGGGGTTGGAACTGTGGGACTGGAGTGTTGCTTGTTTCTGGTTATTGTGTTTGATTGGTTTGGGGTGATAGAAGTTGAGTGGGTTCTATGGGGAGCTGTGTTGTTCTACCTGAGGCTGTGCTTGTCTGTCAGTGCCTGTCCTGACCCTCCTTCCTGACACTGGTATTTTCTTATCTCCTCTCAGTTGTTTCCATTCTTCTTGTGTTCTGTCATGGTCAATGTACACTCGGTGGTATTTTGGGGAGTCCTTTTAACAATGGTTTCTGCTGAAGGATCTTGTTTTGTACCACTTCTATCTTGATTGTCAATTTCTCTGGTCGTTTTTTCATTCGAATACCCACAAAAATCTTTGAAAATTTGTCTACTGGGTAATGCCCTTCTCTCCTCTTATAGTAATGATATTCTCAGTCTCTTTTACCTCCCCCTGTCTTCTTTTGCTGTAGGTCCTCCCTTCTGCCTCATGAAGCCCATGAATAATGAGTGACCTCTCCCTCTCCTCTTCCCATTTCTTTTCCCTCCACATCTCTGGATTCGATTTAAACATCTCCTTAGTTATTTCCTTCACCTTCTCCCAGACATCCAGGAGGCCTCGTATCATTTCTGCTTAGCTCCTTCCCCTCCTACAGTCCTCCTCACCCTCTGCTGATGTTTCTGTTCCCAGCACCTTCCTCCTATCTGTCTTCATCTCTCTATCCTGCTGCAGCACTTTCAGTTCTTCCATCAGGCTCTTCTTTGCCTCAGCAGCTACAGTTCATAACTCCCACTTCTTGCTCTCTATATATATATCTTTTCCACCACTGTATTGCAAAACTCACTTAGACTTTTTTCCCACTCAAGTTCCATTGTGCTCTTGAGCATTTCTGCCCATCCCATCCTTCCTTCTCAGACCAGCCCTACCATTCATCCTTCTCTGACCAGCCGTGCCATCCTTCCTTCTCAGACCAGCCCTGCCACCCTTCCTTTTCGGACCTGTCATCCCCGATTCCCTTACCTCTGCGTCCTACGTTTTGGGATACCATTTGTGTGTGTGTATGTGTGTGTATGTGTGTGTGTGTGTGTGTGTGTGTGTGTGTGTGTGTGTGTGTGTGTGTGTGTGTGTGTGTGTGTGTGTGTGTGTGTGTGTGTGTGTGTGTGTGTGTGTGCGGAAGTGTTAGTGAGAGTGTGGTAGGGTGCGCTTACCTATTTGCTTACCTATTTGTGGTTGCAGGGGTCGAGCCACAGGTCTTCCCCCTGTTCGCTGGTCACTACTGAGTCCACTCTCTCTCCCTGTTCCATGAACTTTATCGTATCTCTTCTTAAAATTACAAATGGATTCTGCCTCCACTACATCACTCTCCACTTCCTGACAACCCTATGGCTGAAGAAGTACTTCCTAATAGCCTTGTAACTCATCTGAGTCTTCATTCTCGAGTTGTGACCCCTTGTTGCCGTGTCCCATCTCTGAAGCATCCTGTCCCTATCTACCTTGTCAATTCCTCTCAGTATTTTATATGTAGTTACCATGTCCTCTCATCTCTCCTCTCCCGTGTCGTCAGGTCGATTTCCCTTAACCTCTCCTCATGGGACATACCCCTTAGCTCCGGGACTAGTCGTGTTGCAAACTTTTTCGATTTCACTATTTTCTTGACATGCTTGGCCAGATGTGGGTTCCATACTGGAGCTGCATACTTCAATATAGGCCTGTTGTACACGGTGTACAAAGTCTTGAACGGTTCCTTGCTATGGTGTCGAAATGCTGTTCTTAGGTTTGCTAGGCTACCATATGCTCCAGCAGTTATTTGGCTGATGTGCTCCCCAGGAGATATGCTCGGTATTATATTCACCTCAAGATCCTTTTCCTTGAATGAGGTTTGTAGTCTTTAGCCCCTTAGCCTGTACTCTGTATGCGGTCTTCTTTGACCTCCTGTCTACATGACTTTGTACTTGGTGGGGTTAAACTCCTGGAAACAGTTGTTGGACCAGCTTGTAGCCTGTCCAGATCCCATTGTACTTCTACCTGATCCTCATTCACTTGAATTCTCTGCATTAACTTCACGTCGTCTGCAAACAGGAACACCTCTGAATCTATGCCTTCTGTCAAGTCATTCACATATACCAGAAACAGCATCGCCCCTAGGACTAACCCTTGTGGAACCCTGCTCGTCACAGGCGCCCACTTCTACACCTCGTCACGTACCATCACTCGTTTCCTTCCTGACAGGTATTATCTGATCCATTGCAGTGCCTTTCCTGATATTCCTGCCTGCTCCTCTAACTTTTGCACTAATCTTTTGTACGAAAATGTGACGAAAGCCTTCTTACAGTCCAAGAAAATACAGTCTACCCACCCCTCTCTCTCTCCTGCCTTACTTAAGAACATAAGAACGAAGGAACACTGCAGAAGGCCTACTGGCCCATGCGAGGCAGGTCCAAGTCTCCTACCGGCTTAAGCCAATGCACCCAACCTAGTCAGGTCAGGTCACATTGACTTAAGGGAGGAACACGGCAACCGACCTGGTAGCACAAGCTATCAGGTCTAACTCACACCCACCCACATCTACTCATGTATTTATCCAACCTATTTTTAAAGCTACACAACGTTCTAGCCTCTATAACGGTACTTGGGAGTTTGTTCCACTCATCCACAACTCTATTACATAAGAACATAAGAACATAAGAAAGGAGGAACACTGCAGCAGGCCTGTTGGCCCATACTAGGCAGGTCCTTTACAATTCATCCCACTAACAAAACATTTGCCCAACCCAATTTTCAATGCCACCCAAGAAACAAGCTCCGATGTGCAAGTCCCACTCAAATCCAACCCCTCCCACTCATGTACTTATCCAACCTAAATTTGAAACTACCCAAAGTCCTAGCCTCAATAACCCAACTAGGAAGACTGTTCCACTCATCAACTACCCTATTTCCAAACCAATACTTTCCTATGTCCTTTCTAAATCTAAACTTATCCAATTTAAATCCATTACTGCGGGTTCTCTCTTGGAGAGATATCCTCAAGACCTTGTTAATATCCCCTTTATTAATACCTATCTTCCACTTATACACTTCGATCAGGTCTCCCCTCATTCTTCGTCTAACAAGTGAATGTAACTTAAGAGTCTTCAATCTTTCTTCATAAGGAAGATTTCTAATGCTATGTATTAATTTAGTCATCCTACGCTGAATGTTTTCTAACGAATTTATGTCCATTCTGTAATATGGAGACCAGAATTGAGCTGCATAATCTAGGTGAGGCCTTACTAATGATGTATAAAGCTGCAGTATGACCTCTGGACTTCTGTTGCTTACACTTCTTGATATAAATCCCAGTAATCTATTTGCCTTATTACGTACGCTTAGGCATTGCTGTCTTGGTTTAAGGTTGCTGCTTACCATAACCCCCAAGTCCTTTTCGCAATCTGTATGGCTAAGTTCTACATTATTTAACTTATAAGTGCTAGGGTTATGGACACTCCCGAGCTTCAGAACCTTGCATTTATCTACATTGAACTGCATCTGCCACTTTTCTGACCAAGAGTAGAGTTTGTCTAAATCCTCCTGAAGTTCCCTAACATCTACGTTTGAATCAATTATCCTACCAATCTTCGTGTCATCGGCGAATTTGCTCATATCACTAGCAATTCCTTCATCAAGATCATTGATATATATTATAAACAACAACGGGCCCAAGACTGATCCCTGTGGAACGCCACTTGTTACTGATCCCCACTCGGATTTAACCCCATTTATGGACACTCTCTGCTTCCTGTCTGTGAGCCATGACTCGATCCACGAGAGCACCCTTCCCCCAATGCCATGAGCTGCTACTTTCTTCAACAGTCTTTGGTGCGGAACTCTATCAAATGCCTTACTAAAATCTAGTAAACAATATCAAATTCTTTATCGTGGTCAACAGCCTCAAAAGCTTTACTGAAGAAAGTTTAATAAATAGTTAGACAAGACCGGCCTCTTGTGAATCCATGCTGAGTATCATTAATCAAGCTATGCTTATCGAGATGGGTTCTTATAATCTCAGCTATAATTGACTCTAGCAACTTGCCTACAATTGAGGTCAGGCTTATTGGGCGGTAATTTGACGGTAACGACTTGTCCCCTGTTTTAAAAATAGGAACTACATTAGCCATCTTCCACATATCAGGACACTACACCTGTTTGAAGAGATAAATTAAAAATATTAGTTAATGGTTCACAGACTTCCATTTTGCATTCCTTAAGAACCCTTGAAAAAACCTCATCAGGACCCGGTGACTTATTTTGCTTCAGTCGGTCTATCTGCTTCACAACCATTTCACTAGTGACTGTGATGTTACATAATTTATCTTCTTCTGATCCACTATAAAAATTAATTACCGGAATATTATTTGTGTCTTCCTGTGTAAAAACCGAGAGAAAATAATTATTTAAATCGAGCACATTTCATTCTCTTTGTCAGTTAAGATGCCCATAGTTATTTTTAAGGGGACCTATCTTATCTCTGACTTTTGTTCTATATCCTGGAAAAAACTTTTTGGATTAGTTTAGAATCCTAGCAACTTTAATTTCATAGTCCCTTTTAGCTTTTCTTATCCCCTTTTTAATGTCCTCTTAATGTCAATATACTGATTCATAAGATGACCCTCGCCTCTTTTGATACGCCTATAAATTCCTTTCTTATGCCTAGTAGATATTTCAGCCTATTATTCATCCATTTTGGGTCATTTCTATTTGATCTAATTTCCTTATAAGGGATAAACGTTCCTTGAGCAGCATGTATTGTGTTCAGAAAACTGTCATATTGATAGCTGTCTTCGTTACCCCAGTCAACAGATGATAAGTGTTCTCTAAGCCCATCGTAATCTGCTAAGCGAAAATCTGGGACTGTTACTGAGTTATCCCTACTATCATACTTCCATTCAATTTCTAAAATGAAAATTAAATTTGTGGTCGCTAGCACCCAGTTCCTCTGAAACTTCTAAATTATTAACAAGGGATTCATTTTTTTGCCAGAACTAAGTCAAGCAGGTTATTCCCCCTTGTAGGTTCTGTCACAAACTGCTTCAAAAAACAATCCTGAACTACTTCTAAGAAATCGTATGATTCTAAATTCCCAGTCAAAAAATTTTCCAATCAATATGACTAAAGTTAAAGTCTCCTGGGAATTACTACATTATCGTGCCTTGTGGCCCTAACAATTTTCCTCCCATAGTAGTCTTCCCTGGTCCCTATCTAATTTGGGGGACGGTATATCAACCTAAAGTTAATTTTTCTTTGCCCCTCTGAAAATTCTATCCAAACAGACTCTGTATGTGTTACTTCGGGACTTAATACCCGTTTTAATGCAACAGTTCAAGCGATCTCGAACATACAATGCCACCCCCCCCCCCTTCCCGATACTTCTATCTACTTGGAAAAAATTTGAAACCCTGAATGTGACATTCTGCAGGCATGTCCCCACTTTTTGAATTAAACCACGTCTCAGTAATGGCAAATACATCTATGTTCCCTGCACTAGCAACTATCTCAACTCGTCCTTCTTATTCCTAGCACTGCGACTATTTGTGTAATATATACTTAAGGACCCTCCTTTCTCTTTATCATTCCTGCCCTTTTCTGTTATTCCACTAAACCTATTACTGTCCTTGTCAATTAGTGCCACTGGCCTTCCGATATCCACCTCATTTTGCCATTACTAGTTCTCCCTAGTACCATATTATCCCCTGAGACTTCACAGTTTTCCTGCAGAAACCCATACCACTAACTATTCCTAGTTAAAGACCTAACAGCTCCCTCCACTGCGTTGGCCAGTGCCCCCACCCACACCTAGACAGTGAACCCCATTCCCCTGGCATACATGTCATTTCTGCCATAGAAGAGGTCCCAGTTGTCAATGAATGTTACCGCATTTTCCTTACAGTATTTGTCCAGCCAGCAATTGACACCAATTGCTCTGGACAACCATTCATTTCCAAACCCTCTCCTTGGCAAAATGCCACATATGACAGGTTTCCCACCCTTCTTCCTAATTATCTCTATTGCTGACCTATACCTGCTAATCAGGTCCTCACTCCTACGTCTGCCAACATCGTTGCCTCCAGCACTGAGACAGATAATGGGGATTGCTCCCATTCCCTTCATGATGTCATCCAGACGGCTAACAATATCCTTCATCCCAGCCCCAGGAAAACACACTCTCTGCCTCCTACCAAACCAGTACTTTCCTATATCCTTCCTGAATCTGAATTTTTCCAACTTAAAACCATTGCTGCGAGTCCTGTCTAGGCTAGATATTTTCAGCACACTATTTACATCCCCTTTATTTATTCCTGTCTTCCATTTATACACCTCAATCATATCCCCCCTAATTCTACGTCTTTCTAGAGAGTGCAGTTTCAGGGCCCTTAGTCTATCCTCATAGGGAAGGTTTCTGATACATGGGATCAACTTTGTCATCCTCCTTTGTACATTTTCCAGAGAATTTATATCCATTTTTGTAATACGGTGACCAAAACTGTGCAGCATAAAACTAAATGAGGCCTAACCAAGGATGTATAGAGTTGAAGAACAACCTGAGGACTCCTATTATTTATGCTTCTTGATATGAAGCCAAGGATTCTATTAGCTTTATTGCGAAAACTTATGCACTGTTGTCTTGGTTTCAGATTACTGCTAACCAGAACTCCTAAATCTTTTTCGCAATCCGTAATATTAAGATCTACATTATTTAGTTTATATGTGGCATGGTTATTGTCCTGTCCAACATTTAGAACTTTGCATTTGTCTATATTAAACTGCATCTGCCACTTCTCCGACCACTGCATCAGTCTATTCAAATCTTCCTGGAGTGCTCGAATGTCCTCGTCAGAATGAATTCGACGGCCTATTTTGGTGTCATCGGCAAACTTGCCGATGTCGCTCTTTATGCCCTCATCTATGTCGTTTATGTAGATTGTGAACAGCAGGGGGTCCCAACACTGACCCCTGTGGAACACCGCTCGTGACACTTCCCCACTCTGATTTCTCCCCATTTATGCAAACTCTCTGCTGCCTATTTGTCAACCATGCCTCTATCCAGGAAAAAATCTCTCCTCCTATTCCATGTGCTTTAATTTTCCTCAACAGTCTCTGATGTGGACCCTGTCAAAAGCCTTACTGAAGTCCATATACACAATATCATATTCATTACCATGATCTACCTCCTCAAATACCTTAGTGAAAAAAGTTAATAAATTCGTAAGGCAGGAACGCCCCTTTGTAAAACCATGCTGAGATTCGTTGATTAATTTATGCTTTTCAAGGTGGCTACGAACTGCCTCGGCAATTATTGATTCCATAAATTTTCCCACTATGGAGGTCAGGCTTATTGGTCTATAGTTCGAAGCTAAGGACCTGTCACCTGTTTTGAAAATAGGTATCACATTTGCCATTTTCCACTTATCTGGCACCATGCCAGTTTGTAGTGATATGTTGAAAAGATTAGCCAAAGGTGTGCTAAGCTCCTCTTTACATTCCTTTAGAACCCTTGCATACAGTTCATCAGGGCCTGGGGATTTGTTAGGTTTTAATTTATCTATTTGCCTAAGGACCATGTCACTTGTGACCCTAATAGTGCACAGTTTATTATCGTCCTGTTCTACATAATTTTATCATTACTGGAATATCGCTGGTATCCTCCTGTGTAAAAACTGAGAGGAAGTATGTGTTAAAAATTCTACACATTTCCTTATCACTGTCAGTGAGCTGACCCGAGGAACTTTTGAGTGGGCCTATCTTGTCCCTGATCTTACTTCTGTATACCTGAAAGAATCCTTTTGGGTTAGTCTTCGATTCTCTTGCAACTTTAACCTCATAATCTCTTTTTGCTTTTCTAATTCCCTTTTTTATTTCTCTCTTTAACTGAATATATCGATTTCTCAATTGCCCCTCTCCTCTTTTGATTTGCCTATATATGCCTCTCTTTTGACCAATCAGATATTTTAATCTATTGTTCATCCATTTAGGATCATTTTTGTTTGATCTGATTTCCCTATTTGGAACATAATTTGACTGAGCAGCTAGAACTATGCCCTGGAAAGCATCAAAAATCGGCGACCATCACCACCTACCTGACCCTTAGTCAGGTCATTCCAGTTCAGCCCACCAAGTAATTTTTCAGTCCTATGAAAATCAGCCAAGCGAAAGTCAGGGACGGAGACTTGATTGCCATTATTAGGGGAATTTCCATGATATATTAAAACTGAGTGATTTGTGATCACTTTCCCCAAGCTCATCATTAACCCAAGATTATTAATTAGTGTTTCCCTACTGGCAAGAACCAAGTCAAGGAGGTTATTTCCCTAGTTGGCTCTGTCACAAACTGTTTTAAAAAACAATCCTGGTCGTATCAAGAAAGTCACCTGACTCTAAATTTCCTGTCAAATTGCTCCAGTCAATCTGTCTATAGTTGAAATCTCCCATTAGCACAACATTTTCGTTGTAGATGCCTTACGAATTTCGTCCCATAGAAGTTTACTGCACTCCCTATCAAGATTTGGGGCCCTGTAAATCACACCCAAAATTAGTTTTTCTCGGCCCTCGAGAAGCTGTAACCAAACAATTCAGTGGCTGACGCTTCTAATTTTAATACTTGTCTAACACAACAATTTAAATTGTCTCTGACATACATCGCTACTCCACCACCTTTCCTTTGACCCTGTCAGTGTGGAATAATTTATAGCCTTGTATGTGACATTCAGAGGGCATCTCTCTATCTTTCAGATTGAGCCAGGTCTCTGTTATAGCAATAATATCTATGTTTCCTGCACTTGCAATTAATCTTAGCTCATCTATCTTATTTCTTACACTCTGCTATTAGTATAGTAAACCTTAAGGGAGCTAGTCCTTGCTGCCCTCTGCTGTCCCCCTTTGTTTGCTGACCTGATCTATTGTCTTTATTTATAACTTCATGCTGAATGCCTTTTATACATTTACTGTTTCCAACCCAAGTGTTGCAACCTGCTTGTTTCCCACACACACCCATACCTCTATCTTCCATCAGTTTAAAATCATAGGCATTTCACCAATGGCCTTCTCAATCGAGTCTGCAAGTGCTACCACCCCAGCCCCAGAGAGATGTACCCCATCCCTTGCATACATATCATGTTTGCCATAAAAGTTGTTCCAGTTGTCAATGAATGGGATTGCAAGTCCTTGCAGTATCTGTCTAGCCAGCAATTTACACCAATTGCCCTAGACAACCATTCATTTCCTACTCCCCTTCTAGGCAAGTGCTACATATGATTGGGATCCCTCCCTTAGACTTAATGAAATCTATAGCTGACCTGTACTTATCTAGCAGCTCTTCTCTCCTACCCTTCCCAATATCATTTCCACCAGCACTGAGACAGATAATGGGCTTGTTCCCATTACCTGACATGATATTATCCAGCCTTGTTGACAATGTCCCCAACACCAGCTCCAGGGAAGCACACTCTATCTCTCATCTTCTTATTCCTATTACAAAAAGCACGGTCAATATATCTTACCTGAGAGTCACCAACCACAAGAATGCGCTTACCTCCATTAGCAGGGGCAAGTAGTACCCTTACCTTCACTGGCCACTGAAGTACATTCATCTGAAGAACAGAGAAGCGATTTCCTACCTTCAGATCTTCACTCTTAACTTTCCTTACTCTGATGCGCCTTCCATTACTGTGAACCACTCGCCACTTGTAGCAGGTGCTGGACTGCACCTCACTGCTGTAGCCGTTGCTACTCCCCAACTACAGCCTCCTCACAGCGAGAGACAGACTGCACCTCACTTGAAGCCTCATTCCCCCCAGCTCTAGCCACCTCACACTCTCTCCCAGACCCATTGAAGTGGTCCTTCAGCCTCCTAATCTCCTCCTGGAGAAGCAAGACCTCCTCCTTCAACTCTCCAACCTCAATTTTTAAAACACTGCAGAAGCAAGCCATGCTTTGTAACCGTCCACACTAATCCCCAAAGCAGCTCAGGGTCTGTGACCTCACGTGACGACTGACCACTGACGACTGACGACTGACCACTGACGACTGACGACTGACCACTGACGACTGGCGACTGACTACTGACGACTGACGACTGACCACTGACGACTGACTGACCACTGACGACTCCAGGAGGTTTGTGACACAGGATTTCTCTCTGAAACCGAGCTGGTTATCGTGTAAAAGCTCATTCCTTTCTGGGTGCTCCACGAGTCTCTTCCTGACAAGCTTCTCCATGACTGTGCATACAACACATGCCAGTGACACGGATCTGTAGTTCAATGCTACCTGTCTGTCTCCTTTCTTAAAGATAGGGACTACAGTTGCTGTCTTCTACACCTCATGTAATTGTCCTGTTTCGATGGATGTGTTGATGATTGTTGGTAGTGGCTCACAGTGCCTGCTCCCTCTCTCAGGATCCATGGAGAGATGTTGTCCGGTCCCACCACCTTTGAGGTATCTAGTCCACTTAGCAGCCTCTTTACTTCCATCTCGGTTTCGTGTAGTGTGTGCAGCACTTGTTGGTGTACCCTACCAGTCCGGTTTACTGTAGCCCAGTCTATCTCCACTGAAAATACTTCCTTTTATCTCGTGCTTAGATCTTCACATACTTTGTCGTTTCTTGTAATCTCCCCTTCTGTCTTCCTCAGCCTGATTACCTGGTCCTTGACTGTTGTTTTCCTCCTGATGTGGCTATACAACAATTTTGAATCAGATTTGGCTTTCGATGTTGTCATTTTCGTATTGTCCCTGGGCCTCCCTCCTTATCCATGCATATTTATTCCTGGCTCTTCGTCTAATCTCCTCATTTTCCTGGGTACTTTGTGTTCAATGTTTTTTTTTTTTTTCCATTCTCTGGCGCACTTAGTTTTGGCCTCTTTGCACCTTTGGGTGAACCAAGAGCTCGTTCTGGTTTTCTCACATTCATTCCGTTACCCATAGGTACGAACCTGTCCTCCACCTCTTTGCATTTTGTAATAATGTATTCCATCATTTCATTCACTGCTTTTCCCACCGGTTCTCTCTCCCACTGTACCTCACGCAGGAAATTCCTCATACCATTACTCACCTAATTGTGGTTGCAGGGGTCGAGATTCAGCTCCTGGCCCCGCCTCTTCACTGATCGCTACTAGGTCCTCTCCCTCTCTGCTTCCTGAGCTTTGTCATACCTCTTCTTAAAACTATGTATGGTTCCTGCCTCCACTACTTCACTTGCTAAGCTATTCCACTTCCTGACGACTCTATGACTGAAGAAATACTTCCTAACGTCCCTGTGACTAGTCTGAGTCTTCAGCTTCCAGTTGTGACCCCTTGTTTCTGTGTCCCCTCTCTGGAACATCCTATCTCTGTCCACCTTGTCTATTCCCCGCAGTATCTTGTATGTCGTTATCATGTCTCCCCTGACCCTTCTGTCCTCCAGTGTCGTCAGTCAGATTTCCCTCAACCTTTCCTCGTACGGCGTTCCCCTGAGCTCTGGGACTAGTCTTGTTGCAAACCTTTGTACTTTCTCTAACTTCTTGACGTGCTTGACCAGGTGTGGGTTCCAGACTGGTGCTGCATACTCCAGTATGGGCCTAACATACACAGTGCACAGTGTCTTGAACGATTCCTTATTAAGGTGTGTGTGTGTTTGTGTGTGGTGTGTGTGTGTGTGTGTGTGTGTGTGTGTGTGTGTGTGTGTGTGTGTGTGTGTGGTGTGTGTGTGCGTGTGGTGTGTGTGTGTGTGTGTGTGTGTGTGTGTGTGTGTGTGTGTGTGTGTGTGTGTGTGTGTGTGTGTGTGTGTGTGTGTGTGTGGTGTGTGTGTGTGTGTGTTTGTGTGTGTGTGTGTATAAGTAACTCTCACAATTGTGAGGTAGTGTTAGGTTAATTTTTTTTTTACTCACGCACGCAATGTTAATATTTGTTAAAAGTATCGGCCATTTTTTTTTAAAGTATAGGCTGTTTTTTCGCCGATACCGAGAGAGTGAGAGAGACTTTGAATAAGAAAATAACAACATAACACGTCTGCTCAACTATCTGTCTGTCTTCCCAAGTCGCATTCCAACATGTCTTTCTCTATCCATCTATTTGTAGGGGGGGGGGAGGAGGAAGAGGAACTCTGAGAGGGATTTTCTGGTTCCGTTTTATCATGTGTCACAAGGGTGTAGCCACACAGCCATCTGCTGCCGTTTACTTTATACCCCGACGAGTAATGCTGGACTTTGAGGCGCTTCCAGAGTCTTAACTACATCTTGGCTCGCCTCATGCCTTGTCACCTCCCGCCACGGACACTCTTTTGTTTTTTGTTACACCTTCGAATTTACAGGCTGCGAGCGGTTATCCTACCGCAGCTCGTTTCAGAACCAGGCCCTCGCTCGGGTACACACAACATAAGAATAGAGGGAAAACTGCAGTAGGCCTACTGGTCCATGCTAGGCAGTTCTAACTCACACCCACTCTCACCTACTAATGTACCTGTCCAACCTAGTTTTAATGCTATACGAGGTGATCACATCAATGACACTACCTAGAAGCTTGCCCCACTCATTTACAGCTCTGTTGCTGAACTTATATTCTATCTAAATCTAAATTTGTCCAATCTGAATTCATTACTGAGAGTCCTACCTTCATGGGATATTGTCAACAAGTTATTTAGAGTATATTACTTTATTTATTGCAATTTTCTATTCACTTCAGTCATAGCCTCCCTAATTCTACGCATCTCCAAACTGTGCAAATTCAGCCTATCTTCGTAAGATTTCTGATAGAGGGAGTCAACTTAGTCATCCTTCACTGTATGCTTTCCAGCGTCTGTATATCCATTCTGTAATATGGCTACCAGAACTGAGCAGCATAATCAAAATGCGGTCTAACCAAAGATATATAAAGTATAACCGGAGAGCTTTTATTATTTATGCCTCTTGATATGAAGTCATGAATTCTATTAGCACTGTTGTCTTGGCATTAATTACTGCCATCTCTTCTTCTTCCCCATAATGTAACCCACGACAGATGACTTATACCCAAGTACATATTTACTGCTAGGTGAACAGGGACAGCAGGAGGAGGAGGGAGATTTCACAATATGTATGGAATCATCCTAAATTGAACCCGGGTTTCTCGATTGTGAGCTGAAGGATCACAATCGAAAAACCCGGCTTTGAGGAGGGGCTTTTGATGCAAAGAATTAGACCTGCTTTCCTCTTCCTTCTTGAGAACTTTATTACCTCTACTGGCTAAGCACTTCCCTCAAATAGAATAATAATAATAATAATAATAATAATAATAATAATAATAATAATAATATTATTATTATTATTATTATTATTATTATTATTATTATTATTATATATTATTATTATATTATTATTATTATGGTTATTATTTTTATTATTATTATTATTATTATTATTATTATTATTATTATTATTATTATTATTATGGTTATTATTATTATTATTATTATTATTATTATTATAAGAAGAATCAACCAGGCATCATATTTTAACTGTCAATTTCTGTCCTCGTATGGGACTGAAGAAGTGATACCAACACAGAAGAATATGAGCAGAAGGAGGTAGAAGAGGCGTGAGGAAATGGAGCAGGGGGAAGTAGGAGGAAATGGTGAAAAGGAGGGAAGTAAGGGAGACTGAGGGACGGACGGACATAAGGAAAGAGGAGGAGACGGAGGAAGGCAGCTCTCAGATGGTGTCGCTCAGGGCCTTGGCATTGTCGCTGGCTGGATGTGTTGTCGTGTAGGACTTGGATCAGGCGTCCCCTTGGGAGTCACAGCATGAGGAGAGGAGCCAGGACGAACCCTCAACGTCAGGCCAGTGATCCCCTAGGCACGTTGACCACAAAATACGGGACTGGGGATGGCGGCCGACCCCGTCCTCCCAGTACCGGGCGTAAGCACTCACTGGGGACCTTCTCACAAAGTCATGCATGTGGCTTCCGACTTGGGCTTGAAACGAGAAGGTGACATGAGAGTGTTATTCTTTTTGTCCCTGGTGCTATCTACTACCAGCATCTCGTCCTAAGTTATGGTCGTACGCCAGCTGCCTTCCCTCCCGTGTCCGAGATGCAAAAATATTATTAAATGTTTCCTTCTGTAGTTTTTTTCTTTTGTTTTGGTGTTTCTTGAGGGCATGCTCGAGTTCAAGGACGTATTGTCAGCGTCTATTGGGTCTCATTGGTTCTCATGGGGAAGAGTAACAAGGGATGACTGGGTTCAGAGGTGGTGCCAACGCTTCGGAGATCAACCTGGTTTTTCCATGAGTATCACCTACTGAACAACGGGAAGACTGTGAGACCACATTCCATTTAACAATGCAGAGGCAATCGTAGCCCATTACGTGATACCCAGTTACAGCTGATCAGATCATATTGATAGTCACACCCGCCATCGATGCAGCCGGAGCTACCCAAGAGCTAGCACAGGGCTGGCCAGCTACGGCTAAGCTAATTCACAGGCTATCATGATGTGGGCCAACTCAGAGCTATCACATGGTGAGCCAGCCCAGAATTATCACGGAGCAGACTAGCTGAGACTTGGCCACGCTCAGAGCTATCATAGTGTTGTCCAGCTAAGGCTTGGTTTAGATCAGGATTATCACACTACTACTAGACGGCGGGCCAGCCTAGGACTTAAGGCCAGTGCTGGTCGCAACACTGAACAATGATGGGGAGGAGGTACCTGGAGTTTACCTGGAGAGGGTTTCGGGGGTCAACGCCCCTGCGGCCCAGTCTGAGACCAGGCCTCATGGTGGATCAGGTTCTGACCAACCAGGCTGTTACTGCTGGCTGCACAGCCTGGTTGGTCAGGTACTGACTTTAGGTACCTGTCCAGTGCCTTCTTGAGGACAGCCAGGGGTCTATTGGTAATGCCCCTTATGTATGCTGGGAGGCAATTGAACAGTCTTGGGCCCCGGACACTTATTGTGTTGTCTCTCAGTGTACTCGTGGCACCCTTGCTTTTCGTCGGGGGAATGTTGCATCTTGTTGAGAAATGGGATTACCAGTTCAGCTTAATTTTAAATTTAAATATAGGGAACACTTAGCTGATAAAAGACAGCAAATCGTCTACACAGCCGCCCCTGCAGACGAGGTCTTGAATTGTTGTCATGATCATCTCTCAACGGGCTGTAATGAGTTATAATTTGTAAGATTATAAATTACCCCTAGGGGGTGTTATGTCAGCATATTTCATTCACTGATGGCTGACAAACTTACTTGTGTGGACTCATAAGTCCGCACCTAACTGCCGACTAGAGGTTGATTACTAACTCCTTGCGACTCAAGAACTGCGCAGTCCCCTGTACTACAAGAAAATCGTAAACTACCTTGCCCTTGTAGCGTGAGCTATGGTGTTCTTCACACCTTCGACAGGTATCGGTGACTTGATAGAAGCTGAGGTGTCCTTGGATGTCCACGTCTTCCATAGTCTAGGAATACGCCCCTGGTACACTATGTTCCACAAGATTTGTCTTTGTTGTTTACAATCTTATCACTAAAGAAGCTGATCACACTTCTCCTAAGTGTTTATTGTGTTTTATGAGACATTTTGTTTACACTAACGCACAGATCGTTCTTTGTTGGTTATCCTGGCGTCAGTGTCACTCTCAGTAGAGTCAAAAGTAATCTGAAGACGCCACAACGCCCCACGCCATCATTGCCCCCAGCACAAAGGAAAAGCTGACCTAGTACTTTTGCTTCCTTGCCACTTCCTCGATGAAGCAAAGCAGAATGTTTGATTCTTGCTGTCTTAAGCATAGACAACAATGTCCACTATCTTTACTATGGTAATAAAGTGGGAGCAGGATTTTCCTTAATTTTCCTGCTAAGGTAAGAGATGTACTGTCTCTTATTAAAATACACTCTGCAACACTGGACTGCAAGGAGCGGAGGTCTCTTGACCACAGGTCGTATACTGGTACTGCATCTGGGATCAATTACTCACTGTAGCAGTAAACAAGATATTTGCCCCTTCTGAGAGGGCTGGGCCCCTCAGGGCTGAAAGGGGTTGAAAGGGCTGAAGGGGGCTGATACCCCCTCCTGGAGAAAATTTCTCCACACATCTCCTGCCGAGTCTTTTGCTTTCATATGGGGTGATTTTCGTGTGCAGGTTTGGTACCAGTCCCTCCAGGACCTTTCAAGTGTATATTCCCTCGCCTGTGTTCGAGGGAATACAGATCAAGGACCTTCAATCGTTCCCAGTAGTTTAGGTGCCTTATCGGACTTGTGTGTGGTGAAAATTTTTTGTACACTCTCCAGGTCTGCAATGTCACCAGCCTGGAAGGAAGCCGTTAGTGTACAGCAGTATTCCAGCCTAGAGAACACAAGTGATTTGAAGAGAATCACCGTGGGCTTAGCATCCCTAGTTTTGAAGGTTCTCATTATTCATCCTATCATTTTCCTAGCATATGAGGTAGATACATTGCTGTGATCTTTGAAGGCGAGATCATCTGACATTATCACTCCCAGGTCATTCACATTACTTTTCTGCTCTATTGTATGGTTAGAATTTGTGGTATCCCCTGAGGTAACGTCACACCATTCAGTTCACTAAAGTACGCTTAAACATACTTTCTTATCTCCAGGGGGAAATTAAACTTATTGTGTGTACATAGAGATGTACCTCTCTGTGTATGTAGTTTGTGAGCGCTCACCACCATCACCCTTCAAGGATTTTTTTCCTACAACAGTCTGTTTAAACTACTTTCCAAATATAAGACTAACACAGCTGTCAGGTAGATGTTTACAGTTTCCTTATATAAATTGAGGCTACAAACACATAAGTGCCACAAAAACAGAAAAGTGAACTCATTCTGCTTAACTCTTGTAAATGTGAATGTTAGTTTATTGTCAAATGTTTGCTGGTTTGTGGTAAACATTTAAAATTAAATGTAAAAGAATCCTTCCTCTGCAAGCTACATGTATAAATTATTAAAAATAAGAATTAAAATTTTATAAAGGTGGGATGTCAGATGAGGTACATCTCAAAGACCCATTTACTTGTCAGTAGATGGGTCTTTGAGAGACGATGTGAACCATAGAAATGATGAGGGAGAAAAGGTGAGTGGAGCACTGAGGAGTCTGTGGAGACAAAGAACGTTATCCATGGAAGCAAAGAGAAGAATGTATGAGAATATAATGGTACCAATGCTTTTATATGGGTGTGAAGCATGTTTGGTGAATATTGCAACAAGGAGAAGGGTGGAGGCAGTAAAAAGGTCGTGTCTGAAGGCAATGTGTGGTGTGAATATTATGCAGAGAATTCGTAGCTCTGAGATTAGGAGGTTCAGAGTTGCTAAAAGTATTATTCAGAGGACTGAAGAGGGGCTGTTGAAGTGGTTTGGACATTCAGAGAGGTTGCAACAAAACATAATGACTTGGAGAGCATATAAATCTGTAGTGGAAAGAAGGTGAGGTAGGGGTCATCCTAGGAAAGATTGGAGGGAGGGGGTAAAGGAGGTTTTGTGTCCAACCAAATGAAAGTTTTAGTCCCTTGGACTTTATGACTTAACGTGCTGTTGGAGTGTGAGCAAGGTAACATTTATGAAGGAATTCGGGGAAACTGGTTAACCGGACTTGAATTCTGGAGGTGGGAAGTACAATGCGCCTGCACTCTAAAGGAGGGGCGGAGATATGTTGCAGTTCATGAACTGTATTATCGGTGAGCCTCTGACAAGACAGTGATAGAGTGAATGATGATGAAAGCTCGTCTTCTTTTTCAGATCACCCTGCCTCGGTGGGAAACGGTCGATGTGTGTATTTATGTACAACATCTGGGTATATATATTTTGTAGACGTTTAGCCATCCAATGACTTTATCAATATAATACAGTGACATACACGGAAGAATGTAGAAGAGGTGGTAAGCAATCTCTCAGCGTCCCTCAACCTAGGAGCAAGTGTAGAGCACCATAGTCTTGATGAATCTGAAGCACGGACAGGAAGATGAGAGCTTACGTACTGGAGTCGAATGAGATACAGCAGATGAAGGCACTGTTACTGGTAGACGGAATCCACCAATGGAAGTGGGTAGGTAGGCAGGTGAGCCTCATCACCTTGTTGGTATAACACAGCACTGATATATTAACAAATATTAGTTAAGTCAAGTGTATTTACTTCTGTGTGTTTAAGAGACTTAAGGAAATGTAAACCCAAGGATTATGATAAGAAGATTAGAAAAATCCATGAATGATTAACTAAATAAATCTATATTATAGAACTTAACATAGAGTATAAACTAGATAATTGATTGACTTTACCCAGTATGTATGAATGAAAGAGGGAGATTAATCTCCAATAAAAGTAGGCCATAGACAAACGTTTGGTCTAAGCAGCAGGAAACGCAGGACAGAGAGATACACCATAATCTACAACTGAAAAATCGTAGAGGGACTGTTACCAAATCTGCACAAAAACCATTCTTTTGAAAGCAAAAGACTCGGCAGACGGTGCAAATGAAAGCAGGGGCCTTATGAGTACACTAAGAGAAAACACAATAAATGTACAGGGCCTACCACGCATAAAGGAAATTACCAAGAGACCCCTTGCTGTCTTCAAGAGGATAGTGGACAGATACCTACAGACAATAAGACAGTACCCGACCAGCCGGGCTGTGGGTCGTACATGAAAGCTATTCAGCAGACAAGTTAGCCGTGTTTAAAACGACTCACACTATCGTTCGCATCGGAATGTTATTATACATTAATGAGTTACGAAACCGACAACTAGATGAATGAGACATATATGCAACACCCAGATTTTTATTATGGAGACATTTCGCCAATCAGTGGATTTATCGGTTTAACAGAAAGAATAATGCTAGAGACAGTGAGGTTTTTACTTGCCCAACCTATTAGCAGGGCTACCACTAGCGGTTTTCGCCCATCTATAACGCCGTCTTCACCTCTCCTGCATAAGTCTCCATCCTATGGTTTCTACCACAGAAACAAGTACATTTCTTCTTCCTAAAGAAAGAGGTCACTCTGTTCCAAGGACTCAGCCGACACACATTCTCACACACACGCTTGTATATACTAGTATATACTGATATGAAATGTGCCTTCACTACTAGACTGTATGTACAAATTAACTTTGCACTACAAGAGATGTGTAGTAGCTTGTATCCCGAATTATATCTGACTACTTCGATTTTGTCCACCTAGACAACTTCGGTTAGTATCCTATCACTATGTTTAGGTAAGACACATATGCAACAGTTAGGTATCTTTATTTCGAAACGTTTCGCCTACACAGTAGGCTTCTTCAGTCGAGTACAGCAAAGTTTATAGAAGCAGAAGAGACTTGAAGGCGATGTAATCAGTCCATCAGTACTTAAGTACCTGTACTTAACTCTGTGAAGACGTGTCTTGTTTGCTCCCGTGGACTGAACCAAGATGCCCTCCATCGAGCAACTTTACCAGCAACTTAAGGAAGAATTGAGGGCAGCGAAGATGGAGATACGGCGATTGACCGAGGAAAACAAGAGGATTCGTAGTAGTCCTCCTGTTTCGAGTCCTCAGGTCAAAAAGGGATCGTGGTCAGTGGCTGGACAGCAGGGGACGACGAAGTTGACGATCAAGAAGACGAATGGAAAGCCAGAAACGATGAAGAAGAAAGAGACTGCTGTGGAAACTCCCGTGGAAACCTCCAACGCATTCTCGGTGCTACCGACGAATGTGAGTCTACTACTGGGATCGTCACGACGAACGACAACAAGGAAGGTAAGAATATTGTTGTTGTTGGGGATAGCCAGGTTAGATACATGGATAGGGCATTCTGCTTGAAGGACAGGAGTAGGAGACAAAGGGTATGCTTTCCTGGGGCTGGGATGGAGGACATTGTTAGCCGGCTTGACAACATCATGAACGGTAATGGGATCAATCCTATTATTTGCCTCAGTGCTGGAGGCAATGATGTAGGCAAGCGTAGAAGTGAGGATTTAGTTAGAAAGTTCAGGACAGCTATAGACATGATTAGGAAGAAGGGGGGCGCCCTGTTATATGTGGCATTTTGCCAAGAAGAGGTGTTGGTAATGAATGGTTGTCCAGAGCAATTGGTATTAATTGTTGGCTGGATAAACACTGTAAGGATAATGCAGTACCATTCATTGACAACTGGGACAACTTCTATGGCCGAAATGACATGTATGCCAGGGATGGGGTTCACTTATCCAGGGCAGGTGTGGGTTTTCTTGCTAACTCAGTTGAGGGGGTTGTTAGGACTTTAAACTAGGATTAGTTAGAGGTATGGGTTTAGAAATGATTAATAATGAGTATGGATATATTGACTTATGCTCTGATATTAAGAATCTTAATAGTAACTGTCATGGAGTAACTCTGGGTAATGACAATTTCAGAAATTGTGTAAAAACAAAAGATGAACAGGAAAAATGTGCAGAAGAAAAAACATATGATGGTATTTTATGCTAACAGTCGAAGTGCAAGAAATAAAATTAATGAACTACGTTTGGTACCATGTGCTGGGAACTTTGATATCATTGCATTAACTGAAACGTGGTATGATTTAAAGAGTCGGGATATGACTGCTGAGTGTAATATTCAGGGATTTAAGTTGTTCAATGTGGATAGATGTAATGGGAAGGGGGGAGGAGTTGCATTGTATGTTCGAGAGAATATTAATTGTTGCATAAAAACAGGTATAAAAATAGATGGAGCAGTAACAGAGTCTGTTTGGGTAGAGTTCGTGGAGTGTCAAGAAAAACTAATTCTAGGTGTAATATACCGACCTCCAGGCTTGGATCACGATAGAGGGAGACGTCTTTGGGACGAAATTGTTAGGGCTTCTGGACACAGTAACATAGTCATAGTAGGGGACTTTAACTTTAGCCAAATTGACTGGAATTCTTTGACAGGTAATCTAGAGTCCAGTGACTTCATGGAAACAGTTCAGGACTGTTTTCTGAAACAGAGTGTAACTGAGCCTACAAGGGGTAATAATTTGCTAGACCTAGTCTTGTCAAATAAGGAAACACTCGTGAATAATCTGGAGATCACTGAAGAGCTTGGCGCAAGTGATCACAAATCCATCACCTTCAGCATTAATTGGGAATGCAAGAATAATGATAATACAGTAAAAATCCCTGATTTTCGTTCTGCCGATTATAATGGACTTAGGGAACATCTGTCTAATCTTGATTGGGGTTATCTAGCTAATGATTTTATTGACGATAATCATACTTATGAATATGAAGGGATCTGCTTTTATGATTGTTTTCTTAATAATGTACACAGTGCCCAGAGTATATACATTCCCCAGAGAGAAATTAGGTCTAATAATAACGATCCCAAATGGGTTAAGGGGTTAGGGGAGAAAAGGGGAATTTATAGGCGCATCAGAAGAGGAGAGGTTAACCTTACTGACCAATATGTTCAGCTTAAAAGAGAAGTAAAAAAGGCGATTAGAAAGGCTAAACGTGATTATGAAATTAGAGTTGCTAATGAATCAAAGACTAATCCAAAGGGGTTTTTTAAAGTGTATAGGACGAAGGTGGAGGAAAAAGTAGGACCTCTGAAATCTGGGAATGGACAGCTGACGGATAATGAACTGGAAATGTGTTCCTTATTTAATGACTATTTTTTGTCAATTTTTACACAGGAAGATGTAAATGAGATTCCAGTAACTAACAATTATTTAGTTCCTGATGAATTTAAGTTAACTAATATTACTGCCACGAGGGACATGGTTGTTAAACAGATAGACAAACTGAAACAAAATAAGTCCCCGGGACCCGATGAGTTGTTTTCAAGGGTACTTAAGGAATGCAAGATGGAGCTTAGTCAGCCATTAACGAGTGTATTCAATGCGTCCATCCTTACCAGTGTTGTGCCAGAGTTGTGGAAGATGGCTAATGTGGTTCCTATATTCAAATCAGGGGATAAGTCCACTCCTTCAAATTACCGTCCAATAAGCCTGACATCTATAGTGGGCAAGTTATTAGAATCAATTATAGCTGACATTATCAGAAGTCACCTTGAAGAGCATAACTTGATAAATGAATCTCAGCATGGATTCACGAGAGGTCGTTCCTGCCTGACAAACTTACTGACGTTCTTCAATAGAACATTTGAGGCAGTTGACAGTGATAAGGAATATGATATTGTTTATTTGGATTTTAGTAAAGCCTTCGACAGAGTACCTCACAAGAGACTCTTAAGAAAAGTGGCAGCTCATGGTATAGGAGGTAAAGTTCTAGCATGGATTGAGGCATGGCTTACCAATAGAAAGCAGAGAGTTACCATTAATGGAGTGAAATCTGAATGGGGATTAGTCACTAGTGGCGTTCCACAAGGATCAGTTTTAGGCCCTCTCTTGTTCATAATTTACATTAATGACCTTGATGAAGGGATTACTAGTGACATGAGTAAGTTTGTTGATGATACAAAGATAGGCCGTATAATTCACTCTGAGGAGGATATCAATGAACTCCAGGACGATTTGAACATATTAATGTCTTGGTCTGAAAAATGGCAGATGAAGTTTAATGTGGATAAGTGTAAGGTACTTGCCCTTGGTAATGAAAATAACCCTCGAAGCTATAATGTAGGTGAAGTAGAGCTTGGTCATACAGAATGTGAAAAAGACTTGGGAGTCATGGTAAGCAGAAATCTAAAGCCAAGACAGCAGTGTCTTAGTGTGCGCAACAAGGCCAACAGATTACTTGGATTTATCTCAAGAAGTATAAGTAACAGAAGTCCAAAAGTTATTTTACAGTTCTATACATCACTAGTGAGGCCTCATTTAGATTATGCTGCTCAGTTTTGGTCCCCTTACTACAGGATGGACATAGACTCAATAGAGAACATACAGAGAAGAATGACTAAAATGATTTACTGTGTAAGGAACCTCCCGTATGAAGATAGACTTAAAGCCTTAAATCTCCACTCTCTGGAGATTCGTAGAATGAGGGGAGATATCACTGAAGTGTATAAGTGGATGACGGGCATAAACAAGGGAGACATTAATAAAGTACTGAGGGTGTCGAACCAGGTAAGAACCAGGAATAATGGATTTAAGTTGGATAAATTTAGATTTAGAAAGGACATAGGTAAGTACTGGTTTTCTAACAGAGTTGTAGATGCGTGGAACAGTCTTCCCAGTGGGGTGATAGAGGCTAGGACCTTGTGTAGCTTTAAGAAGAGACTGGACAAATATATGAGTGGGAGGGGCTGGGTTTGATTGGTGTCATTGGGTACGGGAGTTATTTCTTGGGTGGCTTTAGGTAGAGATCGTTTTGATAAGGACCTGCCTCGTATGGGCCAGTAGGCCTTCTGCAGTGTTCCTACATTCTTATGTTCTTAAAGTTTTGAGGTGGTCAGTCTCTCAGTCTGGAGGAGAGTATTGTTCCATTGTCTGGAATAATATGGAGTTGAAGTGATAGGATGGAGCCTTATATAGCGCCAGGAGGTGAGACGTAGGCCACTAGTAGAGTAAGAATGTAGACATTGAGAGGTCAGGTCCCTCTCAAATCCAGCCTTTCTCACTAGTAGAGGTTGTTGAAGTGGTTCCAAGTCTGTACCAAGATACCCTTGTGTTGCAGTGTCTGACAGAGTGAACAATAAAATGGTATAAAATACCGACAGGTTGTTTAGGTAAGACACATATGCAACAGTTAGGTATCTTTATTTCGAAACGTTTCGCCTACACAGTAGGCGACTTCAGTCGAGTACAGCAAAGTTGATAGAAGCAGAAGAGACTTGAAGACGATGTAATCAGTCCATCACCCTTAAAGTTTTGAGGTGGTCAGTCCCTCAGTCTGGAGGAGAGTATTGTTCCATTGTCTGGAATAATATGGAGTTGAAGTGATAGGATGGAGCCTTATATAGCGCCAGGAGGTGAGACGTAGGTCACTAGTAGAGTAAGAATGTAGACATTGAGAGGTCAGGTCCCTGACCTCTCAATGTCTACATAATAATAATAATATTATTATTATTATAATATTATTATTATAATGTTATTATTATTATAATAATATTATTATTATTATTATTATTATTATTTTAAAAGATAGATGGACCAGAATATTTTCTGACAAACTGTTGCAAAACCAGAAACAGACTAGATGATAGAGGGGGATGAATAGGTTGACCTAGTATTCTCTGGAGATGTCTATAATTTATAGATATCGCATTTTGTAGCACTAAGCAAGACCTACTTATCGTGAGATGTGATGAATGGTTTATCGTGAGATGATGGAGCTACCTTCTTGAGTAGCTCTGAGAATAAGTCGGACAAATGTGTGAGTGGGAATGGCTGGATTCGGGAAGAATCCCCATAGCAATCCGGTCATAACAGAAAAATTATATAATTGTGGGACAAGAAGAAAAAATCACTTACACTCATCATTTTATTAACATCAAATAAAATTTATGCAAACGATACTATGGCTTAATTTGCTTATTGCAATCTGGTCTTCCGTCAACAACCTCAACCAAAACTTTTCTCCTTTCCGTAGGAGATGTAGAGCACAAGATCATCGCTTCGATAGGTGAAGTAGAGGGCCTCCATGACATCATTGGGTGAGGGTATGTGGCGGTTGTCAATCATCAGCAACAGGCTCTCCCGAGGCTGCAGCGGAATCCTCCTGCCCATGAGGTAACGGAATTGGTTGAATGTTATGTCCCCAGGCACACAGAATTTGGTTGGGTATATTTCATCCACATCAGAATTTGGCATTTTCCCCATAATTACAAGAACGCGTGTAGAATACTTTTCCCTTAGCAAGGTGGATGTGGCCAGCCTCTCCTCCAGGGGGATTTCGTCTCTGCTGGGCCAACACGTTTTCGACTTGTTGGATTTGGCGTTCGACTTGTTCTTCATGTTTTGGGGTGGAAATTCAGCTGAAATGTAAAGTACAGTGAAGGGACCATATCAATGAGCCTGGAATGCTATGAGGAACTAATTCTTATACCTATTATTTTGGCAAGAAAAGGATAGACATGAATAAGGTCTAAACCAGTTGAAAACATTCAATAAATAGAGCTTTACAGAAGTCTACTAATACATACCAGAAGCAGGATACAATGTCAGGTGAGGAGTGTTAGAACAATTGTGTTAGCTTATCATTTTGGAAGACTATATATACTGGCGAAGGTCAGGTGAACATAAGAATGGAGAAATAGCGCAGCAGGCCTACTAGTCCACGTACGGCTACCCATTTATTTGTCTAAAATTTTTCCAAAAGCTACCCATGAATCTGCTTCAGTACCTGATGTACTAATCATACCCATGTACTTCTCCAATATCTTTTTTAAAGCTACCCAAGTTTCAGCCTCGATTACAGTGCTCGAAAGGTTGTTCCACGCATCGACAACTTTGTTTGAAAACCAGTAATTACCTACTTCCTTTGATAAATTAGACACATGTGCAACTCTTGGGAATCTTTAGAGAAGAAACATTCTCCTCCTGTTCTTCAAGATTCTCCTTTGTATGGACGAATGAAGCCATTCTGTGTGGCGAAAACGTTCATTCAATTATAGTAGCCAGAGTTGCAATGTTGTTGCACATGTAGTTGCACATGTGTCTAATTTATCAACATGTCGGTTCTCTGAACCATTCATCTACAAACCCTCCCACTCATAAGAACATAACATAAGAATGGTGGAACACTGCAGAAGGCTAATGGCCCATGCGAGGCAAGTCCTTATCAAAAACAACCTCACTTAAAGTCTACCCAAGAAAGTAACTCCGTCAATGAACACCAATCAAATCCAGCCCCTCCTCTCATATTCTTCGTACAGTCTCTCTTAAGCTACCCCAAGGTCCTAGCCTCTATCACCTCACTGGAAAGACTATTCAGCCAAACCCTATGATAGAAAACCAAGTACTTACTCCATGTAAGAACATACAATAAGATACATAATTATAGGAGGAACACTGCAGCAGGCTGTTTGGCCCATACTAGCAGGTCTTTACAATTCATCCCACTAACAAACATAAGAACATAAGCATGTAGGAAACACAGCAGAGCCTACTGGGCCCATACGAGGCAGGTCCCTTATCAAACGACATTACCTTAAAGACTCCGCATAACTCCGATACCTCTTGCACCAATTCAAAACCCATCCCCTCCACTATATATTTGTCAGATCTCTTCTTAAGCTACACAAGGTCCTAACCTCTATACCCACTGGGAGACTGTTCCACGCACTTCAACTCTGTTCAGAAAACCCAGTACTTACCTATGTCCTTTCTAATTATAATTTTATCCCAACTTAAATCCATTTATCCTGGTTCTTCCTGGTGCGACACCCTCAGTATTTATTAATGTCTCCCTTGTTTATGCCCGTCATCACTTCACATAAAGACATAAGAATGTAGGAACCACTGCAGAAGGCATACTGCCCTTAACGAGGCAGGGGTCTTATCAAAACGACATCTACCTAAAGCTACTCAAAGAAATAACTCCGTAACCCTTGAACCAATCAAACCAGCCCCTCCACTCATTTATTGGTCCAGTCTCTTCTTAAAGCTACCCATGGTCCTAACCTCTATCAGCCATGGGAAGGACTGTTCTCGCATCTACAACTCTGTTAGAAAACCAGTACTTACCTTGTCCTTTCTTAAATCTAAATTTATCCAACTTAAAATCCATTATTCCTGGTTCGTTTACCTGGTTCGACACCCTCAGTACTTTATTTAATGTCTCTGTTTATGCCGTCATCCTTAGACACTTCAATGATATATCCCCTCATTCTACGCCTCTCCAGAGAGTGGAGATTTAAGGCTTTAAGTCTATCTTATACGGGAGGTTCCTTACACAGTAAATCTTTTAGTCTATTCTTCTCTGTAAGTTCTCTAAATGAGTCTTGTCCATCCTGTAGTAAGGGGACCAAAACTGAGCTGCATAATTAAATGGTGGCCTACTGTGATGTATAGCGCTGTAAATAACTTTTGGATTCTATTATTATACTTCTTGATGATAATTCAAGTATCTGTTGGGCCTTGTTGCGGACCATGAGGCACTGTGATGTGGTATAAAAAACCTTGGTAATAAAATACCCGACAAGTTGGTTTAGAAAGACACGTAAGCAAACACTTATAACATATTTATTAGAATACGTTTGTCCAGAACCGAAAACGTCGTTTTTAATATATATGTTATAGTGTTTGCCTTACGTGTCTTTCTAAACCATGCTGTCTGGGCTTTGATTTCTGCTTACCATGACTCCCACGTCTTTCTTCAATTCGGTATGACCAAGCTCTACTTCAACTAGATTATAGCTTCGAGGGTTATTTTTCATTACCAAGGGCAAGTACATTACACTTATCCCATTAAACTTCACTGCCATTTCTCAGACCAAGGACAATAATTGTTTCAATCGTCCTGGGACGTTCATTTGATATCTCTCAGAGTGAATTATACGGCCTATCTTTGTATATCAGCAAACTTCTCTTGTTACTAGTAATCCCTTCATCAAGGTCATTTAATGTAAATTTGACAACGAGAGGCCTAAAACTGAATACATAAGAACATTAAGAACATAAGAAAAGGAGAGAAACACTGCAGCAGGCTGTTGCCCATACTAGGAGTGTCCTCTTCAATTCATCCCACTAACCACATTGACCTACCCAATTTTCATGCTACCAAGAAATAAGTCCCACTCAAATCCAACCATCCACCTATGTATTTATCCAACCTAAATTTGAAACTAACCCAAAGTCCTAGCCTCAATAAACCCAACCTAGGTAGACTGTTCCACTCATCTACACCCTATTTCCTAACAATATTTCACTATGTCCTTTCTAAATCTAACTTATTAATTTAAATCCATTTACTGCGGGTTCTTCTTGGAGAGATATTTCAAGGACCTTGTTAATATCCCCTTTATTATACACTATCTTCCTCTTATACACTTCGATCAGGTTCTCCCCTCAGTCTTCGTCTAACAAGTGATGTACCTTAAGAGTCTTCAATCTTTCTTCATAAGGAAGATTTCTAATGCTATGTATTAATTTACGTCATCCTACGTGAATGTTTTTAACGAAATTTATGTCCATTCTGATAATCATGGAGACCAGAATTGAACTGAATAATCTAGGTGAGGCCTTACTACTGATGTATAAAAGCTGCAGGTATGACTCTGGAGCTTCTGTTGCTTACACTTTTGTATAATCCCAGCCCCAAAATCGATTTGCCTTATTACGTACGCTTAGGGGGGCATTGCTGTCTTGGTTTAGGTTTTGCTGCTTACCATAACCCGATGCATATACATCCCCCCAAAATGGTTTATACAATACGACAGGTTGTTAGGTTAGACAATATGCAAACAGTTTTAGACAACTTTATCCGAAACGTTTAGCTACTCAGTAGGCTTCTTCAGTCTCGAATAACTGAAAAAAAAAGAAAAAAAAAAAAAAAAGTTTAATGGGCAGGCAGAAACAGCTAGAGATGTGAAGACGAATTGTAATCGATCCTTTCACCTTAAAGTCGTAGAATTGAGGTTGTCAGTCCCTCGGTGGAGAAGTTCAGTTCCATAGTCAGGAACATATCTGAAGATCATGGCAGTTGCGGAGATTAAAATACTGTCGGAAAGGAGAGGTTGCAGGGTAGTAGTAGTAGTGAGATGGCAATGGAGGTCATGTCCCTCTCAGATCCAACTCTTTCATGTGTACAGAAGTGAAAAAAGCTTGTCCCAAGTGTTTTCTGTACCAAGATGCACGTGTTGCGTGTCTGACAAGATGAACATCAAAATGGTATACAATTACCGTCAGGTTGTTAGTAGACACATATGCAACAGTTAGACAACTTTATTTCCGTAAACGTTTCGCCTACACAGTAGGGGCTTCTACTGTCGAATACAGAAAGTAGCAGGAACAGTAGAGACTGAAGGAAGCTATGGGTAGCGAAACGTTTCGGAATAAAGTTGTTCTAACTGTTGCATATGTGTCTTACTTACTTACGATAAACCCAAGTCCTTTTCGCAATCTGTTGGTTAAGTTCTACATTAATTTAAACTTATAAGTGCTAGGGTTATGGACACTCCCGAGCTTCAGAAACCTTGCATTATTACATGAACTGCATCTGCCACGTTTTCTGACAATAGAAAATGATGGACTGACCACTCGACTCCAAGGTTGAGGGACTGATCTGATTACTCATTCTCTTCCTGTTCTTCAAGATTCTCTTTGTATGGACTGATGAAGCCACTGTGTTGGCGAAACGTTTTCCTTCAATAAAGATTCCCAAGAGTAGACATGTGTCTAATTTATCATATGTTAGGTTCTCTGAACCATTCATCTACAAACTTGTCAGACCACAGCAACTTCTTGGGATCTTAATACTTGGGATTCTTCGTTGTGGGATAAAAAGACACTTATGTACAGTTCAGGACATTAATTAAGGAAACGTATCGCCACGTGTGGCTTCTTCAGTCCTATTACAGAGAAAAACTAGAAAACACACATATATATAGGGTGGGAGCAGGTGAGGTGAAGCTGTGGGGTAGAGGTTTGTATAGTATTAGTAGTAATGGACCTAAGGATGGTGAGGTTTTAGAGGTGGGACCTGCTGGCATCAAGTAAAATGAACACCAGTTCCCAGGATGGGTAATATCCTCTTGCTTAGTAATTTTGAAATACTGTAACTACCGGATTTTTAGCGGTATAGTGTTACTGACAGAAATTAGTGCAGCTTCAATGCATTTTCTCCGTCTTAAGTCGTCTTCTTTAATAACTAGTTTGCTTCATTGAATTTCATGAGGTGTGTCCAACATCGTCTCTATGTTGGTTTCGGGACAAGAAGTACAATACAAAACTCTTCGGACTAGCCATGGGGATAACCCCATTAGTGCAGTTCTGCCAATATATCTATGGAGGACCTGGAATCAAGACAGGATCTTCAATAAATCCCTGTTTCAGTTACTTGGCTGCGGTACGTAGATGTATTTTGGTCATTGTACCAAAATCTTGACGTACAGCGGCATCCTCAACACCATCAACACTTGGAACTACTATTAAAAATTTACTCTAGAGGAGGAGAAGGACAACAGTTACCTTTTCTTTCGACGTTCTCTTAGCACAGGGGAAAGCAAATTTCTTTAAAGTCTACCGGAAGCCTACTACAAGAATGGATCTTCTACATTTCTTCTTTCACCAAGACACAGAACTAAAAGAGAGGGTAGTTATTGGCTTCTTTTGAGAGGCCTACAGATTTCAGTCCGCAGTTCCTCGAAGAAGAATGTACATACATCACCAACTCTTTAGTTCACTCAATTTCCCTCCACTTCTTACGTGACTGCAGGGAAACGTGCAACACGTATCCTCAGCAAGACCAAACTCCTATAAAATTGAAGAAAAGCTCCAAGTACGTCGTTTTACCAGTCAGCAAACGTTGCCACTTATGTTTCAAAATTGTTTGATAGAAAAAACTGGATAAATATCTACCAGCTCTTCCAATACTATTAGGAACCTGATACAAAAACCCATGCATGATTCTGGGACAGTGGGGGAAATTACACTTATACCCCCAAAATGTTTTTTTTTTGGGGGGGGGGGGGTGTGAGCAAAGGATATGTAGAACAAAGGGAAACAGCAGAAACTCAGGACATTAGGATAGCAGACACAAAAATGCTTGCAGAAAGATGACCGCCAAAAAACGCATGTGTCACATAGAGACGATGTTGGACACCTCATGAAATTCAATGAAAGCTAAACTAGTTATTAAAGAAGGACGACTTAAGACGGAAGTAAATGCATTGAAGCTGCACTAATTTCTGTCAGTAAACATATAAAGGCAAAATCCGGTAGTTATCAGTATTTCAAAATTACTAAGCAAGAGGATATTACCATCCTGGGAAACTGGTGTTTACTTGGATCCAGCAGGTCCCTCTTCTAACCTCACCTCCTTAGTTCCCAATTACTACTACTACTACCTCTACCAACGCTTCACCTCACTGACTAACCACACTATACTATATGTGTGTTTTCTTAGTTTTCTCTGTATTAGGACTGAAGAAGCCAATCGTGGCGAAACGTTTCCTTTAATAAATGTCCTGAACTGTACATAAGTGTCTTTTTCCACATCTTGTCGGTATCACCGTACCATTTCCTCATTCTTCGCTTGCCTAATTCTTGGGCACGACCTACTTCGACATTGAACAAATGTTACACGACCTATGACTTCTGCACCTCTCCTGCCACACGGTTTATAAGCTCCTTATCAGCCACGTTTATGCCGTATTCTATTCAAGATTGATGGACTGACCACATCGACTCAAGGTTGAGGGACTGATTACCTCATTCTCCTCCTGTTCTTCAAGATTCTCCTTTGTATGGACTGATGAAGCCACTGTGTGGCGAAACGTTTCCTCAATAAAGATACCCAAGAGTGCACAAGTGTCTAATTTATCTAGAAAGTTAAGAAACATGTGCAACATCTGGATATCTTTATTGTAGTAGACGTCTTCGCCCTCCAGTGGCTTTATCAATAAAGATTCTAGGACATAATAGGAAGGACAGTAGAAAATATATACAAAAAGTGAGGTAATCAGTCCCTCGGCCTTGGAGTTAGTGTTCACAGCATCGTTGGTGGAGGAGATTTCTGTCTTTGAGCAAAGGCAACGACGAACGAACGAAAGTTCAGGTAAGATCCCAAATGGGTGAGCTGGGGGAAGACGGGACAGACGAAGAATTAGTGCTGGAGAGGAGTGTTTCTTAGTCGTAGAAATAGAGCCAGGCTTAACCCTGCAGCAAAGGCGATCGTGGGTCAGATATTGAAAAGAAGAGAAATTCCTGTTCTTCTGTGGGACTCGGTGCGGGTGAGCTGGGTAGTCAGGGACTTGCGACCTTTAGAGGCTAGAGAGGAGTGCAGAACTGAGTCATGTCTTAACCCAAAAAAGCTAAGGCGAACGTGGGTCAGAGAATGGTACCTGTCTTAGAAGGTACCTGTCAGCGGATCCAAGGTTATTTGTAAGTAGGGTTAGGAGCAGGATCATGCAAGGAGTAGAAAAGGTTGTGTTGGTTTGTGGGTCTGCGAATGTCTTCGTCAAGGATGCGGGGTCCAGTTATTAGTTCATGTCGTGTCTCCATAGTTTGGTCTATCTGTCTGTCATGAGCCTCTTCAGTACAGATTCAGCGCAGGGACGTCTAACTGGGCATGGAGAGACTCGCTTGTGGCGAAGTCCTCCCATCCGACAATATGAAAGTTAAGACACATTGTCGGTATTTTATACCTTTCTTGCACAACTTGTCAGACACTGCAACATCATGGAATCTTGGTTTCAGAGGCATTCCAAGACTTCTTCACGGACTGCTGCAACTTAACCCATCTCTTTGGGAAGGACCTACTTCCACTGGGGAATCCCGCCTACCAGTGACTGCCCTCGTCTGCTGCCCGTCCCATTCACTGACGCCTATAAAAAGCGCCAGTCTCTTGCCCTTTTGCTCCAGCTCTCCTCCACCCGATGCTTGTGTGAACACTAACTCCAAGGCCGAGGGACTGATTACCTCATCTTTTGTATATAGTTCTACTGTCTTCCTATTATGTCCTAGAATCTGTATTGATAAAGCCACTGGATGGCGAAACGCTACTACAATAAAGATATCCAGATGTTGCACATGTGTCTTAACTTTCATATTGTCGGTATTTTATACCTTTCTTGCACTAATTTATCTACCGGAATATTACTAGTGTCTTCCTGTGTAAAAACCGAGAGAAAATAATTATTTAAAATCGAGCACATTTTATTCTCTTTGTCAGTAAGATGCCCATAGTTATTTTTAAGGGGACCTATCTTATCTCTGACTTTTGTTCTATAGACCTGGAAAAAACTTTTTGGGTTAGTTTTAGAATCCCTAGCAACTTTAATTTCACAGTCCCTTTTAGCTTTTCTTATCCCCTTTTTAATGTCCCTCTTAATGTCAATATACTGATTCATAAGATGACCCTCCCTCTTTTGATACGCTATAAATTCCTTTCTTATGCCCTAGTAGATATTTCAGCCTTTATTCATCATTTTGGGTCATTTCTATTTGAGCTATTTCCTTATAAGGGATAACGTTCTTTGAGCAGCATGTATTGTGTTTCATGAAAACTGTCATTTATTGATAGCTCTCTCGTTAACCACAGTCAACAGATGATAGTGTTCTCTACGCCCATCGTAATCTGCCTAAGCGAAAATCTGGGACTGTTACTGAGTTATCCCTGCTATCATACTTCCATTCAACTTCTACATGTAATTGATGTGTGGTCGCTAGCACCAGTTCCTCTGAAACTTCTAAAGTATTATCAAGGATCATTGTTTGCCAGAACTAAGTCAAGCAGGTTATTACCCTTGTAGGTTCTTGTCACAAACTGCTTCAAAATAACAATCCTGACTACATTCTAAGAAATCGTATGATTCTAAATTCCCAGTCAAGAAATTCCAATCAATATGACATAAAGTTAAAGTCCTCCTAGAATTACTACATTATGTGCCTTGGGGCCCTAACAATTTCCTCCCATAGTTAGTCTCCCTGTCCCTATCTAAATTTGGGGGCGGTATTTCAACCTAAAATTAATTTTTCATGGCCCTCTGAAAATCCTATCCAAACGCTCTGTATGCGTTACTTTCAGACTTAATACCCGTTTTTATGCAAAGGTTCAATGCGATCTCGGGAACATACAATGCCACCCCACCTCTTCAGATACTTCTATCTTCTTGGAACAATTTAAAACCTGAATGTGAATCTGCAGGCATGTCCGACTTTTTTGAATTAAAACACGTCTCAGTAATGGAAATACTCTATGTTACCTGCACTCTGCAATAGTCTAACTCGTCATCTTATTCCTAGCACTGCGACTATTTTGTGTAATAAAATATTTAATGACCCTCCTAATCTCTTAACACTTCCTGCTCCTTTCTTGTTATTCCACTAAACCTATTACTGTTCATTGTCATTAGTGCCACTGGCTTCCAATATCCTCTCATTTGCCTAATTCTAGTTCTCCAGTACTCTTGTTACTACCCTAGCGACTTCCCACCCAGTTAAGCAACCCCCCATACCATTTATATTCATAGTTTAAAGACCTAACAGCTACTCCTGCGTTGGCCAGTGCTCCCACCCCACACTAGACCAATTGAAACCCCATCCTGGGCATACATGTCATTTCTTGCCATAGAAGAGGTCCTCAGTTGTCAATGAATGTTACCGCATTTTCCGTACAAGTATTTGTCAGCCAGCAATTGACACCAATTGCTTGGACACCATTCATTTTCCAACTCCTCTCCTTGCAAATGCCAATATGAAGGTTTGCCACCCTTCTTCCTTATTATCTCTATGCTGACCTATACAGCTAATCGGACCTAACACCGACGTCTGCAACATCGTTGCCTCCTGCACTGAGAAGTTCATAGGAGTTGCTCCCCTTACCTTCATGATGTATCCAGTCGGCAACAATATCCTCTCCCAGCCCCAGGAAAACCATAACTCTTGCTCCTACTCACTTCCTTCTCACAGATTGCCCTATCCATGTACCTAATCTGGCTATCCCCAACAACAGACAATGTTGTTACCTTCTTGCGTCTTCCATAGTGGTGCTCCGACTAGTCGACTCACATTGCCCAGGTAGCATTACGCCACTTGTAGAATTCGTCATGACGATTCTCGATGGTCTTCGTTGGGGTTTCTAGGGATGTCTCAACTCACGTCTGCACAATGCTTCTGGTGCTCGTTGTGGCATTCCAGTAGAACACTTCACATTCGTCAGGTAGCACCGAGAATGGAGTTGGAAGTTTCACGGCAGGTCTTTCTGGATTTCTCGTTGTTTCGTGCATCTCAACCGTTTTCTTAAATCTTCAGCATTGGTTCCATGTTGCCCGGCCATGACCAAGCTCCCCCTCTTAACCTGGGGACTCACAACAGGGGATTACTTACGAATCTCTAGTTATCCTCCGTTAATCGCCGTATCTCCAGTTTAGCAACTTCTGAGTTTTCTCTCAGTTGCTTGTAAAGCCCTGCTCAAGAGAGGGCATCCTGGTTCGATTCACAGAGAGCAACAAACGGGTTTTTACAGAGCAAAAGTACAGGGTTCACCACTCTAAGTACACGTCACCACTGGGGAAAACCCCACTAGTGACAAACCCCCCTTTTCAGTTTTTCCCCCCTTTAATGGTAAACTCTCTTTCAAAGGGAAAGCCATGAACCCAATCCTTTGCTAGAATTTTAAAATCCTTCCCATGAGCTCCCACTTTTTTTTAAGGTCTCTTGTAAAGGTTTACTTGTCAAAAGCTTTACTAAAATCCAAGTAAAAAATTTTCAAAATTCCCTTTTTCATGTCAATCCCTTTAAAAATGTTCTTTTAAAGAACGTCAGTAAGTTTGTGGGGCAGGAACGACCCTCGTAAAATCCATGCTGAGTTTCATTTATCAAGTTATGCTTTTAAAGGTGCTTCTGATAAGTCAGCTTTTAATTGATTCAAAAAAAATTTGGCCCACTATAGATGTCGGGGGCTTATTGGACGGAAATTTTGAAGGAGGGATTTAATCCCGGGTTTTGAATATGGGAAACCCACATTAGCCATTTTCCCCACTTTCTCTGGCACAACCTGGTAGGAGGGGCGCTTTTTGAATAATTTCTTTTTAAGGGCCCTGACAAAGGGTCCATCTTGCTTTCCCTTAAATTTCCCCTTGAAAAAAAACTCATGGGCCCGGGGACTTATTTTTTTTTCAGTTTGTCTATCTTTTTAAAAACCAAATCTCCCTCGGGGACAGTAATATTAGTTAATTTAAAATTTTCACCCGGAAACAAAAATAATTTTTAAATTTTACGGGAAATCTCATTTCATCTTCCTGTTTTAAAAAAGGGAAAAAAAATGGGTTCATTAAAAGGGAAACACTTTTTTCCAGTTCATTATCCGTCAGCTGTACTTTCCCAAAAGTTTTCAGGGGTCCTATTTTTTCCTTAAACCTTGGGTCCTTTTACACGTGAAAACCCCTTTGGATTGGGTCTTTGTTCATTAGCGACTCAAAATTTCATGTCACTTTTTTCCCTTTTCTAAATCGTTTTTTTTACTTCTCTTTAAGCGGGGAATATTGGTCAGAAATTTTAAAACCTTCCTTTCTGTTGCGCCTATAAACCCCCTTTTTTCCCCCCAAATAGAGGGTTTTGGCCTCCTGTTTAAACCCTTTTGGGGACCTTTTATTATTAGCCCTAATTTCTTTTGGGGAATGTTTTTAAAATTGGGCCCCGGTGCACATTATTAAGAAAACAATATAAAAAGCAGATTCCTTCTTTTTCATAATATGATTTTTCGTCAATAAAATCATTAGCTAGAAAACCCCCAAACAAGATTAGACAGGGTTTTCCCCAAGTCCATTATAATGGGAGAACGAAAAACGGGGGTTTTTTTTGTATTATCATTAAAAATTTTCATTTTCCCAAATTTAAAGCTTTAAAAGGGGATTTGGGTTTGTGATCAAATTGCGCCCCAAACTCTTCAGTGATCTCCAGATTAAATTTACGGTTTTTCCCTTTTTTGACAAAAACTAGGTCTTTGAAATTTTACCCGGTAGGTTCAGTTACTCTCTGTTTAAAAGAAAACAGTCCTGAATGTTTTCCATAAAGTCACTGGACTCTAGATTACTGTAAAAGAATTCAGTAAATTTGGCAAAAGAAAAGTCCCTACTTTGACTACGTTTGTGTCCAGAAGCCCAAACAATTTCGTCCCAAGAGCCCCCCCTTTTATGTGACCCAAGCCTGGAGGTCGGTATTTACACCTAGAATTAGTTTTTCTTGACCCTCCACGAATCCCCAAACAGACCTGTTTTGCCCCATTTTTTTTTATCCCTTTTTTTTATGAAAAAATTAATTTTTTTCTCAAACATACATGCGACTCCTCCCCCTTCCCCTTTAAATCTACCCCTTTGAATAATTTAAAAACCTAATATTAACTCAGCAGTCAATCCGACTTTTAAAAATACCCTTTCGTTAATGCAATGTATCAAAGTTCCCAGACATCTACCAAACGTAGTTCATTAATTTTATTTTTGCATTCGCTTTAGCATAAAATTTTCCCTATTGTTTTTTCTTCCGCACATTTTTTCTTCCCTTTTTTTTACACAATTTTTGAAATTTTCATTACCAGAGTTACTCCATGCAGTTACTATTAAGATTTTAATATCAGAGCTTTAAATAAATATCCATACTCATTATTAAACATTTCTAAACCCCCAACTTAACTAATCCTAGTTTAAAATCCTAACAACCCCTCAAATGAGTTAGCAAAAACCCCCCCTGCCGGATAAGTGAAACCCATCCCCGGCATAATGTCATTTCGGCCATAGAAGTTGCCCAGTTGTCAAAGAATGGACTGCATTATCCTTACAGTGTTTATCCAGCAAAATTTTTACCAAAAGCTTGGGGCAACCATTCATTACAAACACCTTTTGGCAAATGCCCCATATAACGGGGCCCCCCCTTTTCCTAATCATGTCTATATGTCCTGAACTTTCTAACTAAAACCTCACTTTACGCTTGCCTACATCATTGCCCCCAGCACTGAGGCAATAAAAAGGATTGATCTTCATTACCGTTCTGATGTTGTAAGCCCGGCTAACAATGTCCCCCATCCCCCGCCCCCGGAAAAACATTTCCCTTTGTCTCTACTCCTGTTTTTAAGCAGAATGCCTATCCATGTATCTAACCTGGTATCCCCAAAAAAACAATTTTTCTTACCTTCTTGTTGTCGTTGTGTGACGACCCCGTAGTGACTAATTTCTCGGGTAGCACCGAGTGGTTTGGAGGTTTCCACGGGAGCCCCCAAAAGCAGTCTTTTTCTTTTTCTCGTTTCTGGCTTTTCCTTGTTTCTTGATCGTCAACTTGTCGTCCCCTGCTGTCCAGCCATGACCAAAACCCCCTTTTTGCCCTGGGACTGAACAGGGGGGACTATACAAATCTCTTTTTTTCCTCGGTAATCGCCGTTCTCCATTTTCGTGCCTCATTTTTTCCCTTAAGGGCTGGTAAAGTTGCTCGTGGAGGGCTTTGGTTCAGTCCCGGGAGAAAAACAAGACACTTCTTCACAGAGTTAAGTATAGGTCGCATAAAAAGTACAGGTCACCATCAGACCCAAAAGGTACCACTAAAGGCGAAAAGTTGTAGACCCTGCAGGTTCTATCCACATGGAACTAGAACACTGCAGAAGGTCTACAACTTGTCCAAATACCCTGCCAAGCTACCCAAGCTCTTAACCCCCCCGGTAGTAAACGATGCGCATTCTCCACCCTTTCCTAACATTCGCTATAAATACTTCCCTACCTTCCAACCCCCGGTAGATCCCTGCGTGACTTGAAAAGCCCACTGTGTGGGGGAAACGTTTTTCAAAAGGACACATTATTTGCATTTTTGTTTTTTTCCAGACTCTGTATGTGTTACTTCAGACTTAATACCGTTTTTTGCAAGAGTTAAAGCGATCTTGGACATACAATGCCACCCACCCCCCCTTCCCCATACTTTATCCTTGGAACAAATTTAAAACCCTGAATGTGACATTCTGCGGCATGTCCCGATTTTTGAATTAAAACCCCGTCTCAGTAAAGGGAAATACGTCTTGTTCCTGCATGCAATAGTCTAACTGTCCTCTTTTCTAGACTGGCTATTTGGTAATAAAAAATTTAATGACCCTCCTCTCTCTTTTTCCCTTTTTTGTCCTTTTGTTATTCCATAAACCTATTCTGTCCTTTTCAATTAGTGCCCCTGGCTTTAATTTCCACCCCATTTTGCCTTTATAGTTCTCCCGTACTCAGTACGACCTTGCGACTTCACGTTTTTTCCCCCCAAAAACCCATCCCCTAAAATTCTAGTTTAAAGGGCCTAACAGTCCCCCCCACTGCGTTGGCCAGTGTCCCCCCCCACACCTAGATAAAAAGAACCCATCCCCGGCTAATGTCATTTCTGCCTAGAAAAGGTCCCCGTTTTCAAAAAAGTTACCCCATTATCCCTTTCAGTATTTTTCCCCCCAGCAATTGCACCCAAATTTTTGGACAACCATTTATTTCCCCAATCCCCCCCTTGGGAAAAAAGCCAATATGACAGGTTTCCCACCCCTTCCTCCAATTATCTTTTGTGCCTTTACCTGCTAATCAGGTCCCCATCCCCGTCTGCCCAAAATCGTTGCCCCCAGCACTGAGACGATAATGGGTTGCTCCCCTTTCCTCTATAATGTATCCAGACGGTAACATACCCTTTATCCCCCGCCAGGAAAAACATTTTTCTGCCTCCCACTCCTATCCCTTTAAGCAGAAAGCCTTCCATGTACTAATCTGGTATCCCCAACAAAACAATGTTTTTCCTTCCCTTGGGGTCGTCCGTCGTGATGCTCCGAGTAGTCGACTCAATTCGCCCGGTAGCATTACCCACTTGTGAATTTGTCAATACGTTCCGAGGTCTTCGTTGGGGTTTCTAGGGATGTCTCATTCCGTTCCCAATGTTTTTGGTGCTCGTTGTGGCTTCCCCAGTAGAACATAAATTCTCGGTAGCCAGGAAGGGTTTGGAAGTTTCCAGGGTTTGTTTTGGGTTTTCGTTAAAACATTAAATGGATAAAATTTCCGACGGGTTTTGTTAGGTAAGGGGACACATATGAACATTTGGTTTCTTTTTATGAAACGTTTCCCCTACACGTAGGCTCTTCAGTAAGTACAGAAAAGTTGATAAAAGAGAAGATACTTAAAGCGATTAATCAGTCCATCCCCCTTAAAGTTTAGAGGTGGTCAGTCCTCAGTCGGAAAAGGCTTGTTCCTATATGAAAAAATATGGAGAAGTTGTTGTATGTTTGTTCCCCAAAGACCGTAGCCCTGGCAGGGTCTCAATTTGCGATGACCGTCTTGGCTCCGGGGGAAAAAGGGTTTTACAATGATGCGAATATGCTGTTAAGACTCTTTGGGAGTTAACTGGGATCTCATAAGCGACAAACCCTATGTACTCCCCAAACGTGGACCTAGCGGGAGGAGGGTATGTGTTATCACAGGTAACGCTTTTCTTGTTCGTTGACCCATTGGTAAATGTGGCCCCCAGTATCTCTGGTCCTTTGGGAGGGGGAATCATCCTAGTTTCCGCGGAGGTCTCGTAATTTGCACTCCAGAAAATATGGTTAGGGGCCCCTGGACAACGTGGACAGTATGGCACATTCCTCCCCAGCCTTGTCACATCATCTTTGGCTGGGAAACCCAAACGAAACCGATGGAGGCGGTACACTCGCTGGCCCCGTTCTATCATTTGGGGGGGTTTCCCCCCAGTCGCTGTCGGTCCACTGTTTGGGTGGGGTTACTAAGACCCCCCCCATAATTTATGGGTCTGGCAGCACCGTTTGGTCGTCGTAGGCTGATTGGGACAGTAAACCCCAAAATTTGGGGTGCTGTTGTGCCTTGGTGCATATTGCCCCCTTTTCCCGGATGCCAACATGGCTGGGAAACCGTTCAATGTCGATCTGTTACCCTAACTTCTAAGGCTGCATTATGCTCAGGATCGATGTAGAGGTGAAAAATTTCCCGTGGTTTAGGATGGGAGAGGGCTTGATTGGGGTGGAATCAAAATGTAGACAGGTCGGAGTCGAGTGTAGGGGATGTGAAATGCCTGCTGATGCCACCAACTCAGCTTGAAGGATCGTGCGTGGTCTGGGATCGCGCCTTGTTGGGACCATTGTGGTACGTCCGGCTGCTTCTCCTGTCAGGGGGGACGAAATCTGTGAAAAAACATGCACAAGTGCCTCCCCCTGCCAGTGCCACTTGTTCCCGCATGATTGGGAGGTCTTGGGCTGGGACGCTTAGAGATGGGGGAGTGCATGATGCAAACATCGGCTGGTCTGGGCGCCGGGGGGTGGTGGATGGTACCCCAACAGGGAAAGGGCACAACTCTTCTCAAGGAGTAGTTGTATAGGCAGCAGCTTCCGCCCAGCAGCACAAACGAACGAATCCAGGAGTAGTCCGTGAAGAGTGTGGGATCTTGTGACAGGGTTGTCAATATCCGTCTCCTTAGTGGGGTACCTTGCTGCCTGTGCAGAATCGTGGCCACTTTGCAGGCGTTTATGTATCTTACTCTGTCAGCCAAGGAAGGAAGCCGGGCCTCAGATCTGAGACATACTGTGTTGGTCCAGATGGGGGCCCCAAGCATAGTTCTTATCGCCTGATTTTGTATGACCTCCACTCTTTGCCTGCTCTGCGGGAAGAGATGAGCTAAAGCCGGTGCACCGTAGTCAATGAGCGAGTGTATAGCTTGTATATAGTACAAACGAAGTACATCTTTGCTTGCCCCTGCACGGTGCCTCGTCATGGCTCTCATGGCGTTGAGTCTGAGTAGAGCACGTGACCTGACATACTCGGCCTGTTTCTGAAAGGTCAGCTTTTTATCAATGTAGATTCCCAAGTACAGGTAGGAGCCTGTCCACTCAAGTTCTATATCCTGAATACGTAATCTATTCACAGGATCTGGTCCCTTGAACATCATTGCAAGAGATTTCTCGGCCGAGATCTTGAGGCCTAGTTCCTTGCAAGACTGCGTAATTAGGTCCAAAGCTCTCTGAGCCTGTCGTTCTAAATTGCCTTTCCCATTCACTACGAGTGCAAGATCATCAGCATAGCTGAGGAGCTGTGTACCACTATGAAAGGGAAGGCTCACAAGTTCCTGCATAAGGATGTTAAACAGGGTAGGACTGAGCACACCGTTTTCCAGGGATTTAAAGGAAGAGTAGTGTCTCTGAAAGCTGACACAGGCCTGCCTGCCCCTAAGGTAGGACTCTATCCAGGCCAGGAGGCGTCCTTTGATTCCCTTCCGAGCTAGTATTGGAGAAGAAGTAACAGGATGGAGCTTTTTATAGCGCCAAGAGGTGAGACGTAGGCCACTAGGAGAGGTAAGAACTCAGATGTTGAGAGGTCAGGTCCCTCTCAAATTCAGCCCCTCTCACTAGTGGAAGTTGTCGATGTTGATTGCAGGTCTGTACCAAGATACCCTTGTGTTGCAGTGTCTGACAGATTGAACATTAAAACGGTATAAAATACCGACAGGTTGTTAGGTAAGACACGTATGTCTGACAGATTGAACATTTTAATGTTCAATCTGTCAGACACTGCAACACAAGGGTATCTTGGTACAGACCTGCAATCAACTTCGACAACTTCCACTAGTGAGAGCGGCTGGATTTGGGAGGGCCCCTGCCCTCTCAGCATCTGAGTTCTTACCTCTCCAGTGGCCTACGTCCCCCCACCTCTTGGCGCTAAAAAAAAGCTCCATCCTGTAAACTTCATCTCCATATTGTTTCATACTATGGAACAAAGCTCTTCTCCAGACTGGGGGGACTGACCACCTCAAAACTTTAGGGTGATGGCTGATTTCTCGTCTTAAGTATCTTCTGCTTCTATCAACTTTTCTGTACTTGACTGAAGAAGCCCATGTGAGGCGAAGTTTCATAATAAAGATACCTAAATGTTGCATATGTGTCTTACCTGGTTTCTCGTTGTTTTGCCTCTCCAACCGTTTTCTCGATCTTCAGCTTGGTTTCATGTTGCCCCGGCACTGACCAAGTCCCCTCTTAACCTGGGGACTCACAACAGGAGGATTACTACGAATCCTCTTCTTCTCCCCCGTTAATCGCCGTATCTCCATCTTAGCAACTCTGAGCTCTTCTTCAGTGCTGGTAAAGTTGCTCAAGAAAGGGCATCCTGGTTCAGATTCACAGAGAGCACACAAACAGGTCTTCACAGATTGAACATTAAAATGGTATAAAATCGACGGTTTGTTAGGAAAGACATAGCACAGTTAGGTATCTTTATTATAAAAGTTTCGCCTACAGTGGGCTTTTCAGTCAAGTACAGAAAAGTTGATAGAAGCGAAGTACTTGAAACGAGTAATCAGTCCATCACCCCAAAAATTTTTGGGGGGTTTTGTCCCTCGTTGGAGAAGGCCTGTTCCAAAGATGAAACAATATGGAGAAGAATGACAGGATGAGTTTTTATAGCGCCAGGAGGTAACGTAGGCCCACTAGGGAGGTAAGAACCAGATGTTGAAAGGTTAGGTCCTCTAAAACCCCAGCCTTCACAGGGAATTGTCGAAGTTGATTGCAGGTCTGCCCCAAGATCCCCCTTGGGTGTTGCAGGTCTGACGTTGAAATAAAATGGTATAAAAACCGACAGGTTTGTTGGTAAGAACATAGCAACAGTTAGGTATCTTTATTATGAACTTTTTCGCCTACACGTGGTTTTCAGTAAGTACGAAAAGTTGTAGAAGCAGAAGATACTTGAAGACGATGAAATCAGCCTCACCCTTTTAAGTTTTGAGGTGGTCAGTCCCCAGTCTGGAAAAGAGCACTTTCCATGTTGAAACAATATGGGAAGAAGTGACGGGATGGAGCTTTTATAGCCCCCGAGGTGAGACGTAGGCCACTGGGAGAGGTAAGAACTCAGTTTGAAGGTTAGGTCCTCTAAAAACCACCCCCTTTTCCACTAGTGAAGTTGTCGAAGTTATTGGGGTCTGCCCAAGTCCTTGTGTTGCAGTGTCTGACAGATTGAACATTAAAAGGGTATAAAATACCGACAGGTTGTTGGGGAAAGACCATATGAAAACAGTTGGTTTCTTTATAATGAAATTTTTCCCCTACCAGTAGGCTTCTTCAGTCAAGTCAGAAAAGTGATAGAAGCAGAAATATTTGAAACGATGTAATCATCCTCACCCTTAAAGTTTTGGGGTGTCAGCCCCTCAGTTGGAGAGAGCACTGTTCCATGTATGAAAAAATAGGAGAGGAATGACAGGATGGGTTTTTATGCGCCGGGGTGAGACTAGGCCACTAGGGAGGAAAAGAACTCAGATTTTAAAAGGGTTAGGTCCCTCTCAAACCCCCCCCTCTCACTAGTGGAAGTTTCGAAGTTGATTGCAGGTCTGTCCCAAGATCCCCTTTGTGTTGCAGTGTCTGACGATTAAAACATTAAAATGGTATAAAAAACCGACAGGTTGTTAGGTAAGACACATATGCAACGTTAGGTATCTTTTTAGAAACGTTTGCCTCACAGTAGGCTTCTTCAGTCAAGTACAGAAAAGTTTTTTAAAAGCAGGATACTTGAAGACGATGAAATAGTCCTCCCCCTTAAAAGTTTTAGGGGGTCGCCCCTCAGTCGGGAGAAGAGCATGTTCCTGTATGAAACAATATGGAAAGTGACGGATGGAGCTTTTTACCCAGGGGTGGACTGGGGCCACTGGGAGGAAAGAACCAGTTTTAAAAGGGTTGGGCCCCTCTCAAACCCACCCCCTCTCATGTGGAAGTTGTCGAAGTTGATTCCCACTAGTGGAGGGGGGGGTTTTGGGGGGACCAAACCCTTTAACATCTGAGTTTTACCTCTCCTAGGGCCCTCGTCTACCTCCTGGCGCTATAAAACTCCACCCCGCATTCTTCCCCATTTGTTTCATACTATGGAACAGTGCCTTCTCCAACTGGGGTGACCACTAAAAATTTAAGGTGAGGATGATTACTCGTCTTAAAATATCATCTGTTCTATCAACTTTTCTTACTTGCTGAAGAACCTACTGTGTGGGGCGAAACGTTTCAAATAAAGATACCTAACTGTTGATATGGTTTTACCAAAAACCCTGTGGGTTTTTATACCATTTTAATGTTCAATCTTCAGACACTGCAACACAAGGGTATTTTGGTACGCCCCTGCAATCAACTTCGACCCTCCATAGGGAGGGGCTGGTTTGAGGGGGACCTAACCTTTCAACATCTGAGTTTTTACTCCCCTATGGCCTACGTCTCACCCCGGGCGCATAAAAGCTCCATCCGTCATTCTTCTCCATACCCATAGAACACTTCGACAGTGGAAGCGATCAACGCTTAGCTCGGTGGTGATGTGATTACCTAACACATCGACGATCTCGCCCCTAAAATTACCCCGTGTTGGTAGTGTTTTTGAGTAGCGTTGTGGCCCTTGCCCCTTCCCTCCCACCATCGGGATTGGTGCGTCGGTGGTTGCCGACAAAGGGGCAGGAAGCCTCTTGCTCCCAAATTTCCCTTTCCCCCTGTTACTGCACCCCCTAAGCCAGTCTCGCCCCACCAGGATATACATGCTCCATCAAGCTACAGTTCACCCCTCAGTGTCCTGCGCCAGGCAAGTACGTGTGTTATTACACGTATTTCCCTAGTGAGACTCTCACTTTTGGCGATTGTCACCCCAATTAATCTTTTCGTAATTAACGATGCCTTCGTTGCCTTCCACCTCCCCCCCCCCCCTTCCATCTCCCCCAACCTCCCACCCTGCCCTGCTTCTACAAAAATCCTTTCCCTTCTCGCTAAACCCAAATTTTCAAACCCTGATGCCACTACGTCCGGAAAATTTATTATAAGACCCCACTGGTGCACCTCAATTTAAAAGTCTTAAAAAACCAACTCAGGCTTCAAACTCCTTCTTGACAAACTTTCCTACAAAAGGTACCCTCAAGCGATACAGACAAAACTTCTCAACGCAGGCTTCCCCATTATTTGGACTCCTGAGCACCGTGCCAAAAGCACGTCATTTTGCTAAACACGAGATACTTCTCCTGACACCCTTTATGACACAGACAAAGAAGACTTAAAATAAAAGATATCAGTACAAAGAACAAAGTCTTGTTGACGATTTTTCGACCAAAAAAATCTCCATTCTAAAAATCGCTGTTCTACTCCTGCTGACCCCTCTACACTCTTCAGTCAAGGAATCTTTGCAAGCCCACCCCGCATTCCCCCAAAACGCTCTTTCACCCCCGAATTTCCCCCCAATCACACAATGTTTTAAATGCTAAAAATTCGGCCACGACAAAAAACATGCACATCTAACAAGTCTGCTCCAGATGTTCGCAATGGCCATTTTGGAAATACTTAAACCCCCCTTTAAATGTTCAAAATGCGGGGGTCCCACACTGCGTTGCTTCCTCCCTTTTAAAAAAGAAAATTCTTCCTCCCCGAGAAAACCAACCTCCCCCCTACCCCCCCCCTTTCCCCTCTCCCCCCTCCCCTTTCCTTACCTCCTCCCTTCCCACCCCTCCCTCCCTACCCCCAATCCCTGGGCCCCCCACGCATTTGGTCTACTTTCTACTCTAAACATAAAAAACCCCAACACACGTCAAGATTCTCCTTCTACACCACACTGACTAAAAAACTAACTGTCAACTTGCCACTGTCCCCCACTTTTATGGTAATCTACAAGTTCCAAATCAGATACTCACATTCCTTAACCTAATTTGTCTGCTAAAAATCTTCCCTTTTTAAATTATCCCCCTTCCTGCTTCTTTTCCAAGCCTCCTAAAACCTCTCCCCCCTTTCCCTCTCCCCCCCCCCCCACTTCCTACCCCCACCAGCTCTCCTCCTCCCTACCTCTCTTCACACTTCTACACCCCCCACCAACACCCCCCCTTACTGTACGACCACCCCCCCCCCACTTCCTTACCCACTTCACCCCCTTTCCCAAAGTTTCCATTCCTACAGCTTCCCAAAACTTCCATTCCTCTGCACCCACCTTCGCCCACTCCCCCAAAACCCAAAACCCACCCAGGCCCAAACTCCCCCTCCCCCGGGAAAAAAACCCACCAACCCCTAAACCTACCACAATTCAAAACGGACAGCCCAAGAACAAAAAAAAGATCCATCTCTTCCCCCCCCTCCGGAAACGGGTCCGTAGCACTACAAACACCATCCACTGGGGCCCACTACCCGGGTTTTAAACCCAAAAACTCCCCCCCGACATTAACTTTGCCAAGACGAAACCATTAAATCATTTTTAAGGGTTTCGTTCAACTCGTTCTTACTTTTTCAATTTTGACACCTACGGCCCCGCTCCCTTTAAAAGAGAGCCGATATTGTTTTTGCTAAAAAGTACCCGCCCCAAAACCCCTCAATGTATCCCCCATTAGGTTATATGCATACAGTCCCCCCCTTTATCCCCCGAGGGGTTGCCACCTTTCAATTCCAACATAAAAAAATGAATTTCTCCCCAAACCTTTTATTCCCAAAACTGTCCCTTTCGGTCAGAAAAACACCCACCCGGGCCCCCTTTTTCTTTTTCCCACCTTGCCGCCCAAAACTACTTCCCAAAATACAGACCTTCCTTAGTTTCAATACACAACCACCAATTACCTATACTGACATGAAAGCCAAAAAACCACTGCCCTTTTATCAAAAAGTAACAACCAAATTGGTCACCAATTACTCAAATTCACAAACCATAAACACCTAATTCATCTTGGCCCAGATTCAAAACCTTCTTCAAAACCCCACGGGCCAAGGGAAACCAGACATCATTTGGAAAAAGAGCCCGCTCTCTATTTCAACATTACATCTCACCCGGCCCTATTACAGGGTCTGATCACATCCCAGTCATCTTACCATCTCCCCAACCTTCCTCATTCCCAAACCCCAACCCTTTTTCTCCTACAAGAACGCTGATGGGGGTTTAAACAACACATAGCAATATTAACCCCACCCATGACTACAAAAAAAAACCTATCTTGACACATACCAAAATTGATCTCACCAGGACACCCTTTTCACAAGCAGCCACATCGCAATACCAAAGAAAACTCACACCATCGTTATTTCTTTAAAACCCCTCAGAACAAGAAACTAATTATCTGCTACCACAACCCGCTTTTCCCCACAAACACATAATTTAACAAATCCGATTAGTCTCACTTACCTTAGAAACAACATTTTACACAGCCTAGCCAAGACACAACAATCAGTCACGATAAAAAACAAGCGGGGCAGGCGGTGTTAAAAAACACTAAAACCTTCTGGAACTTTATCAAAAAATCGAGGCACTACTCCCCCCAACAAATTCAAACACATCACCCCCAACAACCACCATCTAGACCCCCAGGCTGTACCAACATCTTCAAACCAAACTGGGAGAAAAATCTTCCGTCACCCCCCTCCCCCAAAAGTTATTCAACACATTCAGAACATAAACACTGGAAATGCACACCACAAGAAACAAAACCCAAAGCCACATACATTAGACACTCTTACCCCCTCCCAAGAACTGACCTCCTTTTACCAAACAGACATTAAAACTCCCCCAGACACTTCCTCCAAAGGTCCCCGGTGCCCCTGGGCCCAAACCTATTTTTTTTCCCGAAACACCTTCCTGACTTATATTATGCCTACACAAACCTCCTCAATGCCCCCCTTGCTCTGGAAATTTCCCCTTTCCCTTCAAGCTGTACTGCACCTCCTTCCCAAAAACCCCAAAAAGACCACCTGACCTAAAACTATCGCCCTATCGCCTCCCGAAACTTTAGGAAAACCTTTTAAAAAATCATTAATCATCGCCTTTGAGATCCCGGAACATAATTTTTACTTTCAGATGGGCATTTTGGGCCCGAACACAAGATCCCCAAAAGGATGCCCTTAAAATCATTCTAACTACATCCAATAAACACAAAAAAAAGAAACAGGACACCCCGGTTGCAAAAACGTTGAAAAAGCTTTTGAACTGTGTGGCACGAGGGGGTAAGTACAAATCTGCACTAACTTCAAAATCCCCTCAATACTCGTAAACTCCCTGCAACTTCCCAGACGGCCGTACCATGGAATCAAATTCCCAAGGGTGTTTCTCTGACTATTCACATAAATGCTGGGTACCCCGGGATCTGTCCTTTCCCCCACCTCCATTTTTACACTAAAGACATTCCAACACCTTTTTACCACAACTCCATCCACTGCCCTTTCAAGACATTCAAACTTATCACTCATCCAATATAGATACCTCACCACAAAACACAAAATGAGGTCGACGGATAACCCTCTGGGAACAAAATGGGGGATCAAAACCCTGCAGCAAAATCCCGCATTAGTATTTTAACTAAGGAAACTGTCCTCCATACCCGTCGAATCAGAAAAAGCTGACCCCGCATTATTCCCTTCACACAAACGTCATGTCCCTTGGGGTTTAAACTTGACTACCTTTTTGTTTCACGGACACATTTACTAAGCTTTTAATAGTAGTAAGGCCCTTGCGGGCCTCTACAAGCTGAAAAAAATGCCTTCAACGCACCAAAAATACCCTTCAAATCCCCAATTCGTCCCTGTAACTTACTCTCCTCTAGCCCCCTCTCTTGCGCAAAAAAAAACTTACTTAAACTCAGCGGTTCAGAACAAGGCGCTGCGTGGGTGCTTGTGTCAAGGGAGGACTTCGCCCCAAGCGATCTCTCCATGCCCAGTTAGACTCCCTGCGCTGAATCTGTATGGAGAGGTCAGGCAGACAGATAGACAAACGAGCCGCGATACTGGACCTTCTCCTTGACGAAGACATTCGCAGACCCCAAAAAACCCAAAACCCAAACCTTTTTATCCTTTCATGATCCCGCTCCTAACCCCACTTACAAAAAACTTGGATCCCCTGACAGGTACCTTTAAGAAGGTACCATTCCTGACCCACTTGCCTTTCTTTTTGGGTTTTTAAAACATGACTCAGTTCTGCACTCCTCTCAGCTCTAAGGGCGCAAACCCTTTCTCCCCGCTCACCCCCCGGAAAAATTCCCAACAGAAGAACCGGAATTCTCTTTTAATATCTGTCCCCCCGTCGCCCTTTTTGGGGTTTAAACCTGCTCTATTTCTCGACAAAAACACCCCCTCCCGCACTATTTTTTGTCTTCCCCTTTTTCCCCCCCCTCATCCCATTTGGGGGTCTTTCCTGAACTTTGTTCGTTCGTTCGTTTTTTCTCCCTATTGTTTCATACTATGGAACAGGCTCTTCTCCAGAGAGGGGCGACCCCCTCAAAAATTTAAGGGTGATGGCTGATTAATCGTCTTAAATTCTTCTGTTCTATCAACTTTTTTGACTTTTATGAAGAAACCTCTGTGTAGGGGAAAGTTTTATAATAAAGAACCTAACTGTTGCATATGGTCTTACCTACAACCGTCGGTATTTTATACCATTTTAAAGTTCAAACTGTCAGACACTGCAACACAAGGGTATCTTGGTACAGACCCCGCAATAATTCGACAACTTCCCCTAGTGGAGGGGTGGGTTTTTAGAGGGACCTAAACCCTTTTAACATTGAGTTCTTACCTCTCCCGGGCCTACTTACCCCCTGGCGTATAAAAGCTCCCCTGTCACTTCTTCTCCATATTGTTATATATGGAACAGTGCTCCCTTTTCCGAACGGGGACTGACCACCTCAAAAATTTAAGGGTGATGGACTGATTTCATCGTCTTTAGTATCTTCTGCTTCACAACTTTTCTGTACTTGACTGAAAAAAGCCTATGTGTAGGCGAAACGTTTATAAAAAAGATACCTACGTTTATATGTGTCTTACCTAATAACCTGTCGGTATTTTATACCCTTTTAATGTTCAAACTGCAGACACGCAACCAAGGGTTTTCTTGGTACAGACCTCAATCAATTGCAAATTCCACTAAGTGGAGGGGCTGGGTTTTTAGAGGGGCCTAACCTTTTTAACATCTGATTCTTACCTCTTAGTGGGGCCCATCTCCTCCCGGGCTAAAAAAGTCCCTCCTGTCACTTCTTCTCCCTATTGTTTATATATGGGAAAAGTGTTTCTCCAGATGAGGGGTGACCACCTCAAAAATTTAAGGGGGATGGGCTATTTAAACGTCTTCAAGTATCTTCTGCTTCTATCAACTTTTTCTATACTTGAGAAGAAGTACGGAGGCGAAAAATTTCTAAAAAGATACCTAACTGTTGCATTGTGTTTACCTAACAACAGGTTTTTCACAGAGTAAGTAACGTCATCATGCTTTGACACGTCCCACTAAACCAACCTATTTTTTAAAACAAACACGTCGGCCCCTATAACGTTTGGAAATTTTTTTTTAGAAAGACACTTTAAACAATACTATAACTATTTATTAGAAAAAGTTTCAAAGAACATAAAAGGAGGAACCTGCAAAGGCCTAGGCCCATGCGAGGGCCCCCCTTATCAAAACGACCCCCTACCTAAAACTTCCCAAAAAATAACTCCCCTTCCATGACACCAATCAAACTAAGCCCCCCCCACTCATATATTTGTCCAGTTTCGGTCCTGGGACCCTTTATCAAGGTCCCAGGACCGAAACGTTTTCTAATAAATATTTATAGTGTTTTGCTTTCGTGTCTTTTAAACCCAAATTGTCGGTATTTTTTCCAAGGTTTTTACCACTTGGGAGTTTTTTTCATCATCACAATCTATTACCAACCAGTGCTTTCCTATACCCCTTTCCCGAATCTGAATTTTTCCCAAATTAAAACCATTGCGCGGCGTTAGGCTAGATATTTTCGCAAAATTTTTAAACCCCCCTTTATTTATCCTGTTTTCCATTTATACACCTCAATCATACCCCCCCAAATTCTACGCTTTCTAGAGAGTGCAGTTTCGGCCTTAGTCTATCCTCAATTTAGGTTTCTGATACACGGATAACTTTGCATCCCCTTTGTAACATTTTCAGAGCTTTTATCCCCTTTTCTGTAATACGGGGCCAAAATGTGCAGCATAATCTAAATGAGGCCAAACCAAGGATGTATAGATTTGAAGAACAACCTGAGGACCCCTTTTTTTATGCTTCTTGAATAAAGCCAAGGTTTATTAGGTTCATTGCGAATCTTATGCACTGTTGTTTTGGATGAAGGGTTCAAGAAGACATGTTCTAAATTAACAATGTGCAACTCTTGGGTATCTTTATTGAGGAAACGTTTCCCCACACAGTGGCTTATCAGCCCATAGTGGAGAATTTGAAAAAAGGAGGAAAATGAGGTAATAGCCCCTAAATTTTGAGTCGATGTTTCAATCCATAAATCTTGAATAAATACGGATATCGCGGAAAAAGCAGCTTATAAACCAAAGGCAGGAGAGGTGCACATCATAGGCGTGTCACATTTGTTCAATGTGGAAGTGGTCGTGCCCAAAAATTAGGAAAGCGAAAATTCCTAAGTTTTAAAGACCCCAAGAAGTTGCAGTGTCTGACAGATTTGTAGATAATGGTTAGAGAACCATTTTTATTGGGGGAAATTTTTTCGCCAACAGTGGCTTCACAGTCCAACGTAGGAGAAACTTAAAGAACGGGAGGAGAATGAGGTAATCGTCCCTCAACCTTGAGTCGATGTGTTCGTCCATCAATCTTAAATAGAAACGGCATATCAGGGGGAAGGAGCTTATCGTATAAAAGGAGAGGTGCAGCAGTCTGGGTCGTGTCACATTTGTTCAATGTGGAATAGGTCGTCCCAAAGAATTAGGAAAGCGAAAAATTTCCCTAAGTTTAGATCCCCAGAGTTGCACATGTGTCTAATTTACAACTGTTGTCTTGGGTTTCAGTTACTGCTAAACCCGAACTCCTTTTGCTAAAGGGCCGTTTGTATGGCCAAAAGGGTAAAGCAGTGTTTCCTCCATTCTTATGTTGTATCTCCATATTCTGATGACGGGGATTAAAGTTTATTGACAGGTCCTTCCCCCTACTGCACCAAACCCCCTCTAAAAAACCCGGGACACTGATCTGCTTTATAATACTCTTCTTTAGCCCCGCTTGGCGAACATTATGCATACATAATCTCTGTATTAGGACTAAAAGAAGCCATCAGAATCCCCTCCCTTTTTATACCGTATTGTTTTTGTTGAAAAGTTAACTTGCATTTTTAAAAACTTCCCTTCAAAACTTCACAAATACTTTACCCAGGAGGTGATTAAAGGGAGGACAAAGTAGGTGGAGCTTGGGACTACTTGATGACCCCACGAGGTTTCCCATCCACGACAGCGAGCGCCCCAAGTTCGACCCTTCCCCAACTTGAGGGGGACTTCCATGAAAGTATTCCATCGCTGGAGGAAAGAAGCAAAGATCATCATGGAAAAATCCCGACTGATCCCTGTTGTCGTAGGGACACGGGTACCGGGCAAGACATTATCAGGGCATGAAGAGCACTTTCCCCTCTAATTCTATTGCCATTTTTTTGGAGAAAATACGGGAAATGGTGGGCGGCCCGACGGGAAACCGGGTTGGTTTGATGAGGGGTGGCGTCGAACCTTCCTAAAAAAACTAAACTCAAGCCCCTGTACAGGTTGTCACAAAAACGACGGTCCCCGTACGTTCTTACAGGTTTAAAAAGTTGTAGGTCCCCGGGGGCGATGGGGGAAAAAACCTGAACAACTGTCTGTGATTCCCGGGAAAATGTTTTGCAATGTTTTGGTTCACAAAAAGATGCCTTCACGGGGACCCTATTTTTTTAAAAATTTGAAGTATATGGTGTTTTAGGGTCATTTATGTTTAATTAGACTTTTTGGTTGTCGGGGAATATTTCAATCCTAACTTTTAATATATTTAAATGTATTCTTCATTCCTGCAACAGCCATGCTAAAATTTTGTATTTGTTCTTTTGTAAATGCAACAATATTTTAAAAAAGTGATTTTCCTTTTTGTAACTAACCATTGTTCTTTAAGGTTGAATTTAAAATTTTAAAATTGTAATATATTAATAAATTTTAAATAATTACATGTATGTAATTGTGTTGAGAATGAATAAAATATAGCTGTAATAGTATGTTTTTTCATTGACTCTAAAAAATAATTTCCCCATTATAAATGTTTCATTATAAGACCAAAATTAAGAATATGAAAGGGAAAAAATTGGAAAAAACCGATCCCTGAAAAAAGATCGGAATGGTTTAAAATGTTGAAATAGCAAAACGAATTTTTAAAGTGATGGATACTGGTCTATTTTGGGTACACTTCTAGGGAGTTGGAAAAGGGAATCTCCAGGGCCCCGACCCGTATTTGCTCTTTGGGGATTCTCTAATGTGCTCTCTGTGAAATTTAACAAAGGGGTCCCTTTTTTGGCAAATTTTCCCGCAGCTTAAGGAAAAAATAAAAGGTATAAAATCCGACACAATGGAAATAAAAACATATGCAGTGCATTGTGGGTCCCTTTATTGACAACGTTTCGCTCACACAGTGGGCCCCAAAACCCACAAACCTGGGTTTTCCCCTTGAGGCTCTACCCTTGGGGAAAGGTAGTGCTTCCCCCCCCAACTCTCAAATTTCGCAAAACACCTCTCTAAACCTTTTGGGGACCATCAGTCCCGCACATCTCAAACACTCGGGTGATCTTCTCAATCGCATTCGCAATATCAACATCAGGAACAAGAAACTTTCCAGCCATGACGTTAACTTCCCTATTCACCAAAGTACCTATACACAAGCATCGATCTCTTTGCGCAGAAAATTGACGATGCACTGATCTTCCTATTCCCAGCCAGCGATTCATCGACTTTGTTGTAACTATGTGTTGGCTTACGATGTTTCCTTTCGAAAAAACACCTCTTTCAGCGACTTTTGGGACTACCCATGGGTTCGCACTCAGTACGAACCTATACATGGAACATCTAGAAGCGAGCGTTTCTCCACCTTATTTTCCTTCGTCTGAGCCTGGCTCCGTTGTGTTGACGACATTCTCCTCAAACTCCTAGACGCTTCACGTTCAAGCTCTCCAAGACAAGCTCAACCAGGTCGAAGCCTTCAATCCAGTTCACACTTGAAGAAAGAAGTCGACAACACTCTTCCTTTCCTTGATTGGTTCTTCTCTGCAAGCTGACCATGAACTATTCGTTTTAAAGTCTATTCGAAAAACCCACCAACCAAAACGATTTTTCCATTTCTAACTCCCACGACACCAAAACTAAACGTGGTGTAATTATAGGCTTCTTCTTGCGCCGCACGCAGAATCTGCCAGCAATGAGTTTTCGAGAGGAAGAATGCACTATAATTTCGGAACAAGTAAATCTAAATCCACTATCCTCGACACTTCATCAGAGACTGCAGACGAGGGCATTAAACATCTTCAACACACCTAGAGAAGACACTGCCGAGAAGAGATACATAGTCCTCCCCACTAACTCCATTGCCAAATACGTTTCCAACATCTTTTCCAATACCTCATTCCAAGTATCTACCTCCACAACCACGACCATCAAGGACATTACCAGTGATAGTCAGGACAAGCTTCCATCCTCTGCAGGAGTATACATAATCCTTTGTAATGACTGAAGCAAATTATACGTGGGCGAAACATCAATGGACCTCCAAACACGTACTTCAGAACACCATTACGCAAGCTGGTTTGACGATACAAGGAATGACTGTGTACAACACTGTAATTCATACAACCATTTAATAAACTACAGAAACTCAAGACTTATTTATCGCCACAGAAGACAACACTCAATGATGAAGAATTGAGACACTTATGCAACACATGGGAATCTATATTGAAGAAACGTATCGCCACACAGTGGCTTCATCAGTCCAATACAAAGTAGAAATGAGTAAGGAGAGGAGAAATTTGAGGTAATCAGTCCCTCTACCTGGAATCGATGTGTTCAGTCCATCACTCTTGTAGGAAGTGATGGACTGAACACATCGATTCCAAGACACCATTACACAAGCAGCCAACACCGCAATACCAAAGAAAACCCACACCACTCGTTATTCCATCAAACCCTCAATCAGAACAAGAAGACTAATTATCTGTTACTACAACCGCTTTCTCAACAACACACATAGATTTAATCAAGTCCGATTAAATCTCACTTACCTCAGAAACAACATTCTACACAGTCTAGACCAAGACCACAACAATCACTGGTCACAGCTCATACTACAAGCCGACAAACAGCGTATCAAAAACACCAAAGCCTTCTGGAACTTTATCAAAAAAATCAGAGGCACCACTCCCACCAACAAATTCAAACACATCACCCACAACAACACACATTTCAGACCCGCAGGCTGCTACTAACATCTTCAAACACATCTGGGAGAACATCTTCCACCCTCACCCACCCCACCCTAACGCTATTCAACACATTCAGAACATAGAACACTGGAACACTACACACACACACACGAAACAACACCAGACAGCCACATTCATCTGGACTCTTTTACCTCCTCCCAAGAACTTGACACTCCTTTCACCAACACAGACATTAAAACTCTCCTCAGACACCTTCCTCCCAAGGCCCCTGGTGCCTCAGGCCTGAACCATATTATCCTGAAACACCTTCCTGACTCTATCATTTCTGCCTACACAAACCTCCTCAATGCCTCCCTTGCCTCTGGATACTTCCCTTCCCTCTTCAAAGCTGCTACTGCTATCCTCCTTCCTAAACCCAATAAAGACCACTCTGACCCTAGAAACTATCGCCCTATTAGCCTCCTCGAAACTTAGGAAAACTCTTTGAAAAACTCATCAATCATCTCCTTCGCAGACACCTGGAACACAATTCTCTACTTTCTGATGGCCAGTTTGGCTTCAGAATACACAGATCCACACAGGATGCCATTAACATCATTCTCAACTACATCCACATCAACACAAAACAAAGAAACAGGACAGCCCTGGTTGCAAAAGACGTTGAAAAAGCCTTTGACACTGTCTGGCAAAAAGGGCTCAAGTATAAACTATGCACTAACTTCAACCTGCCTCTCAATACTCGTAAACTCCTCTGCAACTTCCTAGACGGCCGTACCATGAGAATCAAATTCCAAGGCTGTTACTCTGACTACTTCGCACTAAATGCCGGAGCACCCCAGGGATCTGTCCTCTCCTCTACCCTCTACATTTTATACATTAACGACATTCCATCACCTGTATACCTATGCAGACTACATTACACAACTTATCACTTATGCCAATATAGATACACTCACACAAAAAACACAAAATGAGGTCGACAGGATAGCCATCTGGGAACAAAAATGGAGGATCAACACCAATGCAGCATTACGTATTTTAACTACAGGAAACGTGATCATCTATTACCTGTCGAGCTCAGAACAGCTGACACCCGCACTTACATCCCCATCACACAATCTGTCACTGTCCTTGGCGTTAATCTTGACTACCTTCTTCGTTTACATGGACACATTCACTCAAGGCATGCAATAGCTAGTAAGGCCCTTGCGGGCCTCTACAAACTGAAACATGCCTCTCAACGCACCAAACTACACCTCTACAAATCCCTAATACGTCCTCTGATAACTTACTCTCCTCTAGCCCTCTCTCTTGCAGCAAAAACAAACTTACTTAAACTGCAGCGTGTCCAGAACAAGGTGCTGCGCTGGGTGCTTGATGTCAGATGGGAGGACTTCGCCACAAGCGAGTCTCTCCATGCCCAAATAGACATCCCTGCGCTGAATCTGTACTAGAAGACGCTCAGTGACAGACAGATAGACAAACTTGAGGCACGACATGACTACTGGATCTCTCTCCTTGACGAAGACATTCGCAGACCCACAAACCAACACAACCTTTTCTACTCCTTGCATGATCCTGCTCCTAACCCTGTCTACAAATAACCTTGGATTCGCTGACAGGTACCTTCTACGACAGGAACCATTCTCTGACCCACATTCGCCTTAGCTTTTGGGTTAAGACATGGCCCAGTTCTACACTCCTCTCTAACGCTAAACGTCGCATGTCCCTTCCTCCCCGTTCACCCCACCGGAGTCCCAACAGAAGAGCCTTCTCTTCTCAATATCTGTCCTATGATCGCCTTCGCTGCTGGGTTAAGCCCTGGCTCTATTTCTGTGACTAAGAACACTCCTCTCCGGCACTATTCTTCGTCTGTCCCGTCTTTCCCGCTCATCCCATTTGGGATCTTATCTGAACTTTCGTTCGTTCGTTCACCCTAGGTAGATCTGTTTGTGACTTGAAAAAGCCCATTGTGTGGGCGAAACGTTGTCAATAAAGGATCACATTATACTGCATATGTGGTTATATTCCCAGCTTAAGGAGGAACTGAGGGTGGCTAAGCTTGATATACAGCGGTTGACTGAGGAAAACAAAAGGAATCGTAGAAATCCCCCTGTTGTGAATTCTTGTCAAGAAAGGAACCTGGACAGTGGCTGGGAAGCATGGGACAAAGTTATGGATCAAGAGGATGGATGGAGAGGTAGAAACAACGAAGTTCCAGGAGACTGTTGTGGAAACATCAAACCCATTCTCTGTGCTACCCAATGAATGTGAGTCGACTACTGGGAACATCATGACGAGCGACGCCAAAGAATATAAAAACATTGTTCTTGTTGGGGATAGTCAGATTAAGGACACTGAAAGGGCCTTCTGCTTAAAGGATAAGAGTAGTAGACAGAGGGTTTGCTTTCATGGGGCTGGAATGGAGGATATTGTTAGCCGGCTTGACAAAATCATGAATGGTAATGGAATCAATCCTAATATTTGTCTCAGTGCTGAAGGCAATGATGTAGGCAAACGTAGAAGTGAGGATTTAGTTAGAAGGATTCATGAGACGTCATTCCTGCCTGACAAATTTACTGACGTTCTTCAATAAAACATTTAAGGCAGTAGACAGTGATAAAGAATGTGATATTGTGTCATCAGAGAATTTTCTCATATCACTAGTAATTCCCTCATCAAGCTCATTGATATAAATTATAAACAACAACAGGCCTAAAACTGGTGACGTGTACTTAGCTTGAGTGGTGACGTGTAATTAGCTCAGTGGTGACGTGTACTTAGCTCAGTGGTGACGTGTACTTAGCTTTGAGTGGTGACGTGTACTTAGCTTTGAGTGGAGACGTGTACTTAGCTCAGTGGTGACGTGTACTTAGCTCAGTGGTGACGTGTACTTAGCTCTGTGAAGACCTATTTGTGCGCTCTCTACGGATTGAAGCAAGATGCCCTCCATCGAGCAACTTTACCAACATCTTAAGGAAGAATTGAGGATGGCGAAGATGGAGATTCGGCGACTGACCGAGGAAAACAAGAAGATTCGTAGTAGTCCTCCTGTTTTGAGTCCTCAGGTCAAGAAGGGAAACTGGTCAGTGGCTGGACAGTAGGGAATGAAGTTGACGCTCAAGAAGACGAATGGAAAGGTAGAAACGATGAAGAGCAAAGAGACTGCCGTGGAACTGTTGTGGAAACATCTAATACATTCTCAGTGCTACCCGACGAATGTGAGTCGACTACTGGGAACGTCACGACGAACGACATCAAGGAAGGTAAAAATATTGTTGTTGTTGGGGATAGCCAAGTTAGGTATATGGATAGGGCGTTCTGCTTGAAGGACAGGAGTAGGAGACAGTTTGCTTTCCTTGGGCTGGTATGGAGGACATTGTTAGCCGTCTGGATGACATCATGAGAGGTAATGGGAGCAATCCTATTATCTGTCTCAGTGCTGGAGGCAACGATGTTGGCAGACGTAAGAGTGAAGACCTGATTAGCAGGTATAGGTCAGCAATAGAAATAATTAGGAGTAAGGGTGGGAACCCTGTCATATGTGGTATTTTGCCAAGGAGAGGAGTTGGAAATGAATGGTTGTGCAGGGCAATTGGTGTCAATTGCTGGCTGGACAAATACTGTAAGGAAAATGCGGTAACATTTGTTGACAACTGGGATCTCTTCTATGGCAGAAATGACATGTATGCCAGGGATGGGGTTCACTTATCTAGGTCTGGGGTGGTAGCACTGGCAACTGCAGTGGAGGGAGCTGTTAGGACTTTAAACTAGGAATAGTTAGTGGTATGGGTTTTGGCAGGAAAACAGTGAAGTCCCAGTGTAGTAATATTATGAGTTCTAGGTTAACTAGTAATAAGCAGAACGAGGTAGATATTGAAAAGCCAGTGACTTTGGGTGATAAGGACAGTAATAGGTTTAGTAGAAAAACAGAAATGAGCAGGAAGGGTAAAGAGAAAGGAGAGTCTTTCAATGTTTATTATGCTAATTCCCGTAGTGCTAGGAATAAGATGGACGAGTTGAGATTAGTTGCTAGTGCAGGTAACATTGATGTATTTGCCTTAACTCAGACGTGGTTTAATTCAAAAAGTAGGGACATGCCTGCGGAATGTCATATTCAGGGTTTTAAATTGTTCCAAGTAGACAGAAGTATCCGGAAGAGGGGTGGGATGGCATTGTATGTCCGAGATCGCTTGAACTGTTGCATAAAAACGGGTATTAAGTCTGAAGTAACACATGCAGAGTCTGTTTGGATAGAATTTTCAGAGGGGCATGAAAAACTGATTTTAGGAGTGATATACCATCCCCCAAACTTAGATAGGGACCAAGGGATACTACTCTGGGAGGAAATTGTTAAGGCCACAAGGCACGATAATGTAATAATTCTAGGAGACTAACTTTAGTCATATTGACTGGAATTTCTTGACTGGGAATTTAGAATCATACGACTTCTTAGAAGTAGTTCAGGATTGTTTTTTGAAGCAGTTTGTGACAGAACCTACAAGGGGAAATAACCTGCTTGACTTAGTTATGGCAAACAATGAATCCCTTGTTAATAATTTAGAAATTTCAGAGGAACTGGGTGCTAGCGACCACAAATCAATTACATTTAGCATTGAATGGAAGTACGATAGTAGCGATAACTCAGTAACAGTCCCAGATTTTCGCTTAGCAGATTATGATGGGCTTAGAGAACACTTATCTGTTGACTGGGGTAACGAGGTGAGCTATCAGTATGACAGTTTTCTGAACACTATACATGCTGCTCAAAGAACGTTTATCCCATAAAGAAATTAGATCAAATAGAAATGACCCAAAATGGATGAATAATAGGCTCAAATATCTACTAGGGCATAAGAAAGGAATTTATAGGCGTATCAAAAAGAGGCGAGGGTCATCTTATGAATCAGTATATTGACATTAAGAGGGACATTAAAAAGGGGTAAGAGAAGCTAAAAGGGACTATGAAATTAAAGTTGCTGGGATTCTAAAACTAACCCAAAAAGTTTCTTCCAGGTCTATAGAACAAAAGTTAGAGATAAGATAGGTCCCCTTAAAAATAACTATGGGCACCTTACTGACAAAGAATGAAATGTGCTCAATTTTAAATAATTATTTTCTCAGTTTTTACAGAGGAAGACACTAACAATATTCCAGTAATTAATTTTTATAGTGGGCTAGAAGATAAATTATGTAACATCACAGTCACTAGTGAAATGGTTGTGAAGCAGATAGACAGACTGAAGCAAAATAAGTCGCCGGGTCCTGATGAGGTTTTTTCAAGGGTTCTTAAGGAATGCAAAATGGAAGTCTGTGAACCATTAACTAATATTTTTAATTTATCTCTTCAAACAGGTGTAGTGTCTGATATGTGGAAGATGGCTAATGTAATTTCTATTTTTAAAACAGGGGACAAGTCGTTACCGTCAAATTACCGCCCAGTAAGCCTGACCTCAATTGTAGGCAAATTACTAGTCAATTATAGCTGAGATTATAAGAAGCCATCTCGATAAGCACAGCTTAATTAATGATACTCAGCATGGATTCACAAGAGGCCGGTCTTTTGTAACTAATTTATTAACTTTCTTCAGTAAAGCTTTTGAGGCTGTTGACCACGATAAAGAATTTGATATTATTTACTTAGATTTTAGTAAGGCTTTTGATAGAGTTCTGCACCATAGACTGTTAAAGAAAGTGGCAGCTCTTGGCATTGGTTGAAAAGTGCTCTCGTGGATCGAGTCATAGCTCACTGACAGGAAGCAGAGAGTCCATAAATGGGATTAAATTCGAGTGGGGATCTGTAACAAGTGGCGTTCCACAGGGATCAGTCTTGGGCCCGTTGTTGTTGTGAAGGCTTACTCAGCCCTGTAACAACTTCAGACAGTATTACTCAGGCTGGCTCCTCCTCAGGAAAATTAATGAATAGAAAAAGAAATAATAATTCACAAAGATAAACACTATTATTTATTAAATAAAACATGAAAGGTATAGCCTATTTGAAAGAAAAATTAAAAATTAAATGAATAAAATAACATTTGAACTCAATGCTAATATCTACTGGGGTGTCTAGTGTTGGTGACACTGTTGTTGAAATCTTAGCCGTTGCTGATGATAGGGGGGGGGGTCGCAGGTGTCGGTGACCATCCACTGGCTAGTTCTTCACAGTATACCAGTGAGTAGTATCCCGATGACAGGAAAGCAGGTTCTTTACCGCAGCGATGATGTGGGGTTACGTCCTGCAATTTCATACAGGTGCACAGGTACTTAAATGCAAAATGGGGAAGTCTATGGACGTTAGTCCTTCTCCTTTTCTGCTCGTTGATTGCCAGGTGACCCTCTCTGACATCCAAGCTGGAAAGATAGACAGGTTACCCACTGCTTAAATAACCACTCTCCATGGCAGTGTACATTACTCAAAAGAATTGGTGATTCTTACAAAAGTCAACATAGAGCAAGGCTGAAAGGACTAAGTTTATTATTGGTCAAAAGTGAAGCTTTTAACCAATAAATCCACTAGAATACAAGGCAGGCATGTACTTAAAGTAGTGTTGGGAGCTGTGAGTTGAGTGATTTACTGTTTGACCAGAGCCCACCGTCAACCTTTTCGAGGGGGGGGGAAGAGGGAGGGGAAAGGATAGCGGGAGCTTAGACTGACCTACATTAACCCAAGCAGCCGGCAATCAAACTATCCACTGTAGGGGTGGGGAGGAAAAGGCGGGAAAAAACGGGGCGGTGACTCACCTTCCTTAACTAGTAGCCGGCAATGAAAACTATCACTTTCGGGGAGGGGGATAGAAAGGCGGGAACTTGACTTACCCGACCTTAAACTAGTAGCGGTTAATGAAACCTTCGTAACTATATTCTCTATCCTATCTATTGAACTTTTCCCTCTCAGTTGTATTATAATATATATCAATGATTTGTGAGGGAATTACTAGTGATATAGCAATTCGCCGATGACACAAAGATAGGTAGGATAATTGATTCGGGAGTGTCCATAACCCTTGCACTTATAAGTTAAATAATGTAGAACTTAGAGGTTTCGTCACTCAACCTTTGAGTAGTGAGGACGTGCGCTGCTGCTGCCCCTGGCGTTGATTAGTGAGTTATATTTTCACAGCAGCGCAGGCAAGCCGGAGACACATAAACACAGTCTGTGTTGAGCCTTATCCGTGGGGCTGTGACAGGAACTTCTATGGGCCCTGATACTTACCGGCAATTATACGAGATACATATGGTATTGCTGACGAGGAGATTTAGGGAGAGTTGCGCTGAATGGCACGACGAGGATCTTTGTCATGTTTATCTTTGGCAAGTGTGTATGAGGCGGTGGTGTAGAGACCATGTACCAGGAGGTTACTTTGACAGTTAATCCGCTGTGACCGTGCGACTTCACGACGTTTCTCGCCATTACTCATGGGTTAAGATTAGAAATGTGCCATTTCGAGGCCGGATGATTCTGACATCCGTTCTTGCGATGGGCAAATTTGGTACAGCAGTACATACGGCCACTGTGGGAAGTGGGGCCACTGGGCCATACGCAGGGAAACCGAAGGATGTATTCTGTGAAGATGACGTTACGTTACCCTATTCCGTCGTACGTAGTTCTGCCAGATTTTCGTACCAAGGTGGTTTGTGAATAGCTGGGCAACGCCGGACCTGTCGGATTTATGTGGGTCATATGATCACCCTAGCGGCTCTGTGTGGAAGGGAAAGGTGGCAACATGGAACAAAGGCCTACGGACATTTACAGCAAATAGAGAAGAGTGAGGATTTGCCTTATGTGACTCTGCCTACACAAGGTGGGTCCTGGAGTTGAGGAGGTCCGAGGGAGAGAGCGGAGGAGATGGGTCAGCAGGTGTGTTGTGACGGGGGAGGGAACCCCCCTACAGTGAATGCAGCTCAGGTGTTGGAAGAGGAACCCCGACTGCGAGTGCTAGCGATGTGGAAGACTCATTAGCCATGGCTTTAAATGTTGTTATTTGGCTGATAAGACGTATTGGGAGGTTGGGGAGTTCCAGATTCTAGTTCTTGGGTCTGTTGTGGTTCAGGGCGTTGGAAACAGGAATCTGAGGTCTGCGCAGTGTGATAAGAATATTTTGATGCAAGGTGATGGAGGTGGAGGTCCTCCGGGACACTGTATCAGACGTCATGATGCAAAGGCAGAGGGAGCATCACGGAAGGTGCTGCTGCTGCCATCTGACTCCGAGGACGTGATCACGCTGCTAGCGCAATGGCAAAACGTCCTGGGCGGAAGGTAGCAGAGAGGACACAGTGGCCCTAAGGGGCAGGATTGGTTAAGGAGCGTTTCTAAGGGGGGGGGAGAGGGACGAGGTGTCACGAAACGATCTGGTGGCAAGACAGTACTAGGGTCAAGAAGGGAAACCACTCGGTAAGCTTCACGGCATGACATTGAACATTATGGATTGAGATCAGAGGAAAGTGTGTATGGATTAGTGAATATTTGTGTGGGTAATAGTGTTGAGTGGGTTCGTGCTGGACCACAACTACAGACCGGTTATGAGTGAAGGTGAATGGTATAATGTGTATGTGGAGCATGGCGTAAGTTGAAAGAAGGAGTTGCCATCTGGTAGGGAAATAGCCCGTTCGTTAGTGAGGCATTGTGAGGTGGGGAGGGAGGGTGATTGATTCGTGTAGATGGGTGGTGGGGTTAGGTACAGATGAGTTTGGTGTGTGTGTATGGGTCCAGCGCGGGAGACGTGCCGTTTTTAAGATAAATTTGTGAAGGATGTCATAGTATATTATCTGCGTGCTTTGCCGGGGTGTACGCTGTAATTCGGTCGTTGGTGATTGGAATTGTTGTGATAAGGGTAAGGATGTGGAACCTAGAGGGGCAGGGTATTGTTGGGGTTTTTGGGGAATTATTAAATGGAGTGGGGTTAATGGACGTTGGAAAGGGGGGTGGGGTTTGTAGAACATACTTTTGTTTTAGACGTGGATATGCGGCAAGTACTGGATCGATTGTATGTGCCCCGAACAGTAATAGTGAGCCAGAGTGCGTGTGGTGACGCCGGTTTTTTCGGATCAAGAGGAGTAAATGGTGCGACCTAGATAGATGGGAGGGCATTGCCTAGAAGGGGTCAAAGGTTTTTGGAGTTAAAGGTGAGCTCTTGCGGGTGAGGAATGTCGTCAGTCTTTGCGCATTGTTGGTAACGGTTGGTGGATGAGGCGCGAGGGGACGATGAACTGGTAAAATTGGTGGGGTTCATTTGGGTGGCTTAAAAATCGTATCAGAGAATATTTTATTTGTCGTGGGAGGGAGATAATCGGTTATGTATGGGTTCAAAGATATCTTGAGGGCAGCTGCGTGATGTTATGCAGAGGAGGAGCAAGCTATCCAGTGCAGGACCATTGAGGGTTTAAAGGAGAGTTTAGAGGTATTGCAAAAACGAGCGTTTTGATGGTGTCGCGATTATGGGAGGATTGGAAGAAGTGCTATGGGGTGGACCGGGCCGTGGCTTGCGTGTGAAGAGGCCAGAGAAAGAAGGGAGAGTGGACGATGAGATGATGGGGTTTAAACGCCACCCCATACATGTGGGATGGCAGGGTATTAGAGTGGTCAAGCCATTGGTTAACGTCAGAGGGTATGAGTGGATATGTAGACGCTTGGTTAAGTATATACGCAAAGCGTGGGCTCCGTGAGGTGGCATTGAGGGGAAATGGGAGATTATGTGCCAGTGTGAGCTTGATGGTCAAGATCGGGTGACATTTAGGTGGGCAGATCCGATTTCGGAGTGTGAGATTTGGCAGCGTATGTCAGGAGTGAGCTTGGGAAAAAAGCGCGGGTATCGACTGACTCTGCCAATGATTTCTACGTAAACAATTGGGGGGTTCTGAGGTTTTTTTTTAGTAAGGCTGTTTAACATACTTAAGGCGGCTGAAGGGTAATGGGAGAGGAGCAGCAACGGACGGCCGTTGTGGTTGTGGTACTGAAAGGGGAGCAGTCAACGGTAATGGATATTATTCGGGCACTTTCGCTTATGTGTGAGATTATAAGTTGTTGCGAGAATATTTAGGGACAGAATCAGAGGGTAATAGGCAAGGTAATTGATTAGGGGGGCAATATGGTGGTGGTGAGGGAAGGTCGATGTATGAAGGCATGGCTAGATTCCGAGAATTTATAGAGAACAGGGGGAGTTGGGTTGATGGAGTGTATTGGCGTTAGATTGGGAAGGCTGCTTATGATAGAGTAGAAAGGGAAGGGTTATGGAGGTTCATGCGTTGGCAAGGTTTTGGGGAGGAGAAGAAATAATATCTTGGGCAAAATTATTGTATCAGGGGGTCGTCGCTGAGGGTGCCCCCCAGCAGGTGAACGGGAGGCAGGAGTTAAAATCCAGATGCGACGGGGACTGCCGCCAAGGCTGCCACTATTCAAAATATTGTTTGGTGTATACGGATCCATTTTATAGGGCCTATCGGAGGTGTGTTGCGGGAGGTGGGAGGGTACTGACGGGGGGAGGGGGGGGCTGGTATCGTAGCGTTATGTGGATGACACGACTGTTTTGGTGAGAGGGTAATGGGGATTGCTCGAGGTGGCGTTAAGGTGGTGGGATGTGTTTGGGGAGGCTTCAGGTATGAAATTAATGTTGAGAAGACTAATGTTTCTGAGACCTAAGGGATAGTACAAAATGGGGCTGAGGGTTGGTTAGGGGGTGGGGTGGAAGGTGGTGGATCAATAATGATATGTGGGATAATGTAAGTGGAGAAGTACACGGGGGGCTCAAGAGGTTGAATTCAGTGAGAATAGTGGATGGAGTATTGAAAAGACTTGGTGGTTTGAGGCGGCACAACTAACGCTGATCAAAGAGTAATAGTGACGAAACGTGCTACTGTACAGCTAGATATGCATGTCGTTGTCATGTTACCCGCTGATGAGGACGTGAGGTGAAACGTTTACAACATGGGAGATTTTTAGGTTTAAATGGGGGATCGGGCAGCGAATGGTTAAGTAGAGCGGTGTTAACACTTCGGTCAGTCGAGGAGGGGCGGGGACCTTTTTACCTCTGGAAAAAGGATGATGAGTGTGTACCTAAAACGAAATTATATAAGGAGGGCCAGCGGTTAGGGAGGTGGAACTTGTGCGAGTAAGTAAGGATTATTGCAACTGGTGGTGGGGAGGGGTGGGGGTAGGATTTAATAGTTGGTGAGGACCAGTTGAGGTTGATAATGACAGTGAGGGATCCGTCGTGTGTGAAATTGCGGGTTCCTCGAAGGCGTGGAAGGTAGGTCAGTGGTGGCTGCTGGTTGAAGGAGCATACCCTCTTATGCGTGGATTGGAACGAATATGGACGCGTCTAAACAATTACGTGTAAAACCGTGTGTTCGGGAGGTAATGTTAGATTTTTACATGGATTTTGCGTCTAGGGTTTGTCCTATTATTATTACAATAGGCGGATAAGGGAGTGAGGGGAATGTAGAGGGGGGAAAGCATGGAGACAATTTTGCATGCGGTTATGTTTGTGACTGTATAGAGTGGTGCGGGTCTGGTTAGGGAAAGGTGTTCAGGTTGTGGGGGGGGAGGATTGCAGGTTGTTGCGGGGCTTTAAGTTTGGGATATAGGGGGGTGGTGAGAGTTAAGATGGTCGAGAATGCAGTGGCGTTATCTGTCACGGATTTTTATCTTACGTCATATGGGCATGAGGGAGGTGGGCGTGGGAGAGAGGATAAAGGTGTTAGCTGCGACATTTTACAGAACTAAGTGTCGTAATAGGAAATTTATGGAGGGAATTGGAGACTGCTTTTACTGAGGGCTATCGTGTTTTTAGTTGAGGGATTTATGGGAATTTACGTGCAATGTAAGGGGTCGCGACGGGTGGCTTCCCGATAAGGGACCGTGTGAAAGGTTTTTTCGTGTTGGGAAAGAGGAATGAATTAAGTAACTGAGACTTAAGTGCCTTGACTGTTTTGTGATGTGCGGTTGTGTGTTGTGAAACGATCCAAGTTCTTCAATTTCATTATTAATTATGCAATGACAAAGGACGACAGACGTCGTAATGTGATGGAATCTTGTATATCATGCAACGAAATTATGGTTTGTGGGTATGAAATGACAAAATGTGTGCACTGTGTGAATGCGAAATATATATTATTACACTGTAGTATGCGTGTGTTAGAAGGCTTCAATATTTATCGACGTTGTGAAGGTCATTGCTGTTAGTATTGGCTAACAGACCTTAATCTTAGTAGTGGTTCTTAATGATATGGGCGAAATATTTTTAGTAAGCTTGACTTCATCTGTTTTTGATTACATATTGCTTTTTTCTGGGAGCTTCTATCGAGCCCGTAGTTTTAGGTTACCGTTTGTGTTGATATATATTATAGGGTACTTGAAATGACGAATAGGAGGAGGTTTTTGTGTTTGTTTTTCACTGGTTGTGTTGTAAAGTGTATGAACATATGTATATATTAATTACCTTCCTCGAGAAGGTTGATATGTTTGGAGTGTTTAGTGATATACGTTGTACATGAATCATTTAGAATTGATTTGTATATTATATCAATACATTGAGTTATAATGAACGTCTCATGATGTTCAATATGGAATTAATGCAAGCATTTCAACAATATACGTTACATAATAAAGATTGTTACGTGTCAGGTGCTTGCACAGCAGAAGGGGGGGGGGTAGTGTTTTCAGAAAGTAGGTGTACGTTACGTGGCAGGAATGTACAATCAGGGAATGAGATGTTACTGCCAAGGAGTCATTAGGTTAGATTTAGTGTCCAGACATAATGTCATTAACTTCAAGGATTGGAGTGGTTCATTGTTTACTGTACAGATTTGTCTTTCAGATGTTAATTATGTTAATTGAAAGTACATGTATAGGCAGGATTTTTCATCACTGTTTTCACTTGTAATATGTCGTTTTTATTTTTATGTACTATGTATGTCTTTTAAATCATAATATATAAAAAAAATGTAAGAACTTAGCCATACAGATGCGGAAGGACTTGGGGGTTATGGTAAGAGCAAACTTAAACCAAGACAGCAATGCCTAAGCGTACGTAATAAGGCAAATAGATTACTGGGATTATATAAGAAGTGTAAGCAACAGAAGTCCAGAGGTATACTGCAGCTTTATACATCATTAGTTAAGGCCTCACCTAGATTATTATGCAGCTTCAGTTCTGGTCTCCGTTTTACAAATGAGACATAAATTCGTTAGAACACATTCAGCGTAGGATGGCTAAATTAATACATAGCATTAGAAATTTCCATCATGACAGGAAAGATTGAAGACTCTTAAGTTAACATTCACTTGTTTAGACGAGAAATGAGGTGAGAGCTGATGGAAGTTGTATTAAGTGGAGATAGGTATTATAACGGGGATATTAAACAAGGTCTTGAGGAATCTCTCCATAGAGAGTAACCGCAGTAATGGATTTTTTAAATTAGATAAGTTTAGATTTAGAAAGGACATAGGAAAGTATTGGTTGGAAATAGGGTGGTAGTTGATGCGTGGAAACAGTTCTACCTAGTTGGACATTGAATTGGTCTTTATAAAATACCGACAGGTGAGAGGAGAACATATGCAACAGTTAGGTATCTTTATTTCGAAGCGTTTCGCCTAACTCAGTAGGCTTCTTCAGTCGAGTACAGAAAAGTTGATTTTACGAGAAGGAGACTTGAAGACATGTAATGTGTCCTTCACCTTAAACTTTTGGGTGGTCAGTCCCTCGTCTGGATGAAGAGCATCGTTCTTGTCTGAAACAATATGGAGCTGAAAGTGACAGGGATGGAGCCTTATATAGCCGCCAGGAGGTGCCGACGTAGGGTCACTAGTAGAACGTCGATGTTGGGGAGGTCAGGTCCCTTTTCAAATTCAGCCGTTCTCACTAGTAGGGTTGTCGAAGTTAATTTCAGGTCTATACAAGATTACCCTTGTGTTCAGTGTCTGACAGATTGACTTTAATTGGTATAAAAATACCAACCACCTAGAAGTACTACCGTCCTGCCAGATGACTGTACTAGAAACCAGAAACCTGTACTGTTTTGCGCATGATGTAGTTTGCTGGGGTCTTTTTCTGTTTCCTATAACTCGCTAGATAACCAGTGATATCTTTGTTACTCCATTTTATCATTTGGTCACACTGACAGGACATTGCACAAGCCTATATATATATACATACATCTAGGTTTTTTCTCCTTTCTACATTAGCTCTGTTCTTCTTTATTTCTTTTTTTCCATGGGGAGTGGAAAAGATCTTTCCTCCGTAAGCCAGCGTGTCGTATGTGGCGACTAAAATGCCGGGAGCAATGGGCTAGTATCCCTTCTCTGTAGGATTTACTAAAAACGAGAAGAAGAAAAAACTTTATAAAACTGGGATGCTTGAATGTGGCGTGGATGTACTGCAGATGACAGAAACAGTGATTGCTGATGTTATGAATGAAAAGAAGTTGGATGTCCTGGCCCTAAGCGAAAAATCAAGCTGAAGGGCGGTAGGGGAGTTTCGTGTGGGGGGAAAATAAATGGGATTAAATCTGGGAGTATCTGAGGCGAGTTAGAGCAAACGAAGGGGTAACAGTAATGTTGAATGATCAGTTATGGAAGGAGAAAAGAGAATATGAATGTTAAATGCAAGAATTATGTGGATTAAAGTAAAGGTTGGATTCGAGAGTGGGTCATAATAAGCGTGTAGGCACCTGGAAGAAGAGAGGAATGCAGAGGGAGAGAGACGATTTTGGGAGATGTTAAGTGGAATGTATAGGAGCCTTTGAACCAAGTTGGAGAGTAATTGTGGTAGGGGACCTGAAACCGCTAACGTAGGAGAAACTTTTGAGGAGGGATTTGGTAGGGTAAGTTTGGGGTGCCAGGTGTAATGATAAATGGGAGCCCTTTGATTGAACTTTGTATAGAAAGGGGTTTAGTTATAGTAATACATATTTTAAGAAAAATGAGGTTAAATAAGTATTCAAGATAGATGTAGGGCGAAATGACAGTAGGTTTGTTGGGGTATTAGTATTGGTGCTTAAAAGACCTGTTGAGTGACTTCGGATGTACATGTTTTAGAGGGCCACAGATATAACAGATCACTTTCTAGTTGTAGATACACTGATGAGTTAAAAGGTAGTGGGATACAAGGAGAATAGAAGCATCCGGGAAGAGAGAGGTGAAGGTTTATAAACTAAAAGTAGGAGGCAGTTAGGGAAAAAATATAAACAGCTATTGGGGAGGATAGAGGGCTAATGAGAGCATAGGACAATGGGGTCGAAGAGGTCTGGGGTTAGGTTTAAAAATGTAGTGTTAGAGTGTTCAGCCGAAGTTTGTGGTTACAGGAAAGTGGTGTGCGGGAGGGAAGAGGAGCGATTGGAGAATGATGATGTCAAGAGAGTGTAAGGGAGGAAAAAAGATACCATATGAGAAGTTTTACAATGTAGAAGTGATGCAAGAGGGCAAGAGTCTATGGAGAAAGAAAAGGAGAGAGGTTTAAGAGAGCGGTGAAGCAATGTAAAAAAAGAGAGCAAATGAGAGGTGGGTTGAGATGTTACAACAAATTTTGTTGAAAATAAGAAAAGTTTGGTGTGAGATTAGCAAGTTAAGGAAGCTAGAGAACAAATGGATTTGTCAGGTTAAAAATAGGAGAGGAGAGTTATTTACATGGAGAGTTAGGGTATTGGACAGATGGAGGGAATAACTATTTTGAGGAAATTGTTAAATGTTGATGAAGATGGAGCCTGTGATTACTGTATAGGCAAGGAGGAATCACATCTTGTAGGAGGGAGGAAGAGCCAGTTGTAGAGTGTGGGGGAAGTTGTGAGGCATAGGTAAACTGAAAGGGGCGGGGTAAGGCCAGTGGGATTGATGGGATAAAAGATAGAAATAGTTAAAAGCAGCGAGGGGATATAGTTTTTGGAAGACAGTGGGTTGGTGCAATTATTTAATAAATGTATGGAAGAGGGATAGGACCTAGGGGGTTGGCAGAGGCATGCCTAGTTCTTTGTATAACGGCCAAAGGGGGACAAAATGAGAGTGCAAAAATTATAGGGGGAAAAAGTCTGTTGAGTATACCTGCGTAAGTGTATGGTAGATTATATTGAAGATTAAAAGTAAAGACTGAGAAAAAAATAGGATCGCAGATGAAAAGGAGGCTTTCGGAAAGTTATAGGCGTGTTGTGTGGGACCAGGTGTTTACAGTGAAACATAAACATATAAGTGAACAGTTTTAGAAAGGCTAACGAGGTCTTTATGTGCATTTATGGATTTGGAAAGGATATGGGACGGGTGGATAAGGGGGCAATGTGGCAGATGTTGCAGGTGTATGTGAAGAGGTAGGTGTTACTGAAAGCAGTGAAGAGCTTTTCGAGGATGTGACGGCTCAAGTTAGAGTACATAGGAAAGAGGGAAATATTTCCCAGTAAAAGTAGGCCTTAGACAAGGAATGTGTGATGTCACGTGGTTGTTTAATTATTTATAGATGGGGTTGAAGAGAATTTTATGCGAGGTCTTGACAAGAGGCGTGGTTAAAAGATAAAGGAATCACACATAAGGGGAGTTGTCCAGTTGCTCTTTGCTGATGACACTGTGCTCTGGGAGATCTGAAGAAGAAGTGCAGGATTGGTGGATGAATTTGGTAGGGTGTGCAAAGAAGAAACTTAGAAGTGACTACAGGAAAGAGCAAGGTTATGAGGATAACAAAATATTAGGTGATGAGAGATTGGATATCAGATTGGAGGGAGAGAGTATGGAGGAGCAGTTGAATGTATTCATGATATTTGGGAGTGGACGTGGCAGCGGATGGGTCTATGAAGGATGAGGGATTCATAGAATTGATGAGGGGAGACGGAAAGGGTGAGGGTGCACTTAGGAGTCTATGGAGACAAAGAATTTGTCCTTGGAGGCAAAGAGGGGATGTATGAGAGTATAGTTTTACCACCACTCTTATATGGGCTGTGACGCATGGGTGATGAATGTTGCAGCGAGGAGAAGGCTGTAAGGCAGTGGAGATGTCAAGTCTGAGAATGTGTGGTGTGAATATAAAGCAGAGAATTCGTAGTTTGGAAGTTAGGAGGAGGTGCGGGATTACCAAAACTGTTGTCCAGAGGGCTGAGGACGGGTTGTTGAGGTGGTTTTCGGACATGTAGAGAGAATGGAGCGAACGAACAGAATGACTTCAAGTAGTGTAACAGTCTTGTGTGGAAGGATAGGCGGGGGTAGGGGTCGGCTAGGAAAGGTTGGAGGGAGGGGGTAACGGAGGTTTTGTGGTGCGAGGGGCTTGGGACTTCCGAGGGCGTGCGTGAGCGTGTTGATATGAAGTGAATGGAGACTAATGGTTTTTAATACTTACCGTGCTGTTGGAGTGTGAGCAATGTAACATTTATGAAGGGGTTCAGGGAGGAACCGGCATGCCGGACTTGAGTCTGGAGATGGGAAGTCAGTGCCTGCACTCTGAAGGAGGGGTGTTAATGTTGCAGTTTAAAAACTGTAGCTGTAAGCACCCTTCTGGCAAGACAATATGGACGGGAATGATGGTGAAGTTTTCTTTTTTCGGGCCACCCTGCCTGGTGGGAATCGGCCGTGTGATAATAAAAAAATTCCGAACAGGTTGATAGATAAGAACAATATTTGTAGATGAATGGTTCAGGAGAACCGACATGTTGATAAATTAGACACATGTGCAACTCTTGGGTATCTTTATTGAGGAAACGTTTCGCAACCAGTGGCTTCATCAGTCCTTACGTAGGAAGAAACTTGAAGAAGAGGAGGGAAGATGAGGTTAGTAAGTCCCTCAACCTTGAGGGCGATGTTGGTTCAGTCCATCATTAAAGTTACCCATGGTTGCACATGTGTCTAATTTATCATCAAGACACTATGCAACAGTTGGTATCTTTATTAGCAAAAACGTTTCGCCTACACAGTTTAGGCTTCTTCAGTCGAGTACAGAATATGTTGATAGAAGCAGCAGCTACTTGTAGGGGACGATGTAATCAGTCCATCACCTTATAAAGTTTTGAGGTTGGTCAGTCCCTCTGTTCTGGGAGAAGGAGCATTGTTCCATAGTATGAAACAATATGGAGATGAAAGTGACAGGATGGAGCTTTATATAGCGCCAGGAGGGGACGTAGGTCACTAAGAAAGAGGTAAAAACTCAAGATGTTGAGAGTTAGGTCCCTCTCAAATCAGCCGCTCTCACTAGTTGGCGGAAAGTTTGTCGAATTGATTGGCCAGTCTGTCAAAGATACCCTTGTGTTGCTGTGTCTGACAGATTGAACATTAAAATGGATAATTTTGAAGGAGTGGACTTATCCTGATTTGAATTAGGAAACCCATTAGCCATCTTCCACACTCTGAACAACCTGGTATGGATGGACGCATTGAATACACTCTTTAAGCTGCCCAAGCCTCCCATTTGCATTCCTTAAGTACCCTTGAAAACAACTCATCGGGGTCCGGGGGGGGGGGACTTATGTTGTTTCAGTTTGTCTATCTGGTTTAAACAACCATGTACTCGTGACAGTAATATTAGTTAACTTACATTCCTCAGAACTAAAATAATTGTTAATTACTGAAAAATCTCTTTCATCTTCCTGTGTAAAAACAGTCAAAAAATAGTCATTATCCGTTCAGCTGTCCATTCCCAGATTTCAGAGATCCTACTTTTTCCTTCACTTCGTCCTATTACTTGAATGAACCCCTTTGCAATTAGTCTTTGTTTCATTAGCAACTCTAATTTCTTAGTTCAGTTTAGTTTCTAATCGCCTTTGTACTCTCTTTTAAGCTGAACTATTGGTCAGTTAAAAGTTAACCTTCCTTTCTGATGCGCCTATAAAATTCCCCTTTTTCCCTAATAGATGCTTTAGCCTCCTGTTAACCCATTTGGGATCGTTATTATTCAGACTAATTTCTCTCTGGGGAATGTATATACTCTGGGCACTGTGTAATGATTAGGAAAACCAATCATAAAAGCAGATCCCTTCATATTCATAAGTTATGATTATCGTCAATAAAATCATTCGCTAGATAACCCCCAATCCGTTAGACAGTGTTCCCTAAGTCCATTGTAATGGCAGAAACGTAAAAATTCAGGGATTTTTACTGTATTATCATTATTCTTGCATTCCAATTAATGCTAAAAGTGATGGATTTGTGATCACTTGCGCCAAGCTCTTCACGTGATCTCCAGTTATTCACGAGTGTTTCCTTATTTGACATTACTAGGTCTAGCAAATTATTACCCCTGTAGGCTCAGTTACGCTCTGTTTCAGAAAAAGTCTGAACGGTTCCATAAGTCACTGGGGTGACTCTAGATTAACTGTCAAAGAATTCCAGTCAATTTGACCATAAAGTTAAAGTCCCTTACTTGACGTATTGTTACTGTGTCAAGATGCCCTAAACAATTTCGTCCCAAGAAGTTCCTCTATCGTGATCCAAGCCTGGAGGTCGGGTATAGCTTTCACCTAGAATTAGTTTTTCCTGACCCTCCTCGGAACTCTAACCAAAACAGACTCTGTTACTGCTAATCTATTTGTTATACATGTTTTGATGCAACAATTAATATTTTCTCGAACATACAATGCAACTTCCCCCCTTCCCATTTCATCTATCCACATTTTTTTGGAACACGTTAAATCCCTGAATATTACACTCAGCAGTCAATCCCGACTCTTTAAATCATACACGTTTCAGTTATTGCAATGATATCAACGTTCCCAGTACTTGCTACCAACGTTAGTTCATTAATTTTATTCTTGCACATCGCTGTTAGCATAAAATACCATCATAGTTTTTTCTTCTGCACATTTTTCTATTCATCTTTGTGTTTACACTTAATTTCTGAAATTATCATTACCAGAGTTTACTCCATGACAGTTACTATTATGATTTTTATTTAATATCAGAGCATAAGTCAGATATCCATACTCATTTGTTAATCATTTCTAATCCCATACTCTAACTAATCTAGTTTAAAGTCCTAAGAACCCCCTCAACTGAGTTATCAGGAAACCCACCACCTGCCCTGGAATAGTGAACCCATCCCGGGCATACATGTCTCGGCCATAGAAGTTGTCCAGTTGTCTATGAATGTACTGCATTATCCTTACAGTGTTTATCCAGCCAACCAATTAGTACCAATTGCTCTGGACAACATTCATTACCAACACCTCTTCTTGGCAAAATGCACATATAACTGGGGCGCCCCCCCTTCTTCCTGATTATGTCTGTAGCTGTTGCCTGAAAACTTTCTAACTGATCCTCACTTCTACACTTGCCTACTCATTTGCCTCCAGCACTGGAGGCAAATATTAGGATTGATCCCATTACCGTTATGATGGTGTCAAGCGGCTAACAATGTCCTCCATCAGCCCTGGGAAGGAAGCATACCTTTGTCTCCTACTCCTGTCTTTCAAGCAGGATGCCTATCCATGTATTAACCTGGCTATCCCCAACAACAACAATATTCTTACCTCCTGTTGCTCGTTCGTCGTGACGATCCAGTAGCGACTCACATTCGTCAGGTAAGCACCGCGTAGGCGTTGTGGTTTCCACAAGAGTTTCCACAGCAGACTCTTTCTTCTTCTCGTTTCTGGCTTTCCATTCGTCTTCTGATCGTCAATTCGCGTCCCCTGCTGTCCAGCCACTGACCACGATCCCTTCTGGACCCAGGACTCGAAAAAAGGAGTGTGTCCCGACTACGAATCCTATACTGCCTGCGCTCACGCCTCGGTCAATCGACTCCCAAGAGCCTCTATTTCCATTTCGCATGCCCGCAAATCTTCCTTAAGTTGCTTGTAAAGTTGCTCGATGGAGGGCATCTTGGTTCAGTCCTCTTGATGCAAACAAGACACTTTTCACAGTGTTAGTACAGGTCACCTTGAAGTTAAGTACCGCCCCAGGAAAACATCTCGCCTCCTACTCCTATTTTTCAAGCAGAATGCCCTATCTGTACCTAATCTGGCTATCCCCAACAACAACAATGTTTTATCCTTCCTTAGCGACGTTCCATCGTGATGTTCCCTGTTTTCGGCTTCTTCATTTAGTGAACTACATCTTGACTTGTGGAATTCGTCAGGACGTTCTCGATGGTCTTCGTTGGGGTTATTAGGGATGTCTCACTCACGTCGCCAATGCTTCCTTGGAGCTCGTTGTGGCCTTCCAAGTAGAACACCCACATTCGTCAGGTAGCACCCGAAATGTACTGGAAGTTTCACAGTAGTCTTCTGGTTTCTCGTTGTTTCTGGCCTCTCCCAAAACCAGTCTTCTTGATCCTCAGCTTGGTTCACGTGCCGGTCACTGCCAAGCTCCCCTCTTATTCTGGGGTTCACAACAGGAGGATTATACAAATCCTCTTGTTCTCTCCGTTAATCGCCATATCTCCGCTTGAAACCCCTAGCTCTTCTTCAGCTGCTGGTAAAGTTGCTCAAGAAGGGCATCCTGGTTCAGTTCACAGAGAGCACACCAACAGGTCTTCACAGAGCTAAGTACACGTCACCACTGAGCTAAGTACACGTCCCACTGCTAAGTGCACATCACCACTTCCCTGTTACTGTCCTTGTCACCTAGTCCCATTTGATTTATCCAATATTCGCCAAAACCCCTCCCTCATTCTTCCTAAAACTGGTTTCCCTAAAATCACTATTGCTACACTGAGAATTCATTGATTTCTACAAAAAACCATACCACTATTTATTTCTAGTTTAAAGACCTAACAGCTTCCTCCACTGTTGGCCCAGTGCTTTCCATCTCAAACTTAGATAAGGAACCCCATCACTGGCATACATTTCATTTCTGCCATGGAAGAGGTTCCAGTTGTCTATGAATGTTATTGCATTTTCCTTACAGTGTTTGGTCCACCCAGCAGTTGACTCCAATTCCCCGGATGGCCATATATTTCCAGTCCTCTCCTCGGCAAATTGCTGCATATCACATGGTTCACACCTCTTCTTCCTAATTATTTCTATTGCTGCCCTATACCTACTAATCAGGTCTTCTCTCCTATGTCTACCAACATCATTGCTCCTGTACTGAGGCAGATAATAGGATTGCTCCCATTACCTTCATGATATTTTCTAGATGGCTAACAATATCTCCCACCCGAGCCCCAAGGAAACATCCCTCTGCCTCCTCTTCCTATCTCTAAGACAAAAAGCCCTATCCATAAACTTAACCTGACTATCTCCAACTAAAACAACGTTTTTACCTTCACTGGCGGAGTTCGTCGTGAAGCTTTCGATGATCTTCGTTGGGATGGCCTTCATTGGAATGGTCTTCGTTGGGGTTTCAAGGGACGTCCCACTCACCCTCATCTGCCCAAAGTTTACTTGGTGCTCGTTGTGATGCTTCCAGTAGACAATCCACATTCGTCAGGTAGCACCGAAAATGGGTTCAAAGTTTCCACAGCAGTCTTCTGGATCTTCGTTGTTTCTGCCACTTCAGCTTTGTTCCACGTTGCCCTGTCACTGACCAGGTTCCCCCTCTTAACCTGAGGGTTACAAAAAGGAGGATTACTACGAATCTTTTTGTTTTCCTCTGTCAATCCCTGTAAATCAGTAGCTTAGCTACCCTAAGTTCCTCTTTAAGCTGCTGGTAAAGTTGTTCAATGGAGGACATTTTGGTTCATTTTTCACAGACAATACATTAGACACGTCCTCAAATGAGCTAAGAACAGGTCACCACTGAGGAAACTATGTACAGGTCACCACCGAGGAACTAAGAACAGATCACCACTGATGAAGTCAGGTCACCAGGTCAATGCTGTATAAGCAATCTCCCATATGAAGATGGACTTAAAGCCTTGAATCTTCACTCTCTTGAGAGACGTAGAATGAGGGGAGATATCATCAAAGTGTATAAGTAGATTAAGTGTATAAACAAAGGTGATATTAATAAAATACTGAGGGTGTCGAACAAGCCAAGAACAAGAAATATGGGATTTACGTTAGATAAATTTAGATTTAGAAAGGACATAGTAAGTACTGGCTTTCAAACAGAGTTGCAGATGCGTTGGAACAATGTTCCAAATGTGGTGATGAGGCTAGAACCCTTTGGGTGGCTTTAAAATTGATTGGACAAATATATGAGTGGCAGGGCTGGGTTTTTATGTGTCCTGGGAACGGGAGCAATTCTTGGGAACTTTGGGTAGGT
>NC_069399.1:86367132-86532567 GCF_026875155.1 Cherax quadricarinatus | reverse complement strand
CTTGTCTCCCCTCTGTGGCATCTAGCTCTTTGCAGTGCCCCCCTTTTCCCTTTGTATTGATGGCTGGGTCCCTTTTTTCCACACTACCACTACTACTTACCCTTCTACTACTACATACTACTGATAAAATTTAAAGACACATGGGGCGGCTTCGGGTGTCTTTGTTGGGGACGTTGTGAAATGTCACATGGGATGCCCGGGGTGTTGCGATTGTCAAAATTTCATCTTTGGTATTTTATACCTTTCTTGTACTAATACACTAACCTCTTCCTCCCTTATATAGCCCCCCTCTCCACTTCTGGTTGGGTTGACTTTGTAAATGGTCGAATCGCCCCGAAACGCGTCGTAAGCTTCTCTTTTTATTGGGGGTTTTTTGTGTATCTTTTTCCAGTCACGGTTTTGTGCCTTTTTTTTTATTAATAATAATAAAATAAAAAAATAAAATAAAAAATCTTTTTTCTGAAAGACATATGCAACATGACTCACGAAATGAATACGGTCTGGAGTTCTAACTCTCTGACCGGGGGTTAATCCCCCCCGGGGTATGGAAATATAGGGGTATACGGGGCCTACTGACACAATAACGAATACTTTTTAGAAACCCCCTTTTTTATCAGAGCTTTCGGGAAAAATTAGCCAATTTGCCGGCAGAAGCGCCCCAACGGTGACTAACACCCAGGACCTATTTTACAACAGGTGAACGGGGACAACAAGTGTCCTCAAAAACAGTCCTAATGTTACCAATACGGGATCGAACCATGGACTGAGTGCACTACCATCCAGAAAAGGTTGGAGATAGACAGATGTAAACGTTACAAGGGGTTTCCCTCCCTGCTTTAAGAAATCAAAACTTTTTGCATAATTTCCCAACGATCATTTAAAATTTCGACTGCCGCACATATTAATTTTTAAATTTCGAAAAATGAATTTGGCTTGAAATCATTATAGTTCAAAAAGAAATTCTCTTTCTGTATTCCAGAATTATATCCATCATAGCATTAAAACATTTTTTGAGCAACACAAAGGGAAAAAGACGTATTAATGACCAAATACCTTATTATGTTTTCAAAAAACATATAGGGCAACTGTATTTTAAAAAAAGATACCTAACTGTTGCACTGTGTCTTACCTAGTTTTATTATAAAATTGTGGCTCTCCCCACACTTGTAAAGGCCCCCCCACACTTGGTGGCCCCTCCCCACACTTGTGTGGCTCTCCCCACCTTGTGTGGCTCAGGCAATTGAAATCCTTCAAGATTGTTTACAAACCTGGCACACTTAATGACCCCTGCAGTACCCTTGGTGGCCCTCAAATCCCCTATATCACGGACACTAAATGATGTGACTCACGCACGACGGTGTCTCCTTCCCTATTGCGCCCCTGCGAGTGTACACACCTAACTTTACTCACCTAATTGTGATTGCAGGTGTGTACGAGACTTCAGCTCCTGACCCGGCCTCTTCACTGAATGCTACTAGGTCCTCTCTCTCCCTGCTCCATGAGCTTTTATCATACATCATCTTATATCTATGTATGGTTCCTCTGCCTTCCACTACCTCACTTGCGAGGCTATTCAAATACCTGACTACCTTTATGACTAAAGAATGCTTCCCTAATCATCCTTTTGATTCATCTGTGTCTTCAACTTCCAATTGTGACCCCTTGTTTCTGTGTCCCTTCTCTGGAACATCCTGTCTCTGTCCACCTTTCAATTCCACACGCAGTATTTTTGTAATGTCGTTATGTCTCCCCTAACCCTCCTGTCCTCCAGTGTGTGTGTACTCACCTAGTTGTGTGTGTGTGTATGTGTGTGTGTACTCACCTAGTTGAGGTTGCAGAGGGTCGAAGTCCAAGCTCCTGGCCCCCGCCTCTTCACTGGTCGCTACTAGGTCACTCTCCCTGAACCATGAGCTTTATCATACCTCCTCTTAAAGCTATGTAATGGATCCTGCCTCCCACTACAATCGCTTCCCAATACTATCTCTTCCCTGACTACTCTGTGGCTGAAGAAATACTTCCTAACATCTCTTTGATTCATCTGTGTCTTCAGCTTCCAACTGTGTCCCCGTGTTGCTGTGTCCAGTCTCTTGAACATCCGGTGTCTTTGTCCACCTTGTCAATTCCTCTCATATTTTGTAAGTCGTTATCCATGTACCCCCTATCTCTCCTGTTCTCACAGTGTCGTCAGGTTTGATTTTTCCCTTAAACCTCTCCTCTATGACAATACCCTCTTAACTCTGGACTAGTCTTGTTGCAAACCTTTGCACTTCTCTAGTTTATTTACCTACTTTGCTAGGTGTGGGTCCAAACTGGTGCCGCATAGATCCAATATGGGCCTACCGTACACAGAGTAGCAGGGTTATGAACGATTCCTTAAGATGTCGGAAGTGCGTTCTGAGGTTGGCCAGGCGCCCATATGCTGTCAGCAGTTATTGGTTGATGTGCGCTTCAGGAGATGTGCCTGTGTTATACTCACCCCACCCCCCCAAGAATCTTTTTCTTGATGATGTGTGGTAGTCTCTGGCCCCCTAGATTCTGAACTCCGTCTGCGGTCTTCTTTGCCCTTCCCCAATCCTCTGACTTTGCACGTAGGTGGAGATTGAATCTCCAAGGAGCCAGTTGCTGGACCAGGTCTGCAGCCTGTTCAGATCCCTTTTGTAGTTCTGCCTGGTCTTCGATCGAATGAACTCTTTCTCTCATCAACTCACGTCATCTGCAAACATGGCACCTCGAGTTCTTCCTTCCGTCATGTCGTTCACAAATACCGAAACAGCACTGGTCCTAGGACGGACTGACCCCTGTGAACCCCGCTGGTCACAGTGTGTGGTGTGTTTATTTAGATAGTTACCATTTGGGTCCTAGGCACATGTCGATTAGACACTAGGGCTGTTGTATGAGTGTGCGTGGTAACTCACCTCGTTGTAGTTGCGGGGTCGAAGTCCCGAGCTCCTGGCCCCGCCACTTCACTGATGCTTACTAGGTCAACTCTCCCTGAGCGTGAGCTTATCATACCTCTTACCACCTAATGTACTTTCACCTATTTGTGGTTTTGCAGGGGTGTAGTCTAGCTCCTGGCCCCGCCCTCTTTCACTGATTGCTTCTAGGTCTCTCTCTCCTGCGCCATGAGCTTATCATACCTCTCCTTAAACGATGTATGTTCCCGCCTCCACTACTCACTTTCTAGACTATTCCACGACTTGACTACTCATGAAGAAGAATACTTCTAACATCCCTTTGATTCATCTGAGTCTTTCAACGTTCCCAATTTTGACCCGTCTTGTTGTATGTTGTCCCATCTCTGAACAACCTGTCTTTGTCACCGTACTATTCTGCGCAGTATTTTAATTTCGTTATTCAATTCCTCCCCTGACCCTCTGGCCTCCAGTGTGCGTCAGGCCACAATCCCCGTAGCACTGGGACTAGTCATGTTGGCAAACCTTTGCAACTTTTCTCTAATTCTTGGACGTGCTTGAACTAGGTTTGGATTCCAAACTGGTGTCTCATACTCCCAAGTATGGGCCTGACGTAAATGTATACAGTTGTCATGAACGACTCCTTATTGAGGAATCGGGAACGCTATCCGTAGGTTTGCCAGCGCCCGTAAGATGCTGGCAGCAGTTATCTGATTTAATTTGCGCCTCAGGAGATATGCTTCGGTTTTATACTCACCCCAGATCTTTTTCCTTGAGTGAGGTTTGCAGTCTTTGGTCCATCTAAACTATATTGTGTCTGCCGGTCTTCTTTGCCCATCCCCAATCTTCATGACTTGCATTTGGCAGGTTAAACTCAATGGAGCCAGTTTCTGGACCAGGCTGTAGCCTGTCCATGTCTCTTTGTAGTCCTCCTTATCCTCATGCGATTTGATTCTTCTCATTAACTTCACATACCATCTGCAATCAAGGACATTCTGAGTCTATCCCTTCCCGTTATGTCGTTCACATATACCAAGAACAGCAACAGGTCCTAGGACTGACCCCTGTGGATACCCCGCTGTACAAAGCGCCCACTCTGACACCTCGACCCACGTACCATGACTCGTTGTGCCTCCTGTCAGTAATTCATGATCCATAGCAGTGCTTTCCTGTTTTATGGTGCCATATCTCTAGCTTATTTCAGTAACCTCTTTTGTAGGAACTACTGTGTCGAAGGCCTTATGCAGTCCAAAAAAATGCAGTCGATCCACCCCTCTCTCCTTGTCCTTACTTCTGTCACATTGTCATAAAACTCTAAGTAGGTTTGTGACACAGGATATTCCTTCCCCTGAAAACCATACTGGGTGTCTATTATACACATGTTTCTTTCCAGGTGCTCCACCACCCTCCTCCTTATGAACTTCTCCATGGATCTTGCATACTAACACGTTAGTGATACAGGTCTGTAGTTTTAGTGCCTCAGTCTGTCTCGCCTGTTTTAAAAATTGGGACTCACATTTGCCATCTTCCATACCTCAGGGAGTGCCCAGTTTCAATGATGTGTTTGAAAGATCTTGTTAAATGGCACACACAATATCTCTTCTCCCTCATTAAGGACCCACGGAAGAGATGTTGTCTGGTCCCACCGTCCCTTTGAGGAGTCAAGTTCGCATAGGCAGCTTCTTCACATTCCGTCTTGGTTATATGTACCTCATCCAGCACTTGCTGTGTACCCCCTGTTCTGATTTCCTGAGTACCTACTGGTTTCCACTGTAAACTTCTTTAAATCTCGTGTTGAGCTCCTGACAAACACCTCTCGGTCGTTTCTTGGAATTCCCCAGCACCCTTCCTCAGTCAGATTACCTGGTCCTTACTGGGGGGGTTTTCCTCTGATGTTGGGCTGTACATACAGCTTCGGTCAGTCTTGACTTTCGATGCTATGTCATTTTCATAATGTCGCTGAGCCTCCCTTCATAACTTGCATATTCATTCGGCTCTTCGGCTATGTCTTATTTTCCTGATTTCTCTGTCCTTCTGTACCTTTTCCCATTCTCTAGTACACCCTATTTTTTGCTCCCTACACCCTTTGGTTGGAACCAAGGACTCGTTCTGTTCTTCCCATAAGTTTCTGGTTTCCTTGGGACAAACCTCACCTCTGCCTCCTGCATTTTGTTGCCACATGTCCATCATTTCTTGTACTGTTTTCCTGTCGAGTTCCTCCTCCCACTGAAATGTTTTCGAAGGAAGTCCTCAATGCTGAGTAGTCCCCCCCCTTTTGTAGTTTGTTTTTCCCCACCCTATTCCTGCTACTCTCTCCACTTGGAGCTCAACTAAGAGTTCGAAGCACAGACCACCTGATCACTACTCCCAGGCCCTTTCATTACAAGAAATCCGTCGATGTCTGAACTACTCAAGGTGAATACAAGGTCCAGTCTTGCTGGTTCATCTTCTCCTCTCTCTCGGTATTGTCTCTTAACATGTTGAATGCATGAGGTTTTTTCCAGTACTACATCCATCATCTTGGCTCTCCATGTTTCGAACCCCCATGGGGCTCCAGTTTTTTCCAGTCAATCCCTTGTGAATGAAATCACCCGATGAACTAGAGTGTTGGATTAACATCATGGCTTCCCGGTCGCCACAGGGGGGTGTGCTCGGGTCCCTGGCACCTCGGCAGAGTAATTGTTAGGTCGACCATGGCTCTGTTGCTCTCATCGTATTCGTCTCGTGTCTCCTGCATTCTGTGGTGGGTTGTACTTTACAGCAATATCACCTAATGGTGTCTCTCAATCAGACTGATTGTTCCTACTAAGTAGTAAGTCCCTTTCACCCGTGCCCTTCCCCAGTGCGGGACATCCAGTCTTTCTCAAAACCCCACTGGCTTTTAATGATCAGGTGCAGGCTCCTCCTCCCCCTCTCCGCCCTCTTCTGTTGCAGGAGGTTTTGATATCCGGGTTAAGATGAATCTGTTATTATTCTGTGAGTTTTGTTTTCTGTGATTGCTATATGTCCCCTGGGATGTCTCCTTGATTGCTTTTTGTTTTTTTCCCCCCCCCCAGCCACTATTGTGTGTAGGGCCTCACTCCTCATACTTATTTGTTTATTCCATCTCATATTTTTTTTTTTTTTATGATTTTGTATACCAGATACCTTCAACTTCTTTTCTAAGACTGTGTCTGGGAGGTGTTTTGGGGTTGGGGAAAGTGGGAGACCTGATAAGGAACTATGGGTGGGTTTGCTGGTGGGCAGAGTTTGTAAAATGTAAGTGGGTGGGGGCATTGAATATGAACATGATTGTGTGTTTTGGTTGTATAGTGTTTGGCATGCACTGGGGTTACCTGTTGGGAGGCTTCTATAGTAAGCTGTGGGGAGGTTGTATTTGATCTTTCTTCTGTGTCTGGGATCTCCGTCCTTTCTTCTCCTTCCCCTCTCTTTCCTCCTTTCGCCTTTGTATCATCTCTCTCAGATTCCCGCCTTTCGTCTTGTGTTCTGACGCGGTCGAGATACACCTTCCCTGTATTCCCCCGGCATGTCCCTAAATCGTGCTTTCTCCCACAGTTATCCTGTCCGATCGATTCTGCCATGAAGGTCACTTTCACTGCCGTTTCATTTTTTTACCAAACCCCCCTATGCTCAAAATTTTCCATCTGGGTCATGTCGTCTTCCTCCGATTACTTTTCATGATGCTTACAATTGCTTTTTTTTTTTTTCCCCTTTGATTTCGCTTCATATGTATTTCTCCTACACTTCTGTAGCCCATACACAAAGACTGACCTCACCCTTTTCATTCTCCCACTGCATATCCCTTGTATCCCTCTTATAATTTTTTGCTTTCTCCATTGCAGCTTTCCTTTCTTCAGTTTCACTAGCTTACTGTACATGGGCTTCAGTGGCCTTCATTTCCTTTCTCCGGCTTCCCTTGGCTCTGTTTGTGGTCTTTTAGGGCCTCCACATATAGCTTAGCTGTTTCTTTCATTTAACTACAGTCGTCCACTGATAGAGCTTCTACATGCAGTTTTGCTCTCTTCTGTCCCTACAGTCCCCTTATTTTGGCTGAGGAAAGGCGGCCTCTTTTGTCCATCCCAAAATGTTTTTAGTTCTTAGGCTGTTTCAGATTTTCCAGTTCCTCAATTCTAAGCTCGTATCCTGGCCTCTGCTGCTTTGAACTTTCAACTTTAATCACAAAACCCTCACACCTAACCTTCAACCTTCCCCACTTCCCTGCTTTCCATGTCTATCCTCTCTTCCATTCTCATGCTAAAGTTCTTCTAGTTTCTTTTCCCATTCTTGTTTCCCCTTTTTGTGAGCTCTGCTGCCAATCTTCCTTTGGCATTCCTCCTCCTGTCCCTGGGGTTTTCTTGTTTGCTCTCTGGCAACACCAGGGGGGGGGTGAATGATTGCCTCAGAGTGGGAAACCTATGTAATTTCTGTATGTTAGTTAGTATTGTATATGTCAGAGTGTGGGGGGAGGTAGAGGAGGCACTGTGGCTATAATGGGAGAGTAAGTCTGAGGGGGAGTGGGAAGGAGAGTGAAGCAAGTGGGTAAGTTGGGTGTGAGTGGGAGAGGGAAGAGGTGGGGAGGGAGGGTTGAAAAAGGGAGGGAGGGATCAGGTGAAGGAGTGAGGATGTCGGTGGGGGATGGGGGGAGTGTATGTGTGAGTCTGCAATATGTTATGTGTGTGTGTGTTATGTGTGTGTGTTTGTGTGTGGTGTTGTTGTGTGTGTGGGTTCGTGTGTGTGTGGGGGGGTGTGGGGGGTGGGGGTGAGTGTGTGAGTGTGTGGGTGGTGTGTGGTGGGTGGTGTGTGGGGGGTGTGTGGGTGGGTGTGTGTGGGTGTAGGGTGGTGTGGGTGTGTGTGTGTGGTGTGTGTGATGAGTGTTGGGGGGGTGTGTGGGGTGGGTGTGTGGTGGTGGTGGGTGGGTGGTGTGTGGTGGTGGGTGGGTTGGGTGGTTGTGTGGTGTGGTGGGGTGTGTGGGGTGGTGGTGGGGGGGTGGGTGTGTGGGTGGGTGTGTGTGGTGTGTGTGGGGTGGGTGGGTGTGTGGGTGTGGGTGGGTGTGGTGGGTGTGTTGGGGGGGGGGGGGGGTTGTGTGGGTGGGTGGGTGGGTGGGTGTGGGTGGGTGTGTGGGGGGAGTGTGGGGTGTGTGGGGGGGTGTGTGTGGGTGTGGGGTGTGTGTGGGTGTGTGTGGGTGTGTATGGATGTTGTGGGTGTGTGTGTGGGTGTGGGTGTGGTGGGTGTGGGTGGGTGTGTTGGGTGTGTGTGGGTGTGTGGTGGGTGTGTGTGGGTGTTGTGTGGGTGTTCGTGCGCACACTAGCTACGCTACTCTTTTGAAAGATTATAAAAAAAAATTCCCAATCAATTCTTATTAATATGCACTTAATATTACTATATAATATTAATTGCGTACACGTTGTGTTGTGTGTGTGTTTGACTAGCTTGTCGTTCTTTGAAAAAAGAGGGGGTTACTTAACACTATTTGTTATTGTTGTTGTTTCACCGGTACTCTCCCGCCCAGAATCTCCGCACACTACGCTACTTTACTTTTTGAAGATATAGGATTAGGGTTGTCGCACTCAATTTCCTTATAATATAACTGTTTTATTATAACAATAATAAAGGGTGCACACGTGTGGTTTGTATGTACGGTACTTGTTTACTAGCTTGTCCTCAGAAAAACGGAGGGGGGGGGTTCACATAGGCTAACACACTCTTCTGGAGTTTACCTGGCGATATTTAGATAATTTACCTAACCACTATCTATCTTCTGGTACTGAATAGGGAGAGAGAGATGGTATAGCATACAACCATCAGCAGGGCTAACACTGAGACTTTAGACATTCTAACCAAAATTAACCACAAATAGGCCAAGTGATGTCGTCTGCACCAACCATGGAGGTTCCCTTGCTGGTCGGCTGATATCAACTCCTTCAATTTGTAACTCCTCCAGGAAACTTTATCATGCATTCAAGTTTTTATTTTCTTTTTCTTTTAAGACATGGGTATTCCCTCTTTTTTCTTTAGTACAGTATTATGGTCATAACAAGTCTGATGATGTTAGCTACCTTCACAACACCAAGCCAGCTGGGATTGACTAATTTTTTCTTACTTTCATATTTACTTAATCTCTCTTTTATGACCTTATCACTACAATGCTTCTATAATCAACCAACATATGTATTGTAAATATTTCAGATCACACCGTTAACACCAATAACTGTTGGAATAACTTGTGTCAACACTGCGGCCAGTTAAGCCTGATCAGCTGACTGCTATACCCCACTCCCTCACTCACATTCATTCAAATTTTTATTGTAAAATTCTGATCTCATCACATTCTTCGCACTCTTGAAAGCTATTCACTCTTGTAGGTATGTTCACTGATTCACTCACGTACGATGACCGCTAATAATATCTTTAGGAAGCCAGTAAAACTCTAAATCCTGGAGCACTATTTAGTCGAAACTGCGTCAACGTGTGTGTGTGTGTGTGTGGGATTGTGTGTGTGTGTGTGTGTGTGTGTAGTGTGCGTGGTGGGTGTGTGTGTGTGTGGTGTGTGTGTTGTTCGTGTGTGTGTGAGTGTGTGTGTGTGTTGTGTGTATGTTTGATGGAGTGTGTGTGTGCGTGTGTATGTGTGTGTGTTACTCGCCAAGTTGTGCTCATCTAGTTGCGGTTTGCAGTCAAGTCAGCTCCATGAGCTTTATCAACCTCCTTTTTGCTGAAAGATGTATGGATCCTGCATCCACTACATCACTTCCCAGACTGTTTCCCCACTTGATTGACAACTCTAGTGACTGAAGAAATACTTCCCTAACAATCCCTGTGATTTATCTGAATCTTTAGATTTCCAACTGCAACCCGATGTTGCCGTGTCCATCTCTGAACATTCTGTCTTGTCCACCTTGTTGATTCCTCTAATATTTTATATGTCGGTATCATTTTTTTTTTCAACAAGTCAGCCGTCTCCCCCGAGGCAAGATGGAACGAAAAAGAAAGAAAGTCCCCAAAAAGAATATATTTTCATCATCATATCAACACTTTTCATTCACCTCACTCACACATAATCACTGTTTTTGCAGAGGTGCACAGAAGTATATATGTAACAAATACACACTATATCCCCTCCAAACTGCCAATCCATAACTTAAATCTCAAACCCCCCCTTTTAGAGATGCAGGCGATTAAACTTCCCATTTCCAAATACTCCAAGTCAGATTATATAAAATAACCGGTTTCCCTAATCCTTTCACTAAATATTACCCTGCTTCACACCCCAACGATCGCAGTCCCAAATACCATAAGTCCTCCATTCACGTTATGGAAAACTGGAGGAATAATAACTAAACAGAGTATACTACAGCTCCGGCCATACAATAGACGGCAAACTAATGTAAGGGACCTGGGAGTAGTAAATGTCTGAGGATCTCACTTTCAAGATCACAACAGTGCCAGCGATCGCACGTGCTAAGAAAATGATAGGATGGATATGAGAACTTTCAAAACGAGAGATGCCAAGCCCGATGAGACCTTTTCAAATCACTTGTTCTCTCTAGGCTGGAATACTTCTGTAAATTAACATTCTCCATTCAAAGCAGTGAAATCGCAGATCGAGAGAGTGTACAGAGATCCGTTAACTGCACTTAAAAAGATCTGTCAAGCACCTTAACTACTGGGAACGCTTGGAAGCACTTTACTTTTTACCTCCGTTGGAACGCAGGAGGAGAGATATAACATAATCTACACATTGAAAATCTTGCAAGGAATGGTCCCCAAATCTGCACACAGAAATCACTCCCTACGAAAGTAAAAGACTTGGGCAGGCGACTCAAAATGCCCCCCAATAAAAAGTAGGGGCCCGTTGGTACACTAGAGGGAGAAAAACACCATAAGTGGTCCGGCCAAAACTGTTTAACGCCTCCCATCAAGCATTAGGGGAATAGCCAATAAACCCCTGGCTGCCTACAAGAAGAGCGACAGATACCTAAAGTCAGTGCCGGATCAAGCCGGGCTGTGGCCTCGTACGTTGACTGCGTGCCGGCCAGCAGTAACACCATATGATCAGACCCCTGATCCATCGGGAAGGCCTGGTCCCATGGACCGGGCCGCGGGGAGCGTTGATCCCCGGAATAACGCTCCAGGTAACCTCCAGGTAACTCCCTATCTAACACGCTCACGCACGCATGCTGAAGTCCAAACGCTCTCGCCCACAACAACTTCCTGTTACCCCACCTCCCTCCAACCTTTTCGAGACGACCCCTACCCCGCCTTCCCGTCCCCTACAATTTATACGCTCTCCATGTCATTCTACTTTGATCCGATTCCCTCAAAATGACCAAACCACCTCACAAACCCCTCTTCACAGCCACTCTGACTAATACTTTTATTAACTCCCACCGTTCTCCTAATTTCGCACACTCCGAATTTTCTGGCATAATATTTACACCACACATTGCTCTTAGACCAGGACATCTCCACTGCCTCCAAACCGCCTCCTCGCTGCTGCATTTTACCAACCCAAGCTTCACATCCAATAGAAAGTGTTGGTACTACGAAACATTCATACCTACCTTCTTTGCCTCCATAGATAACATTGTTTGTGTGTTGTGTGTGTGTGTGTGGTGTGTGTGTGGTTGTGTGTGTGGTGTGTGTGTTGGTGTGTGTGGTGTTTGTGTGGTGTGTGTGTGGTGTGTGTATGTTGTGGTGTGTGTGTGTTGTGTGTGGGTGTGTGTGTGTGTGGTGTGTGTGAGTATTTCACCTAGTTGTACTCACCTATTGATGTTGCAGGGGTCGAGTCCAAACTCCTGGCCCGCCTCATCATCAGGTCGCTACTAGATCACTCCCCCTGAACCGTGAGCTTATCATACCTCTGCTTAAAGCTATGTATAGGATCCTGCCTCCGCTATAACGCTTCCCAAACTATTCCACTTCCTGACTACTCTGTGGCTGAAGAATACTTCCTAACATCCCTCGTGATTGATTTGTGTCTTCAACTTCCAACATGTATCCCGTCTCTGGAAAATCCTGTCTTTGTCCACCTTGTCAAATTCTCTCCGTATTTTAAGTCGTTATCATGTCCCCCATCTCTCCCGTCCTCCCCGTGCGTCAGGTTGATTTTCCCCTTTAACCCCTCCTCAAGACATACCTCTTAACTTGGACTATCTTGTTGCAAACCTTTGCACTTTCTCTGTTTTTTTTACTGCTTGGCTAGGTGTGGGTTCCAAACTGGGGCGATCTCCCAAAAGGGCCTAACGTACACAAGTACAGGTTCTAACGATTCCTTAATTTGATGTCGGAATGCTGTTCTGGGTTTGCTGGCGCCCATATGCTGCCCAGTTATTTGGGTTTATTTGCCTTCAGGAGAGTCCTGGGTTTTTACTCACCCCAAAACTTTTTCCTTGAGTATGTTTGTAGCCCCTTGCCCCCAACTGTACTCCCGTCTGCGGTCTTTTTTTCCTTCCCCAATCTCATGACTTTGCACTGGTGAGATTGAATCCAGACCAGTTCGGGGACCAGGTCGCACCGTCCAGATCCCTTTTGGTTCTGCCTGTCTTCGATCGAATGCTCTTCTCACAACTTCACGTTCATCTGAAAACAGGGACACCTCGGGTTAAATTCCTCCTCAGCTTCAAAAAATCCAAAACAGCACGGTCCTGGGACGACCCTGGGGGCCCCCGCGGGTCACAGGTGTGTGGGTGTGTGTGTTGTGTGATGTGGTGTGTGTGTGTGGTTGGTGTGTGGTGTGTGTGTGGGGTGTTTTGGGTGTGTGTGGTGTGTGGTGTTTAGTATTCCCTTTTGGGCCTACACATGTCGATTGGGCACTGGGCCTTTTGTAGTGTGTGGTGTGTGTTGTTGTGCGTGTGGTGTGTGTGTGTGTGTGCGTGTGTGTGTGTGTGTATGTGTGTGTGTGTGGTGTGTGTGTGTGTGTGTGTTTGTGTTTTTGGTGAGTGTGTGTGTGGTGTGATAGTGGGGAGGGGGTTGTGTGCGTGTTTTGTGTGTGTGTACTCCCCAAGTTGTGCTCATCTAGTTGGGGTGAAAGGGGTCAAGTCAGCTCCATGACTTTATCATACCTCTTCTTAAAGCATGTATGATCCTGCCTCCACTACATCACTTCCCAGACTGTTCCAATTGATGACAACCTGTGACGAAAAAAATATTTCCTAACATCCCTGTGATTCTCTGAACTTTAATTCCAACTGCAACCCTTTTTTCCCGTGTCCATCTCTGGAACATTCGTCTTTGTCCCCTTGTTGATTCCTCTAAGTATTTTATATGTCTTACTTTTTTTTTTTCAACAAGTCAGCCTCCCCCCCACCGAGGCAAGATACCGAAAAAAAAAGAAACCCCCCAAAAAGAATAATTTTCTCACATTAACATTTCCCCCTCACCACACATAATAAATGTTTTTGCAGAGGTGCACAAAATTTTGATAAAAATACACAATAATCCCTCCCTCCCTACATATCTCAAACCCCCTTTAGGTGAGGCATTGTATTCCCATTTCCAAGACTAAGTCAGGGTTTTATAAAATAAAAGGTTTCCCTGAATCCTTTCACTAAATATTTCCTGGTCACACTCCAACAGATCGTCGGTCCCCAATACCATATGTCTCCATTCCTCCTAACACGCTCACGCACCCTGCTGGGAATCCAAACCTCTGCCCACAACACTTTCCTTTACCCTCCCTCCAACCTTTCGAGGACGACCCCCACCCCCCTTCCGTCCCTCAGATTTTTACCCTCTCCATTCTTCTACTTTGACCTTCCCTCTAAATGACCCAAACCCCCCTAACAACCCCCTCTTCAGCCCCCTGAAATAATACTTTTTTTACTCCACCCTTTTTCCAATTTTCCACACTCCGAATTTTCTCATAATATTTACACCCCACATTGCCCTTAGACAGGGGCATCCCAGCCCCAACCGTCCCTCGCTGTGCATTTTCCAACCCCAAACTTCACCCCTATAAGATGTTGGTACAAATATACTTTCATACTTCCCTTTTTGCCTCCAAGATAACATTTGTGTGTGTGGTGGTGTGGTGTGAGTGTGTGGTGTGGGGGTGTGTGTTGGGGGTTTGGTGTGGTGGTGGTTGTGTTGTGTGTGGGTGTGTGTGTGTGTGTGGTGTGTGTGTGTGTTGTGTGTGGTGTGTGTGTGTGTGTGTTGTGTGTGTGTGTGTGTGGTTGTGTGGTGTTTTGTGTGTGTGGTGTGTTGTGTGGTGGTGTGTGTGTGTGTGTGTTGTGTGTGTTGTTGTGTGTGTGGGTGGTGTGTGTTGGTGGTGTGGGGTGTGTGTGTGTGGTGGTGTGTGTGTTGGGGTGTGTGTGTGTGGTGTGGTGGTGTGTGTGGTTGGGGGTGTGTGGTGTGTGTGTGGGTGGTGTGGTGGTGTGTGTGTGTGTTGTGGGGGTGTTTTGTGTTTTGTGTGTGTGTGGTATTCACCCAGTTGCTCACCTAGTTGAGGTTTCAGGGGTCGATCCAAATCCTGGCCCCCCCTTTCCCTGTCGTACAGGGGCACTCCCCCCAACCCTGAGTTTATCATACCCCGCTTAAAATATGATGGATCCTCCTCCCCCTACATCGCTTTTTCCCAAACTATCCATTTCCCGACTACTCTGTGGCGAAGAAAAAACTCCCCAACATCCCTGTATTGATTTGTGTCTTCAAATTCCAACTGTGTCCCCTCTCTGGGAACATCCTGTCTCTGTCCACCCTTTTCAAATTCCCCTCAGTATTTTTTTATGTCGTTATCATCCCCCCCCCTATCTTCCTGTCCCCCAGTGTCGCCCGGTTGATTTCCCTTTAAATCTCCTCCAGGACACACCTCTTAGCTCCGGGCTACTCTTGTTGCAAACCTTTGCACTTTTTCCCTTCTCACTGGTCGAGTCTTAATAAACATGTCTTGTACCCGTACATCCAGTTGGTTCTTAAGGTACCTCTTATTATTGAACTAAATTATTTCAACCACTTCGTACCATGTTTTATATTTTCTTCTTCTTCCTCTTCTTCTTCTTCTGTTATTATTATTATTATTATTATTATTATTATTATTATTATTATTATTATTATTATTATTATTATTATTATTATTATTCATTATTATTATTTTATTATTAGTAGTAGTAGTAGTAGTATTCTATTCCCAAATTAGTAAGAGCTAAACATATTACGGGAATTATATATGGGGAACTTAAATATTTTCTGTAAGTTGTTACTCTTTTAATTTTGGTAAAAATCTTCATTTATAGAATGCATCTGTAGTGAACTTGGTGATTTAAATCAAAGATCAGCTGGTGACTGTGATATACAAAGAGCAGCTGGTGACTGTGATATACGAAGCTTATATGTGTGTCGATATCTTATAGCTGTTATTTGAGTCTGTGTTAAGTTGATGTGTGTTGTTTATGTCTGTTCCGGAGACGATGGAAAAACCCGTTCTGTTACGAAGAATACGGCAGAGAAACCCATCCGAAATAAAATGAATATGACAGGGAAATCAGTCCTGTTCAATGGAATATGACAGGGGAAAATATGTCCTAAACAATGGAATATGAACAGGAAAACCGTACGGGACGATGGAATAAGACTGGGAAAACCGTCCAGAACGATGGAATGTGAGAGGGAAAACATAAAAGGACGAAGGAAATGACAAGAAATCCATCCATAACAATGAATATATGAGGCAAGCCCAGCCAGAACAACAGAATATGACAAGGAAGACCCGTCCTGTACGATGGAATATGGCAAGGGAACTTGTGCCTAATAAAGAACATAAGAAACATAAGAAAAGGTAGGAACACTGACAAAGGCCTACCGACCCATTGCGGAGCAGGGTCCATGACCCCCCCCCCCGGATTAACCAATCACCCCCCCCCGGGAATAAGCCAATGGAATCCCACCCAGTTGGTCACACTCCTCTCAAGGATGAAGCATGACGCCCCAGACCCAGCAGCACTGCTTGTCAGGTCCCACTCAACACCTACCCACACCCACTATGTATTTATCTAATCCTATTTTTAAATTACACGTTTTAGCCTGAATAAACTGTATTCGGGAGTTTGTTCCACTCATCCACAAACTCTATACCAAACAGTGCTTTTCCTATATCCTTTCTAAATCTGAATTTTCTCCACTTGAAACCATTGCTTGCGAGTCCTGTCTTGCTGGAAATTTTCAGCACGCTATTTACACCCCTTTATTTATTCTGATTTTCATTTATACACTCGATATATACCCCTATTTCTCGCCTATCGTGTGGTGCAGTTTCAGGGCCCTCAGTCTATCCTCATGGGGAAGATTTCTGATACATGGATCATCTTTGTCATCATCCTCTGTTACGTTCTTCCAGAGCATTTATATCCTATTCTGTATACGCGTGCCAGAACTGAGCAGCATTAGTCTAAATGAGGCCAAACCAGGTTATACAGAGTGAAAGAACAACCTGAGGAACTGCTATTATTTATACTTCTAGATATGAAGCCAATGATTCTGTTAGCTTATTGCGAACCACTAATGCACTGTTGTCTTGGTTTTAGATTACTGCTAACCAGAACTCCTAAATCCTTTTCGCAAGCAGTTGTATTAGTATTAAGATCTACATAGTTTTAGTTTGATTATGTGGCATGGTTATTTACCTGTCCAACATTTTGTACTTTGCATTTGCAATATTGAACTGCATCTGCCAACTTCTCGACCATTTGCATCAGTCTATTCAATCATCCTGGAGGTGCTCTAGTCGTTCCTTTTAGAATGAATTGGACGGCCATTTTGGTGTCACAGCAGATTTGCTTTATGTCGCTATTTTCCCTCATCTATGTCGTTTATGTAAATGTGAACAACAAACGGGCAATACTGGACCCTTAGGAACACCGCTTGTGACGTGCCACCATTCTGATTTCTCCCATTATGCAAACTTCTCTGCTGCCTATTTGTCAGCTGCCTCTACCCTGGAAAAATTTCTCCTCCTATTCCTAAGTTTCCTCAATAGCCTACTGGTTGTGGACTTCTAATCGAAAGCCTTACTGAGTCCATATACACAATATTTCTATTCATTACCATGTCTACCTCCTTCAATGTCTTAGTGAAAAAAAGTTAGCAAATTCGTAAGACAGGAAAGCCCTCTTTGTAAACCGGGTTAGAGGGTTGGCCATGGCTAGGTGAGGCCATTGTGAACTGTGCAATTAGGTGAGGTTATAGAAGGGTGGTCATATAAGTTATGTGAGGTCTATGTCAGAGGATGTGGTCATAGCGAGGTGAGGTGTGGTCATTGATACAAGGAGGTCACAGTTAGGGGTTTGAGGTCATAGACAGGTGTGGTTCATAGTCAGGTGTTGGTTTATATTTCCAGGTCTTATCAGTGGGCCCCCGGAATATTCAGCCCTTCCACATTTCCCATCCGGTTGTTTTCGGTTGCTTTCTAGTTTCCGTGTGTTCAGAAAGTCCATCTGTGTCCACTCAGATGAATCCCAGGTGTGATTCATGCTGATCGTTGTGGGTCGTTAGATGAGGTGGTCATGGTGAGTGAGGGGTGATCATGCTTAGTTGAAGTGTGGTCTTTAGTTAGGTGTTGTCATAGACAGGTGTGGTCATAGTGAGGTGTGGTCATAGTGTTGTGAGGTCATAGTGAGGTGTGGTCATATAGTCAGGTGTGGTTTATGTTTCCAGGTCTCCATCCGTGGGCCCCCGGACATCACCCCTTCCACATTTCCCACTCCCGGTTGTTTTGGTGCTTTCTCTAGTTCCGTATGTCCAGAAGTCCATCTGTGTCCCCTCAGATGAACTCCCAGGTGTGGATCATGCTGAAGTGTGGTCGTAGATGAGATGGTCATGGTGAGGGGTGATAATGCTTAGTGAAGTGTGGTCATAGTTAGGTGTTGTCATAGTGAGGTGTGGTCATAGTGATGTGAGGTCATAGTCAGGTGTGGTTTATGTTTCCAGGTCTCCATCCGTGGGCCCCCGGATGTCAACCTTTCCACACTTCCCACTCCCGGTTGTTTTGGTTCTGTCCCTAGTTCCGTGTGTCCAGAAGTCCATCTGTGTCCCCTCAGATGAACTCCCTTCCTCACTTTCCCAGGTGAGCGGGTGGTTGGGTGGTTGGGCGGGTGTGTGTTTGGGCGGGTGGTTGGTTTTGGGTGGGCGTGTGTGTTGTGTATGTGTTGGCCCCTCCCCAGTGACCTTGTTGGATGGTAACTTGGTCTTGTCTACTGGTACTACTGCCGAGGACTGTCCAGGTGGGTGGAATTACAGGGGGGACACACAGAAAACTGCGTCTGTAATTACACACCAAGTCAGCCTGGAACAGTAGTCAGCAGACAACACCAAGCTGCTCCCAACTCGGCCACCAAAGGTGAGGTTACTTAGTGTAATCTCGACTTCCATTTATGTTTTCATTATGTGTTTAAGTTAACTTTTGCTTTGTTTTCACTCAATGTAGCTTTATAAGTGTATGTGTGAGCGTTATTCGTTGTATGGATGTGTTGTCCGTGTGATTTTATGTCTCCCACTCAGAAATCTGCTACGAAAAGTTATCAGCTTTCTTTATTGTTGAATTCGACATTTTTTATGCAAGACACTGAATAGCCCAACAGGTAAATACGAAAGTACACAAGTACATTCAACACACACACGCACACACGTGCACGCACACACACACACACACACACACCACACACACACACACACCACACACACACACTAACACACAAACACACCACACTCACACACACACACACACACACACCACACACACAACACACACACACACACACTCACACACACACACTTTACACACAACCACACACACCACGGCCAGGAGCTCGGACTCGACCCCCGCAACCTCAACTAGGTGGGGTGAGTACAACTAGGTGAGGTACACACCCACATACCACACCCACATACACACACCCACATACCACACATACACACACACACAACACACACCACACACCACACACACACATGTAAGTAAAGTGCGGTAAGTCCCAGGAGGTTAGGGGTCAGGTCACAAGAAGGTGTGGGCAGCCAAGGACCACTGAGACTTACCTTAAATGCACAAGCCACCTACCTTTCAGTACATAATAAACCCACACATAATTCCACACACAATTACACACAAAATTACACACACACACACACACACACACACACACACACACACACACACCACACACACACACACACACACAGAGTCGTGGCGCAGGCTAGTGTGAAGGCGGCGTTGCCAAGTGTCACCCAAGATTTTAATAAAGTGAAACAATAGTGTGACCAGTGAAAGAAATACAGTAAATAGGGTACATTATTAACGAGAAGAAATTGAGGTGGATCTATGCCAGGACGTACATCGAGCTGGATCTACTCCAGGCACGTCACATCGACCTGGAACAATCTACACTTCAGCTGCCACTAAAGTACTGTATCACTATGAGTGGATGTTTGGGTGTGGGTCCAGGTTCAATTAACCGCCAAGGATGAAATGTGAATGGGTCTAACTCTCATTAGCACGATTAAAGAATAGGGCACTCATAGTATTCAAATAAGGTTAGCAAATTGGTAGCCCATTGAACAAGGCGGATTAACTCACTATAAGCAGGGTGTATAGGCAAACACTGAAAGGGAGTCAGGTCACGAGAGGTTGTGGAAACAAGCGGACAACTGAGAATCTACATTACACTCCAAGCACAAGCCACTACTATTCAGACACATAATAAAACACAATAATTCGACACATAAATCACACACACACACACAACCACACACACACATACACACACACACCACACACACACAAACACACACACACACAAACACACACACAACACATACCACACACACACCCACATTCACACACACACACACACACACACACATACACACACACACCCACATACACACACACACCCACAATACACACACACACACACACACACACGCAACACAACACACACACCACACTCACAGCCACACACACACACACACACAACACACACACACACATACACACCACCCACATACAACACACCACACAATACACACAACCCACATACACACACAAACACCACCACACACACACACACACACACACACACACACCACACACACGCACACACACACACACACTGTAAGTGCGGTAAGTCCCAGGAGGTTGGGGATGTCAGGTCACAAGAAGGTGTGGGCAGCCAAGGGACCACTGAGACTTACCTTAAACGCACGTGAGCCACCTACCTTTCGTACATAATAAAACCACACATAATTCCACACACAATTACACACAAATTACACACTAACACACACACCACACACACACACACACACACACACACACACACACACACACACAACAACATATCCAGACACAACATAAACTCCCCCTCACCACCGACATCTCACTACTTCCCCTGATCCATCCCTCCCTCGAATCACCCCTCCCCTCCCCCCCCGGTTTCACCCCAAACCCTCCCATCCCCTCCCCACTTCAGCTCCCACATAGCCACAGTTCCTCCACTACTTCCCCCCCCCACTCTGGACACACACACTACTAAACCTAACATACAGAACACATAGGTTTCCACTCCAATCAGGATAAACAAAAATGGGTTGCCAGAGAGCAACAAGAAAAACCAAGGGCCAGGAGGAGGGAAAATGCAAGGAAGATTGGGCAGCAGAGCTCTAAAAAAGGGATCATGAATGGGAAAAGAAACTAGAAGAAACATGATAGAATGGAAGAGAGGATAGATATGAAAGAGGAATGTGGGGGTGCATGTCAAGCGCAGAAGCTAGGATACAGAGCTTTAGAAGAGGAATTTGAAAAATCTGAAACAGCCTAAAGAACTAAAGAAACATTTTTTGGATTGACAACAGAGACTGCTACCTCAGCCCAATTAAGGGGACTGTAGGGGAAAGAAGGGGCACAACTGCATGGAGATGCTCTATCAGAGGAGACTGTAGAAGTGGAAAGAGACTAAGCTTTATGTGGAGGGCCCTAACAGACAACAACAGAGCCCAAGGAAAGCCGAGAAGGAAAAATGACAGGCCACTGAGCCAAGTACATTAGCCAGTGAACTGATGAAAGGAAAGCTGCAGTGGAGGAAACCAAATTAAATGAGGGGATACACAGGGATATGCAGTGGGAGAATGAAATGGTGAGGTCAGTCTTTGTTTTTGTGGCTCCAGGAAGTCGAAGGGGAAAAATATGAAGCAAGAGAAACAAAGGAAGAAAAAAAAGGGATTTAAAGCATTATGAAAGCAATAGGAGAAAACAACATGACCCAGCTGGCAAATTTTCTGAGAACAGGGGAGTTTGCAAGAGGAAGAAACTCGCCAGTCAAAGTGATTTTCAAGGCAGAATCGGCTCAAAACAGGATCCTGCATTAGTAAACATGACTAAGGGACTGTCAGCATAGTGAAGGGTGTATCTCGACTGCAAGAAGGAGATGAACAGGAGAACCCAGACTCAGGAGGAAGATCAAATACAACCTCCCTCACAACCACCTACAGAAGCCTCCCAACCATAACAACCCCAGTGCAGCTAAACATTCTAACCCAAAACACACATGCCATCCCCAATGCCCCTACAAACCTCATTACAAACTCCACCTTCACAGCAACCACCCACAGTTCCTCGTCAGATCTCCTGCTTCCACAACCCCAACATACCCCCTAGACCACAGTTTTAGAAAAGAAGTTGAAGGGTTGGTATACAAATGCATATGGAATAACAGTAAATGTGATAAGTGGCAAGAAAGAATCAAGGAGACATCCCCAGACATAATAGCACTCACAGAGACGAAACTCTCCAGGATGATATCAAATCCTAAGGAAAGACAGAGGGAGCAGAGTGGTAGGAGGAGTTACACTGCTCATTAAAACTGTGGGGATTTGAAGAAATGGAAGGAATGGATGGAATGGGAGAAAGGGACTACATATTGGAACATTCCAGTCTGGGGGGCCATAATGTGGTAATTGCAGTGATGTACAACCCGCCACAGAACTGCAGGAGGCCACGAGAAGAATACGAAGAGAGCAGCAGAACAATGGTAGACACAATAACTACTGTGGCCAGAAGAGCTCACTCTTCTGGCCACAGTGGTTATGGGTCATTTCCATTACAATGGGAAAACCTGGAGCCCCATGGGGGTCCCAAAACATGGAGAGCCAAGATGATGGATGTGGTACTGGAAAACCTCATGTATCAACACGTTAGATTGATTCCACCAGAGATAGAGGTGAGGATGAACCAGCAAGACTGGGCCTAGTATTCACTTTGAGTAGTTCAGACATCGAGGATATTATGTATGAAAGGCCCCTTGGTGCTAGTGATCATGTGGTTCTGTGCTTGGAATACATAATTGAGCTACAAGTTGAGAGGGTACCCCGAATAAGATGGGAGAAGCCAAACTACAAAAGGGGGCACTACACAGGAATGAAGAACTTCCTGCAAGGCGTTCACTGGAAAGAGAATTGGAAGGAAAATCGGTAAAAGAACTGATGGACTACATAACGAAAAAATGCAAGGTTGTAGAGGAGTGGTTTGTTCCTAAGGGAAACAGAAATAATGGGAAGACCAAAACGAATCCTTGGTTCACCCAAAAGTGTAAGAAGGCAAAAACTAAGTGCGCTAGATAATGGAAAAAGGACAGACGACATAGGACCCAGGAAATTAATGAGATTAGCAGAAGAGCCAGAAATGAATATGCTCAGATAAGAAGGGAGGCTCAGCGACAATACGAAAATGACATAGCATCGAAAGTCAAGTCTGACCCGAAGCTGTTGTATAGCCACATCAGGAGGAAAATAAAAGTCAAGGACCACGTATTCAGGCTGAGGAAGGAAGATAGTGAGTTCATAAGAAACAACCAAGAAGTATGTGAGGAGCTCAGCATGAGATTTAAAGAAGTATTTACAGTGGAGACAGGAAGGACTCCAGGAAGTCAGAATAGGGAGGTGTATAGAGATACCTGGAGAGGGTTCTGGGGGTCAACGCCCCCGCAGCTCTGTCTGAAATCACCAACAAGGGATACAACAAGTGCTGGATGAAATACACACAACCGAGTAGGAGGTGAAGAAGCTGCTATGTGAACTTGATACTTCAAAGGGGGTGGAACCAGACAACATCTCTCCGTGGGTCCTTAGAGAAGGAGCAGAGATGCTGTGTGTGCCACTAACAAAACTCTTCAACACATCCGTGGAAACTGGGCTACTACCTGAGGTATGGAAGATGGCAAAGGTAGTCCCAATTTTCAAGAAGGGACACAAACACGAGGTATTAAACAAGACCTGTGTCACTAACGTGTATAGTATGCAAAGTCATGGAGAAGATTATCAGGAGAAGAGTGGTGGAGCACCTAGAAAGACACAAGCTTATAAACGACAACCAGCGCGGTTTCAGGGAAGGAAAATCCTGTGTCACAAACCTACTGGAGTTTTATGACAAGGTAACGGAAGTAAGACACGAGAGAGACTGGTGGATACATTGCATTTTCTTGGACTGCAAGAAGACCTTCGACACAATTCCTCACAAGTGATTAATGCAAAACATGAAAGATCAGGCACGCATAACAGGAAAGGCACTGTAATGGATCATAGAATATCTGATAGGGAGGCAACAATGAGTCATGGTATGTGACGATGTGTCCGAGTGGGCGCCTGTGATGAGCGGGGCTTCACAGGGGTCAGTCCTAGGACCTGTGTTGTTTGTGGTATATGCGAATATCATGACTGAAGGGATACACTCAGAAGTGTCCCTGTTTGAAGATGGTGTGAAGTTTATAAAGAGAATTAAATCGGATGAGGATCAGGCAGGAATACAGTGAGACCTGGACAGGCTACTAGCCAGAAACAGCAACTGGCTTCTCGAATTTAACCCCTCCAAATGCAAAGTCGTGAAGATCGAGGAAGGGCAAAGAAGACCGCACACAGAGTATAGTCTAGGTGGTCAATGACTACAAACCTTACACAAGGAAAAAGTTCTTGGGGTGAGTATAATACCGAGCACATCTGAGGCGCACATCAACCAGATAACTGCTGCAGCATATGGGCGCCTGGCAAACCTATAAGAATAGCGCTCCGATACCTCAGTAAGGAATCGTTCAAGGCTCTGTACACCATATACGTCAGACCCATATTGGAGTATGCATCACCAATTTGGAACCCACACCTGGTCAAACAAGTTAAGAAATTAGAGAAGTGCAAAGTTTTGCAACAAGACTAGTACCAGAGCTAAAGGGATTGCCCTACGAAGAAAGGTTAAGGGAAATCGGCCTGACGACACTGAAGGACAGGAGGGTCAGGGGAGACATGATAACGACATATAAAATACTACGAGGAATTGACAAAGTTGACTTAGACAGGATGTTCCGGAGATGGGACACAGAAACAAGCTGAAGTTGAAGACTCTGATTAATCAAAGGATGTTAGGAAGTATTTCTTTAGTCATAGAGGGGCCAGGAAGTGGAATAGCCTAGAAAGGGAAGTAGTGGAGGCAGGAACTATACATAGTTTTAAGACGAGGTTTGATAAAGCTCATGGAGCAGGGAGAGAGAGGACCTAGTAGCGATCAGTGAAAAGGCGGGGCCAGGAGCTATGAATCGACCCCTGCAACCACAAATAGGCGAGTACACACACACACACACACACACACACACACACACACACACACACACACACACACACACACACACACACACACACACACACACACACACACACACGGAAAAAAAAGGCCAAGTGAATATCAGTCGTGTTGCTGCTCACTGTACATAAATGCAACAGATATAATGCAGGATCTAAACTTAGCTAATGATGCTTTCTGAAAATAATTGTTTAACAGTCTCAATAGCAGAAAAACAATGATAAGTTAGGAAAAAGAGTTATTTTTTTTTCTGTGTGTATTGTCTTCTTGGAATCTTGACAAGGTGATATGACGCAGTATGATTTCGTTCCCTGTAATTAGTGTTGATGACGCAAGAAGATCCCGGACCAGGATCCGTCCTGGCAAACCTACCTGAATATGATGCAAATCATAAACTGGAAATCTGGGAATGTAGTGGAGATGTTTTCGACGATCTAGTAAAGAAATTACAGCATTTATATCATGTTCATTTACCAACGATTCAGTTGTTTATCAGTTTATATCACTGAAATCTTAGCGCTATATTTCCTAATGTTGTGCTGAAAACATTTTACACTCTTCCAATTATGGTTGAGGAGGGAGAATAATTTTTGAGGAGTCAGGGTAGAGCATAAAACAAGCTGAGACCAAGAATACGTCAGAGTCGACAAAACTAGTTTAGAAGTTGAACAATAAAAGCTTGTTTGGCAAGAAAGTTCAATCTATTCATGATTGTCTCACAAAATCTTAGTAATATGTTGGCAGCTTTGAAGGGACTTGAGCTAGAGTTCGCCACAGCCACTCTGGCATGGGATTCGTCAGTAAAGATCTGCATTTTTGGTCGCAGTGGTGGCCCATGCTAACCTCCCTATGATGCACAGAAATATACCTAGTTAAATGGATCTTGTTAGAACCAGTTGGCCGAGTGGTTAACGCACTGGCCTGTGAGTTTTAGGACTCACTTTCAATGGGTTCAAGCCGCACGGTTCCTTGATTTAATTAGGCATGATTCTTCTATTTGCTGGTCGTAAAGCCCAGACATGATAGTAGCTAATCTCAAGTTCTATTTCTATAAAACAGTTTGTTAGTATCTTATTGCCATGTAACAGTGATTTTCACATATGAATTTCAAGACTTCTGCTGTTTCTATTTTATTTTAGGGTCATAATTATTTGCTCTGTGAGGAGTATTAGTTGTTAAGGTATTCCAGAAGGAGACCTTCAAAAAATGATTACGCGATCTTTTTTTCCATCCTCCAACTTATCATGTTTATTTCGCTCGCAAGACGATAAGGCCACATTCAATTAGCTGTAAATGATCATGGCTGCTGTACAGTAACTAGGAACAAATTTCTGGAACACGTAACATGTATTGATGCCCTGTGACCAAAATTGTCCAAGTCATTCCCAGCTTACCGGAATGACTTTGAAAACTTCTAAAGCCCTCTGTTGCTTGCCTTAAAACGTTGAAAAAGTCGCTTCCTAATACTGTACGCCTTAATGCTCGAGCTGACACATTGTAAGTTACAGTGTTCTTGTCTTTCCCTAACTTCCTCCAAGGCTTTCGTTTCTAACTTCAGAAGTCATTATCTGATTATCTTCAAAATTTCAACTATAATTAAGTATTGCTAGGCGAAGGTTCATGGATCACTTGATAAGTGCAGGTGTCCGCTGCTAAATTTGATACAAACCATTCCCAAAACTGGGTTCTGTGATGTGCCTTTAGAAAACCTTTTCTGATCGGCTTCAAAATTTCAACATTCGTGTATCCTACATATAAGAAGGTTGGTATTGCTAATAGTGTGTATGCGTCATTCTGGCACTTTCAATCTGTAAACTGTATAGCATTATTTTACACTGTTGCGTTAACTTTCCTAGATCCTGGTGAGAGGCTCAGACTGCCCCTGAAGCTCACCGTTCCTTAGACGTTATACTGTTTTTTTAACTTCTCCTTCATTAAAATAATGATTGATTCCTCTTAGGAAACGGATGAACAGCTTCACTAGTTTATGATGTGTAGTTGCAAATGTTGTTAAATTTTGTCTTAGAACTGGAAAATGCCTCTAAAATTTTAGTGCTTTAAGCTGATGTGTTATCATCAAATGAATCTTCGACTTGATTTTGGATTGTGTAAGTTTTAATGTGTCATTTTTAATTAATCATTTTGATTACTGTAAAATAACTAGTGAAAGTCTCTTCTGATCAGGAGTAAGTCACAGTGTTTGACTTTATTGCAATATCTTAGATCTACATAATGTACTTCTATGTACACTTATCTCTCATAGTTACTCATTTAAATGTTGGTCAGCCTTACTTAGAGAAAACTTTAGACTGAGCTACACTGTCTTAGTCCCAATATTGAAATACTTGCTTTTATGAGAGAGTTTGCGAGTGCCTCCCTCATCCAAGTGGCTTTACCCCTCAGCGCTGATAACCTGGTACCTTGATAATGCAGATTCTGAGTGGTTTTCAAATTTATTCTCTTCAGGTCTTCAACGCTTATTTAACTGCATTAGAAACATTCCACACTCTGCACTATTCTTTTAGCGTGCATTGAAGTACAAAGGACTGGGCTAAGATACGAAAATGCTTCTCTTGGATCTCGCAGCGACAGAAATACATCTAGTTTATTAGCGTACTTATGGAATTGTTCTTACCATATATAGTGTACTATGGTTAGGTAAGATTTGTCAGAAAACAGGACAAGCGTTTCCTGACGCGGGTCTCAGTCGTATGATGACCCACAGCTGGAGCTCTGTGTCATCTGATTGGGAATTTCCACCGGTTCACTGGTCCACCTTTTTAAAAATCATGGTTAATATTATAACCATACAAGTTATATACTAACAGTATGTAAGTAATTATCAACAATGGTTATAAATGACCATAATTTTTAAAGGGGTGGACCGGTAAGCCAGCGGAAGGCCTCGGTCAGATGACCAAAAGCTCCAAAGGCGGGTCATCATCTGACTAAGACCCGCGTCAGGAAACATTTGTCCTGTTTCCTGACGAACCTTACCTAACCTAACCTAACCTAACCTAACCTAACCTAACCTAACCTAACCGAACCTAACCTAACCTAACCTAACCTAACCTAACCTAACCTAACCTAGTATGTAAGTGATACCAACTTATATACCGTGTCCTAATGTGATTCTACCGCATACTGTATATTCATTAAATATTCGTAAACTTGGAAGGTCACCTGATAAGTAAAGCTTCAACCCCTCCATTTCCACCTAAGGAAAATAATTTAACTAAAGCTGTCTACATAAATCCTTATACTGGTAATTCAAAGGAACCAATTCAGCAAGGTTAAGTTGAATTACTAGGTTAATTTTGATACCACGTTAAAACCTAGTATGCAAAACACATGCATAATATTAGTTTACTATTGACATGAAGACTCGAATCTCCAGATCATCCATGTGTTCCTATTTTTACCTTTCAAAGAGAGAAGAGAAGCGGTGCCAAGTGTGCTTGGCAGCAGATACGAGAGTAATGTGAGAGGCATCCCACTCCAGCGTTGTTTGATGACCCTGAGACAACCCTCTTCTCGGATACGATTTTTTCACTCATTGTGAAATACAAAAATAACTTTCTCATTGCATTGTTAGGCAAAAATCGCTTCGTCAGATTGAAAAATGATAATTCAATCAAGTAATGATAAGTGTTAAAGATCGCTTATATTACTTAATAACATTACCTTTACAGTTAACGTAATTAATAAGTTCCTTTAAAAAAATTAGGCCTCGTCAATACTAGAGGAAAAATGCCAGCAACTTGATAAGATAAAGAGATAAACTCAAGAGGCAACACAGTAAACAATCTCTTATTATTCTAAGAGAGGCTACAACCAAACAGAAACCAATGGGTACAAGACCAATCGAATAATACATATATTAAACCAAATTACAATAGAGACAAAAAAGATGAGACAAGGGAAGCACTAACATTAACATCAGATGACTGGATGGACCACCAGGTCACTGAAGTACAGATGTGGGTCTAGTGTGAAGTTTAAAGTGTTTCCAGGTGTACCAACAGTTTAGTGATTCGGAAACATTCTTGGTTTGTGTAATGGCTTTAGTTGTGGTAATTTAAGCAAATCGTAAATTTTTCGTCTATATTAATCTCCCTCCTTGAGTGTCAGTGCTGATATCTATTTCATAAGATGGTTGTAGTCATATGTATGTATCATACCAAGTAGTGAGGGTCCGTGGTTCGATTCCTGGCACAGATTGAAACGTTAGGAATATGTCCTTACCCTTGTTGCCCTTTTGTTAACCTAGCAGTAACTAGGTACCTGGATGTTAGTCGACTTTTGTGGGTGGCATCCTAGGGGGTGGCAGTATACCTTAGATAGCGCTGGGTTTTGAAATAAACTCAGGTAGTACAACAGGTCTTCCTAGCCAGTAAAACTGATCTGTGTGAAAAAAAGATACGTTGGTGTTATGTATGTGGCACGCATATTTATGTTGGTTCATGCGTGTCTAAGTTTCTGGAAGATTTTCTGACGTACATCTTGTCACACCCTTCACATGGGATGGAAAATACACACGCGCGCTTTATTCATTTCACGATTAATTTTTATGAGTTGTTTCATACTGATAGAGGTTGAAACAACAGTCCTGCTGTTAGTTATATTTAGAATTTTAACAAGAGGGAAGGACACTGTACAAGTAAGGAAAACAATTTGCCGATAATTGTTGGTTTCTCTGCTTGCGTAATTTAGAATCTTTATTGTTTTCTTCCTTCAGTCACGAATGAAGCGTTCTGGAAAATAAAGCTGGGAGAAAACACTTGAAAGAAAAAGACTGTTTAACATTCGTTCTCAGGGAACTCTGGAAAACATATTACACAGGCCGAAGGAAGAACTGTATGAGAAAAAGCTCTATTAATGTTAACATTGTGGCCCGACCAGAAGTGAATTTGATCGTTTTGAATGGTTGGTTTGCGGTAAACTTATAGTGTCTCAGCCTACTAAGAAACCACTTCCACAAGGCAAAGAAATATGTACAGGCAACTCACTATGCAAAATGAGAGGTAATCAACTGACCGAGAGAGAATCAAAGACATACAAATCGGAATTTTTTGGAGCGTTATCAGTTCAACAACCCAAAACAAAATTCAGTAAAGGAATAAGTGTAGACATGTAAAGTACAAGTAATACACAAACAGAGGCGAGGACATTGTCATTTTATAAGTGATACCTGCTATACTAACCTCACGAATAACCCGCACGTGACTTTGTAAATGGTCCAAGTCGGACCGAAACGTCGTCATAAGCTCCTCTCTCCTATGTGCGGGTTATTTGAGTAATGTTCTAGTCATGGTATTGTGCCTTTTTGTTCCTTATATTAACCACAATTATAGCCATAAAATCTGCAAGACCACTAGAGGAAAGACAATGTTATACCCCAACATTCTTACATTTTTGCACGAGACGAGACATTCCTGCATATAAAAAAAATGCACAGAAAATCACAAAGCAAATTTAGGCACAGAACAACAAATTCAGAGATGAAGATGAAACAGAAGCACAAGACAGATATACAAAAACTCTGAACAAGTAGTGCACGATGACTGCACGGTTCTGGAACACGGAAAAAAATTACACGCTAACACACACACACACACACACACTTACACACACACGCACATACACACAACCATACACACACACACACACATACATACACACACACACATACACACACACACACACACACACACACACACACACACACACACACACACACACACACACAAACACACAAAGCAACTGCAGGAGGCCAAGAGAGGAGTACGAAGAAAACAACAGGGTGATGGTGGACACACTGGCTGAGGTGGCAAGAAGAGCTCACTCGAGCAGAGCAAAGTTACTGGTAATGGGCGATTTCAACCACAGGGAGATCGACTGGGAAAACCTGGAGCCACATGGGGGTCCCGAAACATGGAGAGCCAAGATGATGGATGTGGTACTTGAAAACCTCATGCATCAACATGTCAGGGACACAACCAGAGAGAGAGGGGAGGATGAGCCAGCAAGACTGGATCTTGTGTTCACCCTGAGCAGTTCAGACATTGAGGACATCACTTACGAGAGGCCCCTTGGAGCTAGCGATCACGTGGTTCGGAGTTTTGATTATATAGTAGAGTTACAAGTGGAGAAGGTAACAGGAACTGAAGGGGACAGGCCAAACTATAAAAGGGGGGACTTCATAGGTATGAGAAACTTCCTGCAGGAGGTTCAGTGGGACAGAGAAATGGTAGGAAAATCAGTAAACGAGATGATGGAATATGTGGCAACAAAGTGCAAGGAGGTAGAGGAAAGGTTTGTTCCCAAGGGAAACAGAAATAATAGGAAGACCAAAACGAGTCCTTGGTTTACCCGAAGGTGTAGGGAGGCAAAAACTAAGTGCAACAGAGAATAGAAAAGGTACAGGAGGCATAGGACCCAGGAAAACAAGGAGATTAGTAGAAGAGCCAGAAACGAGTATGCACAGATAAGGAGGGAGGCCCAGCGACAGTATGAAAACGACATAGCATCGAAAGTCAAATCTGACCCGAAACTGCTGTATAGCCACATTAGGAGGAAGACAACAGTCAAGGACCAGGTGATAAGGCTGAGGAAAGAAGGTGGAGAACTCACAAGAAACGATCAAGAGGAATGTGAGGAGCTCAACACGAGATTTAAGGAAGTATTTACAGGAGAGACAGGAAGGACTCTGGGGGGACAGACCAGATGGGGACACCAGCAAGGAATACACCAACAAGTGTTGGACGACATGCATACAGATGAGGAGGAGGTGAAGAAACTGCTAAGGGACATCGATACCTCAAAGGCAATGGGACCGGACAACATCTCCCCGTGGGTCTTTAGAGAGGGAGCAGATATGTTGTGCGTGCCACTTACCACAATCTTCAACACGTCCCTGGAAACTGGGCAACTACCTGAGGTATGGAAGACGGCAAATCATTTGCCGCAAATGTAGTTCCCATTTTTAAAAAAGGAGACAGAAAAGAGGCACTAAACTATAGACCTGTGTCATTGACGTGTATAGTATGCAAAGTTATGGAGAAGATTATCAGGAGGAGAGTGGTGGAGCACCTGGAACGGAACAAGAGTATAAATACCAACCAGCACGGATTCATGGAAGGCAAATCCTGTGTCACAAACCTTCTGGAGTTTTATGATAAAATAACAGAAGTAAGACTCGAGAGAGAGGGGTGGGTTGATTGCATCTTCTTGGACTGCAAGAAGGCCTTTGACACAGTTCCTCACAAGAGATTAGTGCAGAAGCTAGAGCATCAGGCGCATATAACAGGAAAGGCACTGCAATGGATCAGAGAATACCTGACAGGGAGGCAACAACGAGTCATGGTACGTAATGATGTGTCACAGTGGGCACCTGTGATGAGCGGGGTCCCACAGGGGTTGGTCCTAGGACCAGTGCTATTTTTGGTATATGTGAACGACATGATGGAAGGGTTAGACTCAGAAGTGTCCCTGTTTGCAGATGATGTGAAGTTAATGAGGAGAATTAAATCAGATGAGGACCAGGCAGGACTTCAAAGAGACCTGGACAGACTGGACACCTGGTCCAGCAAATGGCTTCTCGATTTTAATCCTGCCAAATGGAAAGATAGGGGAAGGACACAGAAGACCACAGACAGAGTACAGGCTAGGTGGCCAAAGACTGCAAACCTCACTCAAGGAGAAAGATCTTGGGGTGAGTATAACACCGAGCATGTCTCCGGAAGCACACATTAATCAGATAACTGCTGCAGCATATGGGCGCCTGGCAAACCTGAGAACAGCATTCCGATACCTTAGTAAGGAATCGTTCAAGACACTGTACACCGTGTATGTCAGGCCCATACTGGAGTATGCAGCACCTGTTTGGAACCCGCACTTGATAAAGCACATCAAGAAACTAGAGAAAGTGCATGTAGACAGCCTGTACTGTCTGCACAGACAGCCCATGCTGTCTGCCAGCTTAGTTCATATTTCGCGCCACTCAGGTGCTGCCCTCTGTAGCCAGGCCTCTAGGTAGGCACGCCAGCCTGCCGGCCCATGCCTCCGCCTCACTCACACAGCGGCCTAGCAGCAACACACAAGTACTCCCAGCTCTCTCTCGTGGGATGGCCCTGCCCGGGCCATGGGCACAACACAAGCCTGTGTACCCACCACTACTTAAGAATAAACGAAGAAGCCTCCGAAGACGTATCATTAACTCCCCGCTACCAGAATACCAAATAATCTTTTTCGTTATATTGGTACCAGCGGTGGTCGCAGCAGTGTGTTTGCCCAAAGCGAGGAAGGAAGAGGGATGAAGTCATCTTCACTTCATCATCCCATGCAAGAAGCATCCGTCTCTCAACAAGTTATCCTGATGTCGTGTCTGCACGTTTGAGCACCCAGACACAGGTACAAGCAGGATCCAGCCGAAATTTGCCGAAATTCTCCGAGAATTGTAAGTGGCGTCACAGTGACCCCACGCCACAGTGACCCCACGCTACAGCGTCCCACGCTAGCTTCCCACGCTGTTTCTTAAGTCACGTGTTGAGCGTCACTTGTATGTTGCTGTTGTTGTTGTTCAGCTCAGCACAGCTGTTTCAGCAAGCCAGAGGTGAGTCTTGTGGTGATTCCTGCGTCCAGTGTGTTTCCCTGTGTTTGTGGGTGGGAGGAGGAGAGACCGCCAGATACTCCCTCACCATACACTCACCCACACTCCTCGCCACCACACTACCATACACTCACCACTGCCCACTCCCTCTGCTGTGTTTTCTGCTGTTTTCCATGTGAATTCATTGCCAGAGCTGTGTATCCGAGTGCCCGAGGCCACTCGAAGCTACGTGGATCAGCATGCCACATAGATCACGACACCACGTGGATCACGACGCCACGTGGGTGTGAGCGATGTCACGTGGATCTACCAGCCACGTGAGTTACCAGATGTCCCAGGCCACATGCTGTGGTCTGCTGCCTGCATCACATTGACGTCACCCACGATGCTGCCCGACTTCATGACGTCACGATGTCTGCCTGACGTCACCTCGAGATGTCTGCTGACGTCACCTCGAGATGTCTACTGACGTCACCTCGAGATGTCTGCTGACGTCACCTCGAGATGTCTGCTGACGTCAGTGCTGCTGACGTCATCACGCCTGACATCACATGATGTCACATCGAGTGTTTCTAGTAATTATTTTAGTATTGTCGAGAAGATTGAGAGAAAATATATGTCGTGTGTTAATTAATTCCTCTCAGTCAGTGTTCTCACATGTTGTACCGCGGTGTGTTTTTAAACTTTCCATGTGTCCAGTGAGGTCTGAGCCAGACCTGAGTAGCACCTCTGTGCTAAGTCACCCGAGTGACCGAGCCCTCTTGTACAGAAAGCTTTTATGCTCGTCGCTCGTGATGTTCTGCAGAATCGTACCTGCTACGATTCCCATCGAGATTTGTTTCACTTCACCTCCAGACTTTCAGAGTGCAGTTATATGTAGAGAAACAAGTCTGGGGACGCTTAGACTAACCTCTGCTATAACTCCAACTGTCGAGAGATGATACTCGCCAAGCCGCAGTTAGGCCTGTCGGCAGGCGCTGTGTCAGCCTCGTGTCACAAGCTTCAGTGAGCAGCCTGCACAAAGAAGATGTCACTTTGACTGCTAGCTCTCTCACTGCAGTCTGGTGTATGATGTTACGACTCCCAGATGTTTCGCCCAGTCGTCTCTGCCACGACTCGCTCCACAACTCACTCCACGCTCGCCGGCAGTGGCAGCCCAGCGACAGTACCAGTGGAGAAGTGTCCTCCTGAGTCGCTTGCCAGAAGTCCTGCCCAGTTGCCGAGTTTTGTCAATGCCTCACTCGAGGGCACCAGCATGTCGTGCCCCAGGTTGAATGAAACCTGCAGCGACTCCTACGATGACTGCTTCACCGTTCCAGAGGAGACCGTAACCTGTTACGTCACAGCTCAGCCGCAGCGATGTCTCCTGTGTTGCAGTATCTGTCCAGACGCAGGAAGGCGTGCAGTGATGCCCTTCGACGCTCACGACCTTTGACCACGATGTTTAGCACACCCCACATGTTTTTTTCTTCCCTCCCTGTAGGAAGTTTTTTTTCCATGTTCATATGTATATATATGTTTTTATTTTGTGTTCTGTGCCCTGTTCCTACGAGAGAGAGACCGAGTTTCTTTTACCACCAGTATTGTCGCGTCAGGACGACACGCTGTAGGTGGCCGAGGGTATGTAGACAGCCTGTACTGTCTGCACAGACAGCCCATGCTGTCTGCCAGCTTAGTTCATATTTTGCGCCACTCAGGTGCTGCCCTCTGTAGCCAGGCCTCTAGGTAGGCACGCCAGCCTGCCGGCCCATGCCTCCGCCTCACTCACACAGCAGCCTAGCAGCAACACACAAGGACTCCCAGCTCTCTCTCGTGGGCATGGCCCTCCAGGGCCATGGGCACAACACAAGCCTGTGTACCCACCACGACCTTTCAATAAACGAAGAAGCCTCTGAAGACGTATCATTTAACCACCCGCTACCAGAACACCAAAATAATCTTTCGTTATATACAAAGGTTTGCGACAAGGTTAGTTCCAGAGCTAAGGGGAATGTCCTATGAAGAAAGATTAAGGGAAATCGGCCTGACGACACTGGAGGACAGGAGGGTCAGGGGAGACATGATAACGACATATAAAATACTGCATGGAATAGACAAGGTGGACAAAGACAGGATGTTCCAGGGAGGGGACACAGAAACAAGAGGCCACAATTGGAAGTTGAAGACACAAATGAGTCAGAGAGATATTAGGAAGCATTTCTTCAGTCATAGAGTTGTCAGGCAGTGGAATAGCCTAGAAAATGACGTAGTGGAGGCAGGAACCATACACAGTTTTAAGACGAGGTTTGATAAAGCTCATGGAGCGGGGAGAGAGAGGGCCCAGTAGCAACCGGTGAAGAGGCGGGGCCAGGAGCTAAGACTCGACCCCTGCAACCACAAATAGGTGAGTACAAATAGGTGAGTACACACACACACACACACACGCATAAACAAACAAACAAACAAACATACAGACACACACGCACACACAACGGCACAAGGCCAAGAGAAGAATGTGATGAGAGCAACAGAACAATGGTGGACGCTCTAGCTGAGGTGGCCAGAAGAGCTCACTCGGGCAGAGCAAAGTTACTGGTTATGGGCGGCTTCAACCCCAGGGAGACTGATTGGGAAAACCTGGAGCCACACGGGGTCCCACAACAAGAGCCAAGATGATGGATGTGGTACTGGCAAACCTCATGCATCATCATGTCAGAGACACTATCAGAGAGAGAGGGGAGGACGAACCAGCAAGACTGGACCTTGAGTTCACCCTGAGTAGTTCAGACATTGAGGATATCACACATGAAAGGCCCCGTTGAGCTAGGGACCACGTGGTTCTGAGCTTTGAATACATCGTAGAGCTACAAGTGGAGAGGGTAACAGGAGTAGAAAGGTAAAATCCAAACTATAAAAGGGGGACTACACACGTATGAGGAACTTCCTGCAGGAAGTTCATTGGGAAAGAGAGTTGGTAGGAAAATCAGTAAACGAAATGATGGACTACGTAACAACAAAATGCAAGGAGGCAGAGGAAAGGTTTGTTCCCAAGGGTAACAGAAACAATGGGAAGACCAGAATGAGCCCTTGGTTTACCCGAAGGTATAGGGAGGCAAAAACTAACTATGCTAGAGAATGGAGAAAGTACAGAAGGCAAATGACCCAGGAAAATAAAGAGATTAGTCGACGAGCCAGAAACGAGCATGCACAGATAAGGAGGGAGGCCCAGCGGCAGTACGAAAACGACATAGCGTCGAAAGTCAAGTCTGACCTGAAACTGCTTTACAGCCACATCAGGAGTAAGACAACAGTCAAGGACCAGGTAATCAGGCTGAGGAAAGAAGGTGGGGAGCTCACAAGAAACTACCAAGAAATATGTGAGGAGCTAAACACGAGATTTCAGTAGGTATTTACAGTGGAGGCAGAAGGGGCACTGGGAAGACAAAACAGAGGGCTACATCAGCAAGGGATATACCAACAAGTGTTGGATTAAATACACACAAGCAAAGAGGAGGTGAAGAAGCTCCTAAGTGACCTTGATACCTCAAAGACGGTGGGACTGGACAACATTTCTCCGCGGTTCCTTATAGAGGAAGCAGAGACACTGTGTGTGCCACTAACCACTATCTTCAACACATCACTTGAAACTGGGCAACTACCTGAGGTATGGATAATGGCAGATGTAGTCTCCATCTTTAAGAAAGGAGACAGAAAAGAGGCACTAAACTATAGATCAGCGTTACTGACATGTATAGTATGCAAAGTCATGGAGAAGATTATCAGGAGGAGAATGGTGGAGCACCTGGAACGGAACAAAATTATAAACGACAGCCAGTATGGATTAATGGAAGGCAAATCTGGTGTCACAAATCATCTGGAGTTTTATGACAAGATAACTGAAGTAACACATGAGAAGGAGGGGTGGGTTGATTGCATTTTCTTGGACTGCAAGAAGGCCTTCCACACAGTTCCTCACAAGAGATTAGTGCAGAAGTTAGAGGATCAGGCACGTATAACAGGAAGGGCACTGCTGTGGCTCATACGTTGGACTGCATGCGGCCAGCAGTAACAGCCTGGTTGATCAGGCCCTGATCCACCGGGAGGCCTCATCATGGACCGGATCGCGGGGGCGTTGATCCCCGGAATGACATCCAGGTAGCCTCCAGGTAACAGATCAGAGAATACCTGACAGGGAGGCAACAGTGAGTCATTGTACATGATGAGGTATCACAGTGGGCGCCTGTGACAAACGGGGTCCCACAGGGGTCAGTCCTGGGACCAGTGCTAGTCTTGGTATATGTGAATGACATGACGGAAGGGATAGACTCAAAAGTGTTCCTGTTTGCAGATGATGTGAAGTTAATAAGGAGAATTAAATCAGATGCGGATCAGACAGGACTACAAAGAGACCTGGACAGACTAGACGCTTGGTCCGGAAACTGGCTCCTAGAATTTAACCCCACCAAATGCAAAGTCATTAAGAATGGGGAAAGACAAAGAAGACCGCAGATATATTATAGGCTAGATGGCCAAAGACTGCAAACATTACTCAAGGAGAAAGATCTAGGGATGAGTATAATACCGAGCACGTCTCCGGAAGCACACATTATCCAGATAACTGTTGCGGCATATGGGCGCCTGCCAAACTTGAAAATAGCGCTCCGATACCTCAGTAAGGAATCGTTCAAGATTGTACACAGTGTAAGTCAGGCCCATACTGGAGTACGCAGCACCGCTTTGGAACCCACACCTGGTCAAGCACGTCATGAAATTAGAGAAAGTGCAAAAGCTTGCAACAAGGCTGGTTCCAGAGCTAAAGGAAATGTCCTACGAAGAAAGGTTAAGGGGAGACATGATAATGACATACAAAATACTGCGTGGAATAGAAAAGGTGGGCAGAGACAGGATGCTCCAAAGATGGGACACAGAAACAAGGGGTTCACAATTTTAAACTGAAGACTCAGATGAGTCAAAGGGATGTTAGGAAGTATTTCTTCAGCCACAGAGTTGTTAGGAAGTGGAATAGTCTAACAAGTGATGTAGTGGAGGCAGGAACCATACATAGTTTTAAGACGAGGTATGCTAAAGCTCATGGAGCAGGGAGAGGGGGGACCCAGTAGCTGTCAGTGAAGAGACGGGGCCAGATGCTGAGTCTCGACCCCTGCAACCACAAATAGGCGAGTACACACACAAACACACACACACACACACACACACACACACACACACACACACACACACACACACACACACACACACACACACACACACACACACGCACGCACACACACATACACACACACACACAGATCTGGGGGTGAGTATAACACCGAGCATATCTCCTGAGGCGCACATCAATCAGATAACTGCTGCAGCATACGGACGCCTGGCAAACCTACGGATAGCGTTCCGATACCTCAGTAAGGATTCGTTCAAGACTCTGTATACCATTTACGTCAGGCCCATACTGGAGTATGCGGCACCAGTTTGGAATCCACACCTAGTCAAGCACGTCAAGAAATTAGAGAAAGTGCAAAGGTTTGCAACAAGGCTAGTCCCAGAGCTACGGGGATTGTCCTACGAAGAAAGGTTGAGGGAAATCGGCCTGACGACACTGGAGGACAGGAGGGTCAGGGGAGACATGATAACGACATATAAAATACTGCGCGGAATAGACAAGGTGGACAAAGACAGGATGTTCCAGAGAGGGGACACAGACACAAGAGGTCACAATTGGAAGTTGAAGACTCAGATGAATCAAAGGGATGTTAGGAAGTATTTCTTCAATCATAGAGTAGTCAGACCGTGGAATAGCCTAGAAAGTGACGTAGTGGAGGCGGGAACCATACATAGTTTTAAGGCGAGGTATGATAAAGCTCATGGGGCAGGGAGAGAGAGGACCTAGTAGCAATCAGCGAAGAGGCGGGGCCAGGAGCTATGACTCGACCCCTGCAACCACAAATAGGTGAGTACAAATAGGTGAGTACACACACACACACACACACACACACACACACACTTACATTAAAAACACTATATTGCTCAAGATTTTTTGCAACCATCATTACTATGTAGAACCATTGGTACCTTTAGTTGTCATATGGAGGGCATGAGTAAGGTAATAATAATGGAGATAAGAGGGAATAAGGAAGGGAAGGACGTGACAGAACCAACAAGGAATCACTAATTTATAATCTTGAGGTTAATGATGAGCTTGGGGAAAGCATCACAAATCATTGTTTCAATGTATCATGGAATTACCCTAATAACTACAATCAATTTTCTGTCCCTGACTGAGACTTGGCCGATTTCACAGGACTGCGAAAATATCTGGATGGGCTGAATTGGAATGACCTGACTATGGGACATGTAGGTGGTGATGGTAGTCAATAAGACTATTTCCTGAGCATAGTTCTAGTTGCACAGACAACTTATGTTCCGAATAGAGAAATTAGATCAAACAAAAATGATCCAAAATGGATAAAGAGAGGCATTTACAGGCAAATCAAAAGAGGAGAGGGGCACTTAAGAAATCAATATATTCAACTAAAATGTGAAATAGAAAAGGCAATAAGAAAAATAAAAAGAGAGTATGTGGTTAAAGTCGCAAGGGATTCGAAGATTAACCCAAAAAGTTTCTTTCAGGTATACAGAAGTAAGATAAGGGACAAGATAGGCCCACTCAAAAGTCACTCGGGTCAGCTCACTGACAGTGAGAAGGAAACGGGTAGAATTTTTAACACTTATTTACTCTCACATTTTACGCATTAAAATACTTGTGAAATTCAAAAATTAATAAACTATTTTGGACTGAACGATAATAAGTTATGCACGATCCAGGCCACTAGTAACATGGTTCTCAGACAAATTAAAACCTAATACATCCCCAGGTCCTGATGAACTTTTAGCAAGAGTTTTAAGGAATTTACAGGTCAGTGGTGACCTGTACTTTGCTTAGTGGTGACCTGTACTTTGCTCAGTGGTGATCTGTGCTTTGGTCTTTGAAGACTGTCTAGTGTGCTCTCCGTTCTTAGCTACCTGAGATTGTGATGATGGCTTCCGAGGGAAGCCATCATCACAAGGAGACCACAACTGAGCTGAATAATTCAAATGAGGCCTCACTAGTTATGTATAGAGCTATTAAATAACTTTTGAACTTCTGTTGCTAATACTTCTTGAAATAAATCCTAGTAATCTGTTAGCCTTATTGCACACACTTACTCAGACTTCTGCTTACCATGACTCTCAAGTCCTTTTCACATTCTGTATGATCAAGTTCTACTTCACCTAGTTTATAACTTCGAGGGTTATTTACGTTCCCAAGGACTTTACACTTGTCCACATTGAACTTTATCTGCCACTTTTCAGACCAAGACATTAATTTGTCCAAATCCTCCTGGAGTTCACTGGTATCATCCTCAAAATGAATCATACGGCCTATTTTTGTATCATCAGCAAATTTGCCCATGTTATTTGTAATTCCTTTATCAAGGTCATTAATGTAAATTATGAACAACAATGGACCTAAAACTGATTCTTGTGGAACGCCACAAGTGACGAGTCCCCATTCAAATTTGACCTCATTAATAGAAAGTCTTTGCTTTTTATCCATGCTAAAACTTGTCTTACTATACTGAAATCCAAATAAACAATGTCATATTCTTATCACTGTCTACTGACTCAAATGTTTTATTGAAGAACGTCAGTAAATTTATCAGCAGAAACCACCTCCCGTGAACATTTGCTGAGATTCATTAATCAAATTATGTTCTTCAAGATGACTTCTAATAATATCAGCTGTAATGTTTCTAATAATTTGCCTCCTAGAGACGTCATGCTGACTGGACGGAAATTTGATGGAATAGACTTATCCCCTGATTTGAATAAAGGAACCACATTAGCTATCTTACACATCTCTGGAACATCAGTTAGGATGGACGCATTAAGATCGTTAATGGCTGACTAAGTTCCATCTTGCATTCTTTAAGTATGTAGATAAATGGTTCAGAGAACCGACAAGTTGATAAATTAGACACATGTGCAATGCTTGGGTATCTTTACTGAGGAAACGTTTCGCCACATAGTGACCTCATCGCTGAAGTCACTGTGTGGCGAAACGTTTCTTCATTAAAGTTACCCAAGTGTTGCACAAGTATCTAATTTATCATTCTTTACATACCCTGGGAAACAACTCGTCCGGCCCCGGGGACTTATTTTGTTTCAGTTTATCAATCTGTTTGATAACCAAGTCCCTCGTGACAGTAATATTAGTAAATTTGAATTCATCAGGAACTGAATAATTGTTAACTTCTGAAATCTCAATTACGTCTTCTTGTGTAAAGACTGACAAAACATAATTAAATAGAAAACACATTTCCAGTTCGTCATCCATCAGCTGTATATTCCCAATTTTCAGAGGTTCTACTTTTTCCCCACCTTCGTCCTATACACTTGAAAAAAACCATTTTGGATTAGTCTTTGAGTCATTAGCATCTCTAATTTCAGAGTCACGTTTAGCTTTTCTAATCCCATTTTTTCTTCTCAGTAGGCCTTCTGCAGTGATCCTCCATTCTTATGTTCTTATGACGTCCCTCAGTCTTCGTCCTACAAGTGAATGTAATTTAAGGGTCGTCAATCTGTTATCATACTAAAGATTTCTACTGCTATGTATTAATTTTGTCATTCGTCGCTGAATGTTTTCAAACGAATTTATATCCATTCTGTAAAATGGAGATCAGAACTGAGCTGCATAATCTAGGTGAGGCCTTACTAATGATGTATAAAGTTGTAGTATAACCGCTGGACATCTGTTGCTTACATTTCTTGAAATAAATCCCAGTAATTTATTTGCCTTATTACGTACGCTTAGGCATTGCTGTCTTGACTTAAGGTTGCTGCTTACCATAACCCCCAAGTCTTTTTCGCATTCTGTACGGCTAAGTTCAACATTAATAAGATGGTAGCTGCTAGGGTTATGAACATTCCCGAGCTTTAAAACTTTGCATTTATCTAAAATGAACTGCATCTGCCACTTTTCTGACCACGAATTCAGTTTGTCTAAATCCTCCTGAAGTTCCGTGACATCTAAATCTAAATCGATTATCTTACCTATCTTTGTGTCGTCAGAGAATTTACTCATATCACTAGTAATTCCCTCGTCAAGGTCATTGATATATATTATAAACAACAATGGGCCTAAAACTGATCCCAATGGAACGCCACTTGTTACAGATCCCCACTCAGATTTAACTCCATTTACGATATAAACCTTACCTGGAGTTTACCTGGAGAGAGTTCCGGGGGTCAACGCCCCCGCGGCCCAGTCTGTGACCAGGCCTCCTGGTGGATCAGAGCCTGATCAACCATGCTGTTGCTGCTGGCTGCACGCAAACCAACGTACGAGCCACAGCCCGGCTGGTCAGGAACCGACTTTAGGTGCTTGTCCAGTGCCAGCTTGAAGACTGCCAGGGGTCTGTTGGTAATCCCCCTTATGTATGCTGGGAGGCAGTTGAACAGTCTCGGGCCCCTGACACTTATTGTATGGTCTCTTAACGTGCTAGTGACACCCCTGCTTTTCATTGGGGGGATGTTGCATCGTCTGCCAAGTCTTTTGCTTTCGTAGTGAGTGATTTTTCGTGTGCAAGTTCGGTACTAGTCCCACTAGGATTTTCCAGGTGTATATAATCATGTATCTCTCCCGCCTGCGTTCCAGGGAATACAGGTTCAGGAACCTCAAGCGCTCCCAGTAATTGAGGTGTTTTATCTCCGTTATGCGCGCCGTGAAGGTTCTCTGTACATTTTCCAGGTCAGCAATTTCACCTGCCTTGAAAGGTGCTGTTAGTGTGCAGCAATATTCCAGCCTAGATAGAACAAGTGACCTGAAGAGTGTCATCATGGGCTTGGCCTCCCTAGTTTTGAAGGTTCTCATTATCCATCCTGTCATTTTTCTAGCAGATGCGATTGATACAATGTTATGGTCCTTGAAGGTGAGATCCTCTGACATGATCACTCCCAGGTCTTTGACGTTGGTGTTTCGCTCTATTTTGTGGCCAGAATTTGTTTTGTACTCTGATGAAGATTTAATTTCCTCGTGTTTACCATATCTGAGTAATTGAAATTTCTCATCGTTGAACTTCATATTGTTTTCTGCAGCCCACTGAAAGATTCGGTTGATGTCCGCCTGGAGCCTTGCAGTGTCTGCAATGGAAGACACTGTCATGCAGATTCGGGTGTCATCTGCAAAGGAAGACACGGTGCTGTGGCTGACATCCTTGTCTATGTCGGATATGAGGATGAGGAACAAGATGGGAGCGAGTACTGTGCCTTGTGGAACAGAGCTTTTCACCGTAGCTGCCTCGGACTTTACTCTGTTGACGACTACTCTCTGTGTTCTGTTAGTGAGGAAATTATAGATCCATCGACTGACTTTTCCTGTTATCCCTTTAGCACGCATTTTGTGCGCTATTACGCCATGGTCACACTTGTCGAAGGCTTTTGCAAAGTCTGTATATATTACATCAGCATTCTTTTTATCTTCTAGTGCATTTAGGACCTTGTCGTAGTGATCCAATAGTTGAGACAGACAGGAGCGACCTGTTCTAAACCCATGTTGCCCTGGGTTGTGTAACTGATGGGTTTCTAGATGGGTGGTGATCTTGCTTCTTAGGACCCTTTCAAAGATTTTTATGATATGGGATGTTAGTGCTATCGGTCTGTAGTTCTTTGCTGTTGCTTTACTGCCCCCTTTGTGGAGTGGGGCTATGTCTGTTGTTTTTAGTAACTGTGGGACGACCCCCGTGTCCATGCTCCCTCTCCATAGGATGGAAAAGGCTCGTGATAGGGGCTTCTTGCAGTTCTTGATGAACACGGAGTTCCATGAGTCTGGCCCTGGGGCAGAGTGCATGGGCATGTCATTTATCGCCTGTTCGAAGTCATTTGGCGTCAGGATAACATCGGATAGGCTTGTGTTAACCAAATTTTGTGGCTCTCTCATAAAAAATTCGTTTTGATCTTCGACTCTCAGTCTGGTTAGCGGCTTGCTAAAAACTGAGTCATATTGGGACTTGAGTAGCTCACTCATTTCCTTGCTGTCATCTGTGTAGGACCCATCTTGTTTAAGTAGGGGCCCAATACTGGATGTTGTTCTAGACTTTGATTTGGCATAGGAGAAGAAATACTTTGGGTTTCTTTCGATTTCATTTATGGCTTTTAGTTCTTCCCGCGATTCCTGACTCCTATAAGATTCCTTTAGCTTGAGTTCGATGCTTGCTATTTCTCTGACCAGTGTCTCCCTACGCATTTCAGATATATTGACCTCTTTTAGCCGCTCTGTTATTCTTTTCCGTCGCCTGTAAAGGGAGCGCCTGTCTCTTTCTATTTTACATCTGCTCCTCCTTTTTCTTAAAGGAATAAGCCTTGTGCATACATCGAGTGCCACCAAGTTAATCTGTTCTAGGCATACGTTGGGGTCTGTATTGCTTAGTATATCTTCCCAGCTTATATCGGTTGGGACTTGGTTTACTTGGTCCCACTTTATGTTTTTGTTATTGAAGTTGAATTTGGTGAATGCTCCCTCGTGACTAGTCTCATTATGTCGGTCTGGGGCTCCACGCTTACATGTCTGAACCTCAATTATGTTGTGATCTGAGTATATTGTTTTTGATATGGTGACATTTCTTATCAGATCATCATTGTTAGTGAAGATGAGGTCTAGTGTATTCTCCAGTCTAGTAGGCTCTATTATTTGCTGGTTTAAATTGAATTTTGTGCAGAGATTTAAAAGCTCGTGTGAGTGTGAGTTTTCATCAGAGCTGCCTCCTGGTGTTATTACTGCAACAATATTATTTGCTATATTCCTCCATTTTAGGTGCCTTAAGTTGAAATCCCCCAGGAGCAAAATGTTGGGTGCAGGAGCTGGAAGATTTTCCAGACAGTGGCCAATTTTTAACAGCTGTTCCTGGAATTGCTGGGATGTTGCATCCGGAGGCTTGTAGACTACCACAATGACTAGGTTTTGGTTCTCGACCTTTACTGCTAAAACTTCCACTACATCATTTGAGGCATTTAGCAGTTCTGTGCAAACAAGTGACTCTGCAATGTACAGGCCAACCCCCCCCTTTTGCCTGTTCACTCTGTCACATCTGTATAGGTTGTAACCTGGGATCCATATTTCGTTGTCCAAGTGATCCTTTATGTGGGTCTCAGTGAAAGCCGCGAACATTGCCTTTGCCTCTGCAAGCAGTCCACGGATGAAAGGTATTTTGTTGTTTGTTGCTGGCTTTAGACCCTGTATATTTGCAAAGAAGAATGTCATCGGACTGGTGGTATTGTTGGTACTGGGGGGGGATTTTTTTCCGGCATTAGTATCTGTATCTGAGATTAAGACACATGTGCAACATCTGGGTATCTTTATTGTAGACGTTTCGCCATCCAGTGGCTTTATCAATACAAATTCTAGAACATAACTTGAAGACAGTAGAACTATGTACAGAAGATGAGGTAATCAGTCCCTCAACCTAGGAGTAGGTGCGAAGAGTACCATAGTCGTGGAGATTCTGAAGCAGAAGAAAGGATCCTGGCGCTTATATAGTAACGTCAGGTGTAGCAGACGAGGGCACAGTCACTGGTAGGCGGGATTCCCCAGTGGAAGTAGGTCCTTCTACTACAACTAACCCATCTCTTTGGGAAGGACCTACTTCCACTGAGGAATCCCGCCTACCAGTGAATATGCCCTCGTCTGCTACACCTGACGTTACTATATAAGCGCCAGGATCCTTTCTTCTGCTTCAGAATCTCAACGACTATGGTGCTCTTCGCACCTACTCCTAGGTTGAGGGACTGATTACCTCATCTTCTGTACATAGTTCTACTGTCTTCAAGTTATGTTCTAGAATTTGTATTGATAAAGCCACTGGATGGCGAAACGTCTACAATAAAGATACCCAGATGTTGCACATGTGTCTTAATCTCATCTTGTCGGTATTATATACCATTCGTACACAACTATCTGTATCTGTTGGTTTGGAGTGGAGGCCATCGACTGTGGTTCCACTCCAGGAATGACTGGATTTGGTGTACGATTTCTGCCATTTCCTGCCAGTTTTTTTTCCTTCCTGGCACTAAAAAACCTCTCCCTCTTGAGTGGCTGTGGCTACCCAGGTTTTCCCATGGCCTGGATGTTTTGTATCTTTTTGTACCCTTTAGATGGTGTGCCTGGCAATTTAAGTTATAGCACAGTCTTTCCTGTACTGAAGAGGTACACATTTCAGGGTGAAAAACCTTACAGGAAGGGAGTTTGCATTTTCCTGTTGTCATATGGGCATGGCATTTTCTAGGGTGGTCATAGTTGCACGTCCCGTCTGTTTTTCCAGATTTCCCTTGTCTGCAGATACCAAGTGCATAGTATGTGCACAGGCTTGGTTTCCGTTTGCCTTGGGTTTCTGTGACTGTATTTCCTGTTGGTGCATGTTTCCCTGTCTTATTCCTATCCTCCTTAGCACCAACAATGGAGCTCCCACCAGTTGTTTTTGGTAATATATCCTCACTATAGCTAGTGGAGTCCTCTTGTTTGCTATTTCCTGTGGTATTTCTAGTTTGCAATATTGGTTTTATCTTATCTTTGACTACGCTTGTTTCCCCACTACGGCTCCTGTCCCCTATGAGATCCTTCCTGCGTATAATTCCCGACTACCTGGACAATATCTCCAGCTTCACCATTACTGTCTCCCAGGACAGCACCTCCAGCTTCACCATTACTGTCTCCCAGGACAGCACCTCCAGCTTCACCATTACTGTCTCCCAGGACAGCACCTCCAGCTTCACCATTACTGTCTCCCAGGACAGCACTATCAGCCCCACATTTACTGATTACCAGGACATCACCTCCAGCCTTACAGTTTCTGACTACATGGCCAGTATCAAGGGCAGTACCATTCAGCCCAGACTTTTTATGTTCCCATCTGTTGTAGAAAGCTTCCAGGTTGTCTATGAAAGCAGCTTTGATGTTGTCCTCTTTTAATACCCTTGTGATTTTAGTCCACAGATTTTCCTTATTTGGGCATACCCAAAAACACTTCCCTGTTTTAATACTGCTTGTAGCTAGTTCTTGGATATCTGCACAAGGGGCGTGACACCAATTTCCACAAAAATGACAATTTATCCATGTGGAAGCCCGTTTGTTTGATTGACTGCAGACTACACACAGCTTCATAATGATTTGAGTGGTTGATTTACTGTAATTCTACTAGCAACCTCTTGAATACTCTATTAATAACCTCCTTAAATGAAGCTCTAGCTATTTGTATTTCTATTTCTAACTAATTGGACAGCTTACCGTGTGCGTTCCTGATTTATATTTATTGTAATAAATGCCGACAAGTTGGTTTAGAAAGACACGTAAGCAAACACTATGACATATTTATTAGAAAACGTTTCGGTCCTGGGACCTTGATCACTTCTAACATACAGAGGTAGAAAGACATTACATATATAGGCGGAGAGTGAGGTGTGAGTGACGCACGTGACCTGAGGAATGTCCTGTTGTGATGAGAACGGGTAGACGATGAAATCATGTGACTCCTGTGTTGTTGGGTTGGTGGTGCTTAAGTATCATGTATGCCAGTGTTTTTGAAATTTTGTAGTTTCCAGTGTTGCGTTCTATAGTGTCGGTGACGGCGATTAGTGAGGCTTCTAGGCACCGTCGGCGTCTGAGGTCTGGTTCTGTGAGAACGAGTTGTGCCTCATTCCAGTTCATCAAATGCCCCGTGGAGTCTCTGTGGAGGACACAGGCGTACCTTACATCGTCTCTGTTAGAGGCATTTCGATGCTCATTCAGGCGGACTGCAAGATCACTACGAAACGCAGCCCCACACCTCTAACTTCTACAGCAGGCGTCTACACTATCCCCTGTGGGTTCTGTCCCAAGAAATATATAGGCGAGACAGGCAGAGATCTAGCAGTCCGCCTGAATGAGCATCGAAATGCCTCTAACAGAGTCACATGATTTCATCGTCTACCCGTCCTCATCACAACATGACATTCCTCAGGTCACGTGCGTCACTCACACCTCACTCTCCGCCTATATATGTAATGTCTTTCTACCTCTGTATGTTAGAAGTGATCAAGGTCCCAGGACCGAAACGTTTTCTAATAAATATGTCATAGTGTTTGCTTAGGTGTCTTTCTAAACCAACTCCATTTATGCACACTCTCTGCTTCCTATTGGTGAGCCATGACTCGATCCATGACAGCACTTTTTCCTCATTGCCAATGCCATGAGCTGCCATTTTCTTTAACAGCGTCTGGTGCGGTACTCTATCAAGGCCTTACTAGAATCCAAACAAATAATATCGATTTTTTTTATAATTTGATCAACGAACTCCAATGCTTTACTGAAGAAAGTTAGTAAATTAGTTAGGCAGTGACGGCCCCTCGTGAATCCATGTTGGGTATCATTAATCAAATTATGCTTATCGAGATGGCTTCTTATATTATCACCTATAATTGACTAGTAATTTGACTACAACTGAGGTTAGACTTATTGGGCGGTAATTTGACGGTAACGACTTGTCCCCTGCTTTTCTTTTAAATTGGCCATCTTCCACCTACCAGACAATACACCTGTTTGAAGAGATAAATTAAAAATATTAGTCAATGGTTCACAGAATTTCATTTTGCATTCCTTAAGAACCCTTGAAAAAAGTTCATCAGGACCCGGCGATTTATTTCGTTTCAGTCGGTCTTTTCGTTTCAAAACCATTTCACTAGTGACTGTGATGTTACATAATTTATCTTCTTTAGGCCCACCATAAAAATTAATTACTGGGAGATTGTTAGTGTCTTCCCGTGTGAAAACCGAGAGAAAATAATTATTAAAAATAGAGCACATTTCATTCTCCTTGTCAGTAAGATGCCCAGAGTTATTTCTAAGGAGACCTATCTTATCTCTAACTTTGTTCTATAAACGTTACCCCAGTCCACAGATGATCGTTGTTCCCTAAGCCCATTGTAATTTGCTAAGCGAAAATTTTGGACCATTACTGAGTTATCCCTATCATACTTCCATTCAATGCTAAAGGTAGTTGATCTGTGGTCGCTTGCATCGAGTTCCTCTGAAATTTCTAAATTATTAACAAGGGATTCCGTGTTTGCTATAACCAAGTCAAGGAGGTTATTTCCCCTTGGAGGTTCTGTAACAAACTGCTTTTAAAAAAACAATCCTGAATTGTAGTAAATCCGGTATAAAGTCTGAAACATATACTGAGTCGTTAGACTCTAAATTCCCAGTCGAGGAATTCCAGTCAATATGACTAAAGCTAAAGTCCCCTTGAATTACTACTTTATCGTGCCTTGTGGCCCTAACAGTTTCCACCTACAGTAGTCTTCCTGGGTCTCTATCCAAGTTTGGGGGACGGTATATCACGCTTAAAATCAACGTTTTGTGCCCCTCTGAATATTCTACCCAGACTCAGTATATGTTTCAGACTTTATACCGGATTTTATGCAACAATTTACACGATCTCGGACATAGAGTGCCACCCCACCCCACTTTCCAATACTCTGTTTGGAACAGTTTCAAACCCTGAATGTGACATTCAGTAGGCAAAAGCATCAGTGTTACTCGCACTTGCAACTAATCTCAATTCGTTCAACTTATTTCTCTCACTACGACTTTTAGTAAAATCTATATTTAGAAAACTTCCCTTCACAATTCTCTTCCTGCTCATTTCTGTTCCTCCACTATCCATTCTGTAATATGGAGACTAGAACTGAGCTGCGTAATCCAGGTGACGCCTTACTAATTAATGATACATAAAACTGTAATATAATCTCTGGATGTTGCATATGTGTTTAATTCTTCAGCCCCTTATAAACTCATGTCGATTACTCCTACTGGTCACGGTACTCAGCTCTGATAAAATGAAATATAAATAAATTACATGAATGCCAGGGAACATGTATGTCAGGAAGTGATACACAAAATCAGAGATGCTGAAAGTGATAGATTTTTTAAAAAAGGATAAAGATAAAATTATAGCAAGCCTAGAAAACAGTCAAGAATTTGTCCGGACTATCTTGTCTAAATTTTTTAAAGAATTTGGAATCAAAATTAACATAGTAGCAAAGAGAGATAACACAAGTTTACAGTACTCACCGTACTTGGCCAAGCAATAAAAAAAATATTTTATACAGACGTAATGGATTGAAATATATTACTAAACAAAGTCAAGGCCAGTAGAGGTCTCGATTGCTTCAAGGCTAAAATTAACTGCGCAGTGTCTTCAGTTAGTGAGGAGAGAATTTATGTTGCTAAGGTGATGCTGCAACTCGATTAAAGAAAAACTGCAATGATAAACTTATCAAAATTTATTTCCAAGGCCTTATATATAATGACGGTAGTTGAACTGAAATTTTAATTAAATATTAACAAGTGGGCAACAGCGAACTTACTACGAATAAAACATTTGCCTCAAAATATATGATGTAAACAAATTTAAATAATAAACTTTGTCTAGCCAGCGTTGTATTACAGAGTATATAACCACAGGTAGCCAGCGTTGTATTACAGAGTATATAACCACAGGTAGCCAGCGTTGTATTACCGAGTATATAACCACAGGTAGCCAGCGTTGTATTACCGAGTATATAACCACAGGTAGCCAGCGTTGTATTACAGAGTATATAACCACAGGTAGCCAGCGTTGTATTACAGAGTATATAACCACAGGTAGCCAGCGTTGTATTACAGAGTATATAACCACAGGTAGCCAGCGTTGTATTACAGAGTATATAACCACAGGTAGCCAGCGTTGTATTACAGAGTATATAACCACAGGTAGCCAGCGTTGTATTACAGAGTATATAACAACACGTAGCCAGCGTTGTATTACAGAGTATATAACCACAGGTAGCCAGCGTTGTATTACCGAGTATATAACCACAGGTAGCCAGCGTTGTATTACAGAGTATATAACCACAGGTAGCCAGCGTTGTATTACCGAGTATATAACCACAGGTAGCCAGCGTTGTATTACCGAGTATATAACCACAGGTAGCCAGCGTTGTATTACGGAGTATATAACCACAGGTAGCCAGCGTTGTATTACCAAGTATATAACCACAGGTAGCCAGCGTTGTATTACCGAGTATATAACCACAGGTAGCCAGCGTTGTATTACCGAGTATATAACCACAGGTAGCCAGCGTTGTATTACCGAGTATATAACCACAGGTAGCCAGCGTTGTATTACCGAGTATATAACCACAGGTAGCCAGCGTTGTATTACAGAGTATATAACCACAGGTAGCCAGCGTTGTATTACAGAGTATATAACCACAGGTAGCCAGCGTTGTATTACAGAGTATATAACCACAGGTAGCCAGCGTTGTATTACCGAGTATATAACCACAGGTAGCCAGTGTTGTATTACCGAGTATATAACCACAGGTAGCCAGCGTTGAATTACAGAGTATATAACCACAGGTAGCCAGCGTTGAATTACAGAGAATATAACCACAGGTAGCCAGCGTTGTATTACAGGGTATATAACCACAGGTAGCCAGCTTTGTATTACAGAGTATATAACCACAGGTAGCCAGCGTTGTATTACAGAGTATATAACCACAGGTAGCCAGCGTTGTATTACAGAGTATATAACCACAGGAAGCCAGCGTTGTATTACAGAGTATATAACCACAGGTAGCCAGCGTTGTATTACAGAGTATATAACCATAGGTAGCCAGCGTTGTATTACAGAGTATATAACCACAGGTAGCCAACGTTGTATTACAGAGTATATAACCACAGGTAGCCAGCGTTGTATTACAGAGTATATAACCACAGGTAGCCAGCGTTGTATTACAGAGTATATAACCACAGGTAGCCAGCGTTGTATTACAGAGTATATAACCACAGGTAGCCAGCGTTGTATTACAGAGTATATAACCACAGGTAGCCAGCGTTGTATTACAGGGTATATAACCACAGGTAGCCAGCGTTGCATTACAGGGTATATAACCACAGGTAGCCAGCGTTGTATTACAGGGTTTATATAACCACAGGTAGCCAGCGTTGTATTACAGGGTATATAACCACAGGTAGCCAGCGTTGTATTACAGGGTATATAACCACAGGTAGCCAGCGTTGTATTACAGGGTATATAACCACAGGTAGCCAGCGTTGCATTACAGGGTATATAATCCACAGGTAGACAGCGTTTGTATTATAAAAGAGCGTATCGGTAATAAACCACAGGTAAGAAGCGGATTGTATTAACAGGTATATAACCACAGGTAGCCAGCGTTGTTTACAGGGTATATATCCACAGGAGACAGCGTTGTATTCAGGGTATATAACCACAGGTAGCCCAGCGTTGTATTACGGGGTATATAACCACAGGTAGCCAGCGTTATTACAGGGTATATAACCACAGGTAGCCAGCGTTGTATTAACGGGGTGTTAAACCAAGTAACAGCGTGTATCAGAGTATAACCACAGGTAGAACCTTTGTATTACAGGGTATATATCACAGGTAGACAGCTTTTGATTACAGGTATATAACCACAGGTGGGCCAGCGTTGTATTACAGGTTAATAACCACAGGTAGACAGCGTTGTATTAAAGAGGTAATATAACCACAGGTAGACAGCGTTGTATTCCCGGGTTATAACCACAGGTACCCAGCGTTGTTTACAGGGTAATTACCACAGGAAACCAGCGTTGATTAACAGGGTATATATCCACAGGTAGACAGCGTGATTAAACAGGTTTTAAAAACCACAGGTACCCAGGTTGTATTACAGGGTTAAAAACAAGGTAGCAGCGTTGTATTACAGGGTATATATCCACAAGTAGACAGCTTTGTATTACAGGGTATATCCACAGGTAGCCAGCGTTGTATTACAGGGTATATAACCACAGGTAGACAGCGTTTTATTACAGAGTATTATAACCACGGGTTTAGACAGGTTGTGTTACAGGTATATACCAGGTAGCAGCGTTGTATTACAGGGTAAAATTTCCACAAGGGTAGACAGCGTTGTATTACAGGGTATATAACCACAGGTAGCCAGCGTTGCATTACAGGGTATATAACCACAGGTAGACAGCGTTGTATTACAGGGTATATAACCACAGGTAGACAGCGTTGTATTACAGGGTATAAAACCACGGGTAGCAAGCGTTAGTATTACAGGGTATATTCCACGGGTAGACACTTTTGTATTACCAGGTATATATCCACGGGTTTAGACAGCTTTTTGCATTACGGGGTATATAACCCAGGTAGCCAGCGTTGGTATTACAGGGTATATAACGACAGGTAGACAGCGTTGTATTGCAGAGTATATAACCACAAGTAGACAGCGTTGTACTACAGGGTATATAGCCACAGGTAGCCAGTGTTGCATTACAGGGTATATAACCACAAGTAGACAGCGTTTTATTACAAGTATATAACCAAGGTAGCCAGGTTGATTACAGGGTATATAACCCCCAGTAGCAGCGTTGTTTGCAGGTATATAACCACAGGTAGCCAGCGTTGCATTACAGGGTATATAACCACAGGTAGCCAGCGTTGTATTACAGGGTATATAAGCACAGGTAGACAGCGTTGTATTATAGAGTATATAACCACATGTAGACAGCGTTGTATTACAGGGTATATATCCACAGGTAGACAGCGTTGTGTTACAGGGTATATATCCACAGGTAGACAGCGTTGTATTACAGGGTATATAACCACAGGTAGCCAGCGTTGTATTACAGGGTATATAACCACAGGTAGACAGCGTTGTATTGCAGAGTATATAACCACATAGCAAGCGTTGTATTACAGGGTATTAACCACAGGTAGCCAGCGGGATTACAGGGTATATAACCAAAAGGTAGCCACGTTGTATTACAGGGTATATAACCACGGGTAGCCAGCGTTGTATTACAGGGTATAAAAACCACAGGTAGCCAGCGTTGTATTGCAGAGTATTAACCACAGGTAGCAAGCTTTTGTATTACAGGAGTATATACCCACAGGTAGCCAGCGTTGTATTACAGAGAAATATAACCACAGGTAGCCAGCTTGTATTAAGGGTATATAACCACAGGTAGCCAGCGTTGTATTACAGGGTATATAAGCCACAGGGTAGCCAGCGTTGTATTCAGAGTATATAACCACAGGTAGCCAGCGTTGAAATTTTTTAACAGAGTATATAACCACAGTAGCCAGCGTTGTATTACAGGGTATAAACCACAGTAGCCAGCTTTGTATTACAGGTATATAACCACAGGTAGCAGCTTGATTTATTACAGGGTATAAACCACAGGTAGCCACGTTGTATTACAGAGTATATAACCACAGGTAGCCAAGTTGTATTACAGGTAAAAACCCAAAGGGGTAGCAGGTTGTATTACAGGTATATACCACAGGTAGCCAGCGTTGTATTACTGGTAAAAACCACAGGTAGCCCAGCGTTGTATTAAGAGTATAAACCACAGGTAGCCAGCGTTGTATTACAGGGTTTTAAAACCACAGGTAGCCAGCGTTGTTTTACAGAGTATATACCACAGGTACCGCGTTGTATTACAGGGTATAACCACAGGTAGCCAGCGTTGTATTACAGGGTATATAACCACAGGTAGACAGCGTTGTATTACAGAGTATATAACCACAGGTAGCCAGCGTTGTATTACAGAGTATATAACCACAGGTAGCCAGCGTTGTATTACAGGGTATATAACCACAGGTAGCCAGCGTTGTATTACAGGGTATATAACCACAGGTAGCCAGCGTTGTATTACAGGGTATATAACCACAGGTAGCCAGCGTTGTATTACAGAGTATATAACCACAGGTAGACAGCGTTGTATTACAGAGTATATAACCACAGGTAGCAGGGGTTTGTTTACAGAGTATATAACCACAGGTAGCCAGCTTTTGTATTACAGGTATATAACCACAGGTAGCCAGCGTTGTATTACAGGGTATAAAACCACAGGTAGCCAGGGGTTGTATTACAGAGTAATAACCACAGGTAGCCAGCGTTGTATTACAGAGTATATAACCACAGGTAGCCAGCGTTGTATTACAGAGTATATAACCACAGGTAGCCAGCGTTGTATTACAGAGTATATAACCACAGGAAAGCCAGCGTTGTATTACAGAGTATATAACCACAGGTAGCCAGCGTTGTATTCAGAGTATATAACCACGGGGTAGCCAGCTTTTTGTATTACAGGTATATAACCACAGGTAGCCAGCGTTGTATTACAGAGTATATAACCACAGGTAGCCAGCGTTGTATTACAGGTATATAACCACAGGTAGCAGCGTTGTATTACAGAGTATTAAACAGGTAGCCAGCGTTGTATTACAGAGTATATAACCACAGGTAGCCAGCGTTGTTTACAGGTATATAACCACAGGTAGCCAGCGTTGTATTACAGGTATATAACCACAGTAACCAGCGTTGTATTACGGGGTAAATAACCACAGGTAGCAGCGTTGTATTACAGAGTATATAACCACAGGTAGCCAGCGTTTATTACAGGGTATAAAACCCCACAGGTAGCAGCGTTGTATTACAGAGTAAAAACCCCACAGTTGTAAGAAACCGGGCGTTGTTTTAAACAGGGTATATAACCACAGGTAGCCAGCTTGTATTACAGGTTATAACCAGGTAGCAGCGTTGATTACAGGGTATATAACCACAGGTAGCCAGCGTTGTATTAAAAGGTTTAATAACCACAGGTAGACAGCGTTGTTTTACGGGAGTATTAACCACAGGTAGACACGTTGTTTGTTTTTTAAACAGGGTTAGTATATAACCACAGGTAGCCGCGTTGTATTACAGGGTATATAACCACAGGTAGCAGCGTTGTATTACAGGGTATATAACCACAGGTAGACAGCGTTGTATTACAGGGTATATAACCACAGGTAGCCAGCTTTGTATTACAGGGTATATAACCACAGGTAGCCAGCGTTGTATTACAGGGTATATATCCACAGGTAGACAGCTTTGAAATTACAGTATAAAACCACAGGTACCAGCGTTGTATTACAGGGTATATAACCACAGGTAGACGCTTTGTATTACAGGTATAATCCAAAAGGTGGGACAGCGTTGTTTACAGGGTATAATCCACAGGAGACCAGCGTTGTATTACAGGGTATAAAACCACAGGTAGCAGCGTTTATTACGGGTTATATAACCACAGGTAGACAGCGTTGTATTACAGGGTATATAACACAGGTAGACAGCGTTGTATTACAGAGTATATAACCACAGGTAGACAGCGTTGTATTACAGGGTATATAACCACAGGTAGACAGCGTTGTATTACAGGGTATATATCCACAGGTAGACAGCTTTTGTTTACAGGGGTATTAACCCACAGGAGCAGCGTTGTTTACGGGTATTACCAGGAGCAGCGTTGTATTACAGGGTATATAACACAGGTAGACCAGCGTTGTATTACAGGTATATACCAAAAGTAGACAGCGTTGTATTAAAGGGTTATACCCAGGTAGCCAAGCGTTGTATTACAGGGTAAATAACCACAGTAACCCAGCGTTTTTCCCAGGGTAATAACCAAAGGTAGACAGCGTTGGTTACAGGGTATAATACCACAGGAAGCCAGCGTTGAATTACAGGGTATACACAAGTAGACAGCGTTGGATCGTGTTTACAAGGCCGGTACAATATACCACAAGGCATAGGGGCCACAGGAAGCCAGCGTTGATTACAGGGTATATAACCACAGGTAGCCAGCGTTGTATTACAGGGTATATACCACAGGTGGGACAGCGTTGTATTAAGGGTATATAACCACAGGTAGACAGCGTTGTATTACAGGTATAAAATCCACAGGTAGCAGCGTTTGTTTACAGGGTATATATCCACAGGTGGGACGGGCGTTGTTATTCAGGGTATATAACCACAGGTAGCCGCGTTGATTACAGGGTATTTAACCACAGGTAGCAGCGTTGTATTCAGGTATATACCACAGGTAGCAGCGTTGTATTACGAGAAATATAACCACAGGTAGCCAGCGGAAAATTACAGGGTATATAACCCAAAAGGTAGCCAGCGTTGTTTTTAACGAGTATATAACCACAGGTAGCCAGCGTTGTATTACAGGGTATATAACCACAGGTAGCCAGCGTTGTTATCCCAGGGTATATACCACAGGGTAGCCAGGTTGTATTACAGGTATATAACCACAGGTAGCGCGTTGTATTACAGAGTATATAACCACAGGTAGCCAGCTTTGTATTAAGGTATATAACCACAGTAGCCAGCGTTGTATTCAGGGTATAAAACCACAAGTAGACAGCTTGTATTACAGGGTATAAAACCACAGGTAGCCAGCGTTGTTTTAAACAGGGTATATAACCACAGTAGACAGCTGTATTTATACAGAGAAATAAAACCACAGGTAGACAGCGTTGTGTTACAGGGTATATATCCACAGTAGACAGCGTTGATTACGGTATATACCACAGGTGCCGCGTTGTATTACAGGGTATATAACCACAGGTAGACAGCGTTGCATTACAGGGTATATATCCACAGGTAGACAGCGTTGTATTACAGAGTATATAACCACAGGTAGACAGCGTTGTATTACAGGGTATATAACCACAGGTAGCAAGCGTTGTATTACAGGGTATATGTCCACAGGTAGACAGCGTTGTATTACAAGGTATATATCCACAGGTAGACAGCGTTGCATTACAGGGTATATAACCTCAGGTAGCCAGCGTTGTATTACAGGGTATATAACGACAGGTAGACAGCGTTGTATTGCAGAGTATATAACCACAAGTAGACAGCGTTGTACTACAGGGTATATAGCCACAGGTAGCCAGTGTTGCATTACAGGGTATATAACCACAAGTAGACAGCGTTGTATTACAAAGTATATAACCACAGGTAGCCAGTGTTGCATTACAGGGTATATAACCAAAAGGGTAGACAGCGTTGTATTACAGGTATATAACCCAGGTAGCAGCGTTGATTAAAAGGGTATATTAACCAGGTGCCAGCGTTGTATTACAGGGTATATAACCCAACAGGTGCAGCGTTGTATTAAGGGTATATAACCACAGGTAGACAGCGTTGTATTACAGGGTATATATCCACAGGTAGACAGCGTTGTATTACAGGGTATATATCCACAGGTAGACAGCGTTGTATTACAGGGTATATAACCACAGGTAGCCAGCGTTGTATTACAGGGTATAAAACCCACAGGTAGACAGCGTGTATTCAGGGTATAAAACCCCACAGGTAGCCAGCGTTGTTTTAACAGGGTATAAAACCCACAGGTAGCCAGCGGAGAATTACAGGGTATATAACCACAAGTAGCCAGCGTTGTATTACAGGGTATATAACCACAGGTAGCCAGCGTTGTATTACAGGGTATATAACCACAGGTAGACAGCGTTGTATTACAGGGTATATAACCACAGGTAGCCAGCGTTGTATTACAGGGTATATAACCACAGGTAGCCAGCGTTGTTTTACAGGTTTTATAACCACAGGTACCAGTTGTTTTAATCAGGGTATATAGCCACAGGTAGCCAGCGTTTGTATTACAGGGTATATAGCCCACAGGAGCCAGCGTTGTTTCAGGGTATATAACCACAGGAAAGCCAGCGTTTTTATTACAGAGTATATAACCACAGGTAGCCAGGTTGTATAACAGAGTATATAACCACATGCCGCGTTGTATTACATAGTATAAACCACAGGTAGCCAGCGTTTATTACAGAGTATATAACCACAGGTAGCCAGCGTTTTTAAATTTTAAAAGAGTATATAACCACAGAGAAAAGCGTTGTATTACAGAGTAATAACCCCAGGTAAAACGCGTTGTATTACAGAGTATATAACCACAGGTAGCCAGCGTTGTATACAGAGTATATAACCACAGGTAGCCGCGTTGTATTACAGGTATATAACCACGGGTAGCCACGTTGTATTACAGAGTATATAACCACAGGTAGCCAGCGTTGTATTACAGGGTATATAACCACAGGTAGCACGTTTTTATGAGGTATATAACACGGTAGACAGCTTTGTATTACAGAGTATAAAACCACAGTAGACCAGCGTTGTATTACAGGTATATAACCACAGTACAGCGTTTATTAAGGGTATATAACCACAGGTAGCAGCGTTGTATGACAGGTATATAACCACGGTACCAGCGTTGTATTAAGGGTATAAAACCACAGGTAGCCAGCTTTGTATTACAGGGTTATAACCAAGGTAGCCAGCGTTGTATTCAGGGTATAAATCCACAGGTAGACAGCGTTGTATTAAAAGTATAAAACCCACGGGTAGCAGCGTTGATTACGGGGTATATAACCACAGGTAGCCAGCGTTGCATTACGGGTTTTAATAAACCACAGGTAGCGCGTGTTTTTACAGGGTATATAACCACGGGGAGCCAGCGTTGATTACAGGGTATATAACCACAGGTTTAAAACAGCGCTCTTAAGGGTATATAACCAAGGTAGCCACGTTGTACAGGGTTAAAAACCACAGGAAACCAGCGTTAAATTTACAGGTATGTAACCACAGGTACACAGCTTTGTATTACAGGGTATATAAGCACAGGTAACCAGCGTTGTATTACAGGGTATATATCCACAAGTAGACAGCTTTGTATTACAGGGTATATCCACAGGTAGCCAGCGTTGATTACAGGTATATCCAGGTAGCGGGTTTGCTACAGGGTATATAACCACAGGTAGCCAGCTTTGTATTACGGGGTTATTAACCACAGGTAGACAGCGTTGTATTACAGGGTATATAACCACAGGTAGACAGCGTTGTATTACAGGGTATATAACCACAGGTAGCCAGCGTTGTATTACAGGGTATATAACCACAGGTAGCCAGCGTTGCATTACAGGGTATATATCCACAGGTAGCAGCTTTGTATTACAGGGTTTTAAAACCACAGGTACCAGTTTTATTACAGGGTATAAACCACAGGTAACCAGCGTTGTTTACAGGGTATAAAACCAAACAAGGAAACCCAGCTTGTATTAAGGTAATCCACAGTAGCAGCCTTGTATTACAGGGTATTAACCACAGGTAGCAGCGTTTTATTACAAGTTTTAAACCCACAGGTAACAGCGTTGTTACAGGGTATATAACCACAGGTAGCCAGCGTTGATACAGGGTATTAACACAGGTAGCCAGCGTGTTTCCCAGGGTTTTATAACCAAAAGTGACAGCGTTGTTTTCAGGTATATAACCACAGGTAGAAGCGTTGTATTACAGGGTATATACCACAGGTAGCCAGCGTTGTATTACAGGGTATATAACCACAGGTAGCCAGCGTTGTATTACAGGGTATATAACCACAGGTAGCCAGCGTTGTTTAAACAGGGTAAAAACCACAGGTAGCAACTTTTATTCAGGTATTTAACCACAGGAAGACAGCGTTGTATTACAGGTATAAACCACAGGTAGCCAGCGTTGATTACAGGGTATTGTCCCAGGTAGCAGCGTTGTATTAAAAGGTATATACCACAGGTAGACAGCGTTGATTACAGGGTAATAACCCAGGTAGCCAGCGTTGTATTCAGGGTATATAACCCAGGTAGACAGCGTTGTATTACAGGTATATAACCACAAGTAGACAGCGTTGTATTACAGGTATATACCACGGGTAGCCAGGTTGCATTACAGGGATATAACCAAAAGGTAGACGGCGTTATATTCCCAAAGAAATAACCACAGGAAACCAGCGTTTTTACAGGGTATATAACCAAAATTAGCCAGCTTCATTACAGGGTATATAACCACAGGTAGCCAGCGTTAATTTACAGGTATATAACACAGGTAGACAGCTTTTATTAAAGGGTTTAATAACCACAGGTAGACAGCGTTTATTACAGGTATATACCACAGGAGACAGCGTTTTACAGGGTATTTACCCAGGTAGACAGCGTTATTACAGGGAAATTAACACAGGTAACCAGCGTTCATTACAGGTATATAACCAAAAGTAGACAGCGTTGTATTACAGAGTATATAAACCCACAGTAGACAGCGTTGTATTACAGGGTATTTTAACCACAGGTAGCCAGGTTGTATTACAGGGTTTTAAAATCCACGGGTAGCCAGCTTTTGATTACAGGGATATCCACAGGAGCCAGGTTGTATTACAGGTATAAAACCACGGGTTTAGACAGCGTTGAATTACAGGGTATATAACCTCAGTAGCAGCGTTGTATTCAGGGTTTTAAACCACAGGTAGACAGCGTTTTATTAAAAGGGTATATAACCACAGTAGACAGCGTTGTATTACAGGGTATATAACCACAGGTAGCCAGTGTTGTATTACAGGGTATATAGCCACAGGTAGCCAGCGTTGCATTACAGGGCATATAACCACAGGGAGCCAGAGTTGTATTACAGAGTATATAACCACAGGTAGACAGCGTTTATTACAGAGTATTTTACCACAGTGGGGTTATTGGGTTTCGGAAAAGGGTTTTCGGGGTTAACCCGGGCCCGTTGTTCCCAGGTTTATAACCAAAGGACCCAAACCATGGGGATAACCCCCAGGTAACCCTTGTTACAGGGTAAATAACCACAGGAAAAGCCACGTTGTTTTACAGGGAATAACCCAGGTAACCTTTGTAACAGGGGTTTAACCACCAGGCCACCGTTGTATTACAGGGTACATAACCACAGGTAGCCAGGGTTGTATTACAGGGTATATAACCACAGGTAGACAGCGTTGTATTACAAGGTATATAACAACAGGTAACCAGCGTTGTATTACAGGGTATATAACCACAGGTAGCCAGCTTTGTATTACAGGGTATATAACCACAGGTAGACAGCGTTGTGTTGCAGGGTATATAACCACAGGTAGCCAGTGTTGTATTACAGGGTATATAACCACAGGTAGCCAGTGTTGTATAACAGGGTATATAACCACAGGTAGCCAGCGTTGTATTACAGGGTATATAACCACAGGTAGACAGCGTTTTATTACAGAGTATATAACCACAGGTAGACAGCGTTGTATTACAGGGTATATAACCACAGGTAGACAACGTTGTATTACAGAGTATATAACCACAGGTAGACAGCGTTGTATTACAGGGTATATAACCACAGGTAGCCAGCGTTGTATTACAGGGTATATAACCACAGGTAGCCAGCGTTGTATTACAGGGTATATAACCACAGGTAGCCAACGTTATACTGCAGGGTATTTAACCACAGGTAGACAGCGTTGTATTACAGGTATAACCACAGGTAGCCAGCGTTGCATTACAGGGTATGTAACCTCAGGTAGCCAGCGTTGTATTACAGGGTATATAGCCACAGGTAGACAGCGTTGTATTACAGGGTATGTAACCACAGGTAGACAGCGTTGTATTACAGGGTATATAACCAGAGGTAGACAGCGTTGTATTACAGGGTATATAACCACAAGTAGACAGCGTTGTATTACAGGGTATATAACCACAGGTAGACAGCGTTGCATTACAGGATATAACCACAGGTAGACGGCGTTACATTACAGGGTATATAACCACAGGTAGCCAGCGTTCTATTACAGGGTATATAACCACAGGTAGACAGCGTTACATTACAGGGTATAACCACAGGTAGCCAGCGTTACATTACAGGGTATATAACCACAGGTAGACAGCGTTACATTACAGGGTTTATAACCACAGGTAGACAGCGTTACATTACAGGGTATATAACCACTGGTAGACAGCGTTACATTACAGGGTATTTAACCAGAGGTAGACAGCGTTACATTACAGGGTATTTAACCACAGGTAGACAGCGTTACATTACAGGTTATATAACCACAGGTAGCCAGCGTTGCTTTGAGATCACAGTAAACAGGTAATATCACAATATCCAAAATAAGCATTTTGAAAAAATAGTGAAAGTCCAATTGCTTTCGTAATTTCTCGCATTATCGAGGAATATGAAAAATAATGGGAGAACAGAAGACTTATAAAGCTGAAATAGGACCTCACATATGACCCAACTCACTGAGTGTGGTAGTGTAGTCAGATGACTTATCAAGCAAAATTTTAAGAGTAACATGTCAGACATAGTTTAAAATCTTCATATATTCTATTCGTTATAAATTATTTTAATTTATTCAGACATGAATTCATATTCATATTACCATCAATACTACTTTTATAATGGCTAATTTATTTATATTTCGCTCAGCCATGGACATGTTTGATAAAGCCTTCTTGGCCATTTCAAAATCTATAGGCTGGTTAAAATCTCTCACATGAATAAAAAGAGCATTAGACTCTTGTTCAGTTCTAATTCTATATTTATTTTACTGTAATTTTAGTTCAAGACTTTTTCCCAGTTTGGCCGTGGTAAACGTTATCGCATTTCTTACAGGGAATCTTAAGGACAAGGCCATCAGCATTTTTTCTGTCATAATGTGAAGAACAACAGTGCTCATACGTGTACTTATGTGTTGGTTTTCTGTATATTTTTTAATTTAAATTTATGGTTTCCCTCAATAATTAAACATCTAAAAATAGGCAATGAGTTATCTTGTTCAAACTCAACAGGAACTTTATAGATGGAGCTAGATTATTTAATCCAAGTAGGAATTAGTTATATCTATATTCTTGTGTATTAAGCAAAGAATATCGTCCACATATCTATACTATTTAGCTTTATCAGGAAGAATTCCGTTAAACAGTTGTTTAAAAGAATCCATACACAAATTGCTAAGGACTTGTGAGAGAGGATTTTCCATTACTATACCAAACTTCTGAGTGTAAAACTCTCCATTAAACACAAACTTTGCATAACTATGCAGTGGTTAATTGTAATTACAGAAGTCTTCAGACAGAAAATTTATTATATCATCAACTGAGACTTCTGCGGAGAATAATACGACATCAAAATTACCCATAGTATAATTATTTAAGATAGTTATGAGGCTTAGTTTGTCAACAAAATCAATAGTAATTTTGATATTAAAGTTAGAAACTTTGCCTACAATTGGGCTCAATACATCTACTAGCCATTTTGAGAGTTGATATTCGATTGATCCAATGGAGCTATTTATGGGTCTGGCTGAATTACCTGGTTCATGTATTTTGATTAATCCATACCTATATGGTAAACATGACTCACGAAATCGTAATGACACGATTGCAAACAAACCATACCACGGGCGGGGATAGAACCCGCGATCAGAGAGTCTCAAAACTCCAGACCGTCGCGTTAGCCACTGGACCAGCTAGCTAACGCGACGGTCTGGAGTTTTGAGACTCTGATCGCGAGTTCTATTCCCGCCCGTGGTATGGTTTATATGGTAAAGATGGGTTGGTGGTCATAATATTTTTAATTAGGTCATCTTTGTCTTTGAATAGTTGTACTCACTTTATTCTTTCCGAGTTTGCAATATGCATATGTATTATTCAAGATATTATTCATCTAACCTTGACAGTCACTTGCATGTATCATCAGCCACGACACCATTTTCTGTTGTAGATTGTAAATATGATAACACATAAGTAGACAGATAACAATTACATATTTAAATTAATGTCGGGATTTACTTGGTTAAGTCACATGACATACATGTATGAGTTGATAAATGAGACACCTGTGCAACATCTTGGTATCTTCTCTGGGGAAACGTTTTGCCAGCCAGTGGCTTCTTCAGTCCATTGCATAGAACGGTGGAAAATGAGAAAGAGTTTTAGGTAATCAGTTCTTCAACCTGGAGTTGATGTGTTCAATCCATCAATTTTGGACTGTATAGCTTACATGTAGGTATAGCCTACATGTAGGTATAGCCTACATGTAGGTATAGCCTACATGTAGGTATAGCCTACATGTAGGTATAACTTAAATGACTGAAAACAAATCTGTGTGTAACGAAGAATCAGTTTTACATTTAATTCGTTTAAAACAAACCTGAAGAATGAACGAGCCTCAAACTTACTATCTAAAATTCGTTAACCTGCCACACTGATCACTGAGTTTTACTGGATACATTTTAATATGTAATCCCATTCCAAGCAGTGTTACCATGCACCCCATCCATGATACCAGCTATGAGTTTTTATTATTTTTTTCTCTCCAGAGACAGTCTGTTTAAGATTATATCTAGCGCTTAGAGCTCCAAGCAAATTCAGTGTACTGACATAATTTATACTGGAGTCCTCAACATGCGGCCTGAGGGTTGCATGTGGCCCTTCTGGAACTGGATTCGGCCCTCACATGTTCCACACTGCCATTTTACACCAAAACCTTATCGAAAGGAGACAGATAGACAGCATTAAACTACAGACCAGTGTCACTGGCATATATAGTATGCAAGTTTTGGAGAACATTATCGGGAGAAGAGTGGTGGAACACCTAGAAAGGAATGCGATTATAAAAGAAAACAAACATGGTTTCAGGGAAGGAAAATCCTGAGTCACAAACCTACTGGTGTTTTACGACAATGTAACAGAAGTAAGACAAGAGAGAGAGAAAAAAAAGATGGGTGGTTAGCTTGCATTTTCTTGGACTGTGCAAGGATTAGTGCAAAAGCTAGAGGAGCAGGTAGGAATAAGAGGAAAGGCACTGCAGTGGATCAGAGAATACCTGACCGGAAGGTAACCGAGTAATGGTACGTGACGAGGTGTCAGAGTGGGCGCCTATGACGAGCGGGATTTCACAGGAATCAGTCCTAGGGCCGGTGTTGTTTTTTGGTATATGTGAATGACATGACGGAAGGGATAGACTCAGAAGTGTCCCTGTTTGTAGACGATGTGAAGTTAATGCGATGAATTAAATCGGATGAGGATCAGGTAGAACTACAAAGGGATCTGGACAGGTTGTTAGCCTGGTCTAGCAACTGGCTCCTGGAGTTTAACACCACCAATTGCAAAATCATGAAGATTGGGAAAGGTCAAAGAAGACAGCAGACAGAGTACAGGCTAGGGGGCCAAAGACTGCAAACCTTACTCACAGAGAAGGGATCTTGGGGCTAGTAAAATACTGAGCACGTCCACTGAGGAGCACATCAATCAAATAACTGCTACAGCATATGGGCGCCTGGCAAACTTAAGAATAGAATTTTGTCACCTTAGTAAGGAAACGGCCAAGACCCTGTATACCGTGTACATCAGGCCCATATTGGAGCACCAGTTTGGAACCCACACCTAATCAAGCACGTCAAGAAATTAGAGAAAGGCAAATGTTTGCAACAAGACTAGTCCCGGGGCTAAGGGGTATGTCCTACGAAAAGAGGTTAAGGAAAATCGACTTTATGACGCTGGAGGACAGGAAGATAGAGGGGACAAAATACTGATAGGAAATGATGAGGTGGATAGGGAAAGAATGTTTCACAGATGGGACACAGCAAGAAGGGGTCACAACTGGACGTTGTTAGAAAGTATTTCTTCAGTCACACAGTTGTCAGGAAGAGGAACAATCTGGAAAGCGAAGTAGCGGAGGCAGGATCCATACATAGTTTTAAGAAGAGATACGACAAAGCACATGGAGCAGGGAGAGAGGTGGGGTCAGTAGCTGTGATTTGACCGCTGCAATCACAAATAGGTAAGTACTCACGCACACATTTCCCAGGACATTTTTCCCCTCTCCCCGAGGGGGTTGCAGAATATATATCCCTGGGAAAGTGGGTGTAGTGTTATTAGGGCTGCTGCTGCTGCTGCTGCTGCTGCTGCTGCTGCTGCTGCTGCTGCTGCTGCTGCTGCTGCTGCTGCTGCTGCTGCTGCTGCTGCTGCTGCTGCTGCTGCTGCTGCTGCTGCGGTGGCGGCCTCGCAGCTCTTTAAACTGGTTCTGATTCTTGTCTAAATGTCTCGTGTTTTTGTACTTAATATGTAATGTATATTTTACGTTCTTACTAACCACGTTTATTTTTATTTTAGAACACGTGTCTTTCATATAATGTATTTTCATTCCTTAATTTCTCAGAATTTTTATAATACGAGTCTCGATACTCTGTCATATTTATTTTTTTTCATTTCTCGGAAATTATTAAACAAAAGTTTCCACCCTGACCATTGAAAATGACGTCTGCTAATTTAAAAAAAAAAGAACAGTAGATCAGAGCCGTATAAACAATGAGGTCTTTATTTCACTATTAAACAACTCACTGTATCTTATATATCATGATAGTACTATCATGATAGTACTATCATGATAGTACTATCATGATAGTACTATCATGAGAGTACTATCATGATCATAAATTCGTTTAATCTCAAAGGACAACATTAACAACGACATATACATTATTGTCCTTACAAGTATTACAAGTACAACAAGTCAAACAAAATAGATGATTTGATAATGTCAGTTTCTTGACAAAAAAATTCTTTAGAAATAAGAGCGAAGCAACTACGTGATGTGTGAGGGCGAGTTCTGACCTGTGAATTATCTTAAAAACAAAGCAAGCATTTTTAAATATTTCTCTCTAGCGCTGTATGAAAGCTGTGTTATTTCCGACAACACAATTTTTCGTTTTCATTAAAGGCATTGATAAAAACTTTTAAAACTGTGGAAGAGTGCCACTAGTGTCAGGGGCCCAAGACTGTTCAACTGCCTCCCAGCATACATAACGGGGATTACTAATAGACCCCTGACTGTCTTCAAGCAGGCACTGGACAAGCATCTAAAGTCGGTACCTGACCAGAGGGGCAGTGGCTCGCACGCTGGATTACGTGCAGCCAACAGAAACAGCCTGGTTGATCAGGAACTGATCCACCATGAGGCCTTGTCACAGACCGGGCAGCGGGGGCGTTGACCCCCCGAAACTCTTTCCAGCAAAACTGAAGTATGAAAAGAAGTAATATATCACAAAATATATTTTTGGACATGTTAGGCGATGATACCCGATAACTTGTATTGGCACTAGATGCAAGGTGTGACACTAGATGCCAGGTGTGACACTAGATGCCAGGTGTGACACTAGATGCAAGGTGTGACACTTGATGCCTGGTGTGACACTAGATGTATGGTGTGACACTAAATGCAAGGTGTAACACTAGACGCAAGGTGTGACACTAGATGCAAGTTGTGACACTAGATGCAAGGTGTGACACTAGATGCAAGGTGTGACACTAGATGCAAGGTGTGACACTAGATGCAAGGTGTGACACTAGATGCCAGGTGTGACACTAGATGCAAGGTGTGACACTAGTCGCAAAGTGTGACACTAGATGCAAGTTGTGACACTAGTTGCAAGGTGTGACACTAGATGCGAGGTGTGACACTAGATGCAAGGTGTGACACTAGATGCAAGGTGTGACACTAGATGCAAGGTGTGACACTATACGCAAGGTGTGACACTAGATGCAAGTTGTGACACTAGATGCAAGTTGTGACACTGGATGCAAAGTGCAACACAAGCTGCAGTGTGACACTAGATGCAAGATGTGACGCTAGCTGCAAGGTATGACACTAGATGTATGGTGTGACACAAAATATAAACTGTAAAACAAGCTGCAGAGTGTGACACTAGATGCAAGGTGTGACACTGGATGCACGGTGTGACACAAGCTGCAAGGTGTGACACTTGATGCAAAGTGTAACACAAGCTGCAAGGTGTGACACTAGATGCAAAGTGTGACACTAGATGCAAGGTGTAACACAAGCTGCAGAGTGTGACACTAGATGTAAGGTGTGACACTTGGTGCAAGGTGTAACACAAGCTGCAGAGTGTGACACTAGATGTAAGGTGTGACACTAGATGCAAGGTGTAACACAAGCTGCAAGATGTGACACTAGATGCAAGGTGTGACACTAGATGCAAGGTGTAACACAAGCTGCAGAGTGTGACACTAGATGTAAGGTGTGACACTAGATGCAAGGTGTAACACAAGCTGCAAGGTGTGACACTAGATACAAGGTGTGACACATGCTGCAAGGTGTGACACTATATGCAAGGTGTAACACAAGCTGCAAGGTGTGACACTAGATACAAGGTGTGACACATGCTGCAAGATGTGACACTAAATGCAAGGTGTAACACAAGCTGCAGAGTGTGACACTAGATGCAAGGTGTGACACTTGATGCAAGGTGTGACACAAGCAGCAGGGTGTGACACTAGATGCAAAGTGTAACACATGCTGCAGAGTGTGACACTAGAAGCAAGGTGTGACACTAGATGCAAGGTGTAACACAAGCTGCAAGGTGTGACACTAGATGCAAGGTGTGACACTAGATGCAAAGTGTAACACAAACTGCATAGTGTGACACTAGATTCAAGGCGTGACACTAGATGCAAGGTGTGACACTAGATGTAAGGTGTGACACTAGATGCAAAGTGTAACACAAGCTGCAGAGTGTGACAGTAGATGCAAGGTGTGACACAAGATGCAAGGTGTGACACTAGATGCAAGGTGTGACACAAGATGCAAGGTGTGACACTAGATGCAAGGTGTGACACAAGATGCAAGGTGTGACACTAGATGCAAGGTGTAACACAAGCTGCAAGGTGTGACACTAGATGCAAGGTGTGACACTAGATGCAAGGTGTGACACAAGCTGCAAGGTGTGACACTAGATGCAAAGTGTAACACAAGCTGCAGTGCGACACTAGATGCAATGTGTGACACTAGATGCAAGGTGTGACACTAGATGCAGTGTGTGACACTAGATGCAAGGTGTGACACTAGATGCAAGGTGTGACGCTAGATGCAAGATGTGACACAAGCTACAAGGTGTGACACTAGATGCAAGGTGTGACGCTAGATGCAAGATGTGACACTAGATGCAAAGTGTAACTCAAGCTACATAGTGTGACACTAGATGCAAGGTGTGACACTAGATGAAAGGTGTGACACAAGCTACAAGGTGTGACACTAGATGCAAAGTGTAGCACAAGCTGCAAAGTGTGACACTAGATACAAGGTGTGACCCAAGCTGCAAGTTGTGACACTTGATGCAAAGTGTAACACAAGCTGCAATGTGGCACTAGATGCACGGTGTGACACTAGATGCAAGGTGTGACACTAGATGCAAGGTGTAACACAAGCTGCAAGGTGTGACACTAAATGCAAGGTGTAACACAAGCTGCAGAGTGTGACACTAGATGCAAGATGTGACACAAGCTGCAAAGTATGACGCTAGATACCGTAAGAAATATTTTTGGTAGTAAAGCTTGGCTGGTGGAAAAACCAAGGAAGAGGGCTTTTAATGCTCCTGGAAGAATTCCTATGAAGATTTACTGCACCTTCACTAACAAGCTTGTGAAGGTGTAAGTGCCCCTTCAGACCCTCAAAGAGCACTTGAAAGGATCCTCTCCTCCTTATGGAAACAGAAAAGTAATAAGATAAGTAATTTTTATTGAATATAAGCAAAACTCAATTTAAAACAAATATGAACTCGTCCTATCTCAAGCAGATGAAAGAATTAAATAATTAAATAAATCCAGTGAAGAAAGATTAATATATACATATTCTAGAAAGATAATGTTCCGATTCTGCCGGTGTTATTGGCAAGACACTTGGGAATCCCCGGGGTGGAATGAGCAGCTGGTTGTGACACTCTGTGGTCACAGGTGGTAGTTATTATTGTGAAGTCCAGCCCCACAAGGTACCAGCGCCATTCAAGATAAGCAGCTGGTAACGTAATAATAGAGTTTGGCTGCCAGCCGTTGTAGACAACTGGAGATCGGCCACATGTGTATAGGGAAAATGTAGACTTCCCTAAACGAAGGATATTGAAGAAATGATTGATCAGTCCTGGTGGAATGAGAAAAAGAGAGTTCTCAAAATGAGTACTGAAGAGATTGTTGACCTGCACAAAGGTAGTAGAACAGCAGAGTTCCCAAAATAAGGAATTTTTACATCGAAGATCTATGCCTAGCCCTCAAAGTGTCCAAACGTAGACCTATGTTAGTGCCACTAGCGCTGCAAACGTAAATCAACATTTTATTTTTCCTGCCTCCAAATTTGGCACGATTGGCCTAAGATGCTTGGTCAGTATAGAATGGGTCTTAACACTCAGTGTGCGCAGCATTAAAAAAATCTGGGACCATTTAATACCTTGTGGGAGCACCAGCTAGAGCAAACAGTGCGGCAGACACCAAGGATTCACTGATGTCATGTCATATTAACACTTCCCATTTAAGAGGAAAGTGATGTTGACCCAGAGTTTAGTGGCTTTGAGATGGATGTAGCCACAAGTGGCCGAGGAAATATCAAAAACCTCGATAATAACCCATACGCAATATCCTTCCATTTTTGATGACATTACAACTGGTAGTGTCATCCTGCCAGAATGTCCTATAACCAATGCCCTAAGTAAAGAGAAATTATTCTGGAACATGTGTAATACGTTGATAAAATAGACACATGTGCAACTCTTGGGTATCTTTATTGAGGAAACGTTTCGCCACACAGTGGCTTCATCAGTCCATACGTAGGAGAAACTTGAAGAACAGGAGGAGAATGAAGTAATCAGTCCCTCAACCTTGAGTCGATGTGTTCAGTCCAGTCGATGTGTTCTATTCAAGATTGATGGACTGAACACATCGACTCAAGGTTGAGGGACTGATTACCTCATTCTCCTCCTGTTCTTCAAGTTTCTCCTACGTATGGACTGATGAAGCCACTGTGTGGCGAAACGTTTCCTCAATAAAGATACCCAAGAGTTGCACATGTGTCTATTTTATCAACATGTCGGTTCTCTGAACCATTCATCTACAAATGTGTAATACGTATTAGGCAGGCCGGCTGGGTGGGTGGGTGGTTTGGTTTGGCTGGCTGACTGGCTGGCTGGCTTTGGCTGTCTCTTCGTCTGTATCTGTCTCTGTCTATCTCTGTCTATCTCTATCTCTGTCTATCTCTATCTCTGTCTGTCTGTCTGTCTTTGTCTCTGTCTCTGTCTGTCTGTCTGTCTGTCTCTCTCTCTCTCTCTCTCTCTCTCTCTCTCTCTCTTCTCTCTCTCTCTCTCTCTCTCTCTCTCTCTCTCTCTCTCTCTCTCTCTCTCTCTCTCTCTCTCTCTCTCTCTCTCTCTCTCTCTCTCTCTCTCTCTCTCTCTCTCTCTCTCTCTCGCTCTCTCTCTGTCACACACACACAGGTACACATGAGTACAGTTATCATACATAGTGTAAATTACCTAGGATAACCAAAAACAAAAAAACAGACAAGTGCTGTACTGTGCTTGTAGATATAAGACATAATAAGCATGACTGGCAAGTAATACGCATTTCCACTTGTTCAGGAATCAGACGTGACGACTCTGCATCGTGTGTAATACCTATTGGTTCATCAGCTGCTCTCTAAGACAGAGAGACAAGCAGACAGAATCACAGAGACACACAGGCAGACAAAAAGACAGATATAAGCAGAGTTTAACAGACAGACATGTTTATGTGTAACAGTAAAAACAAATAAACACAGGGTTCCCTGCAGCAGTGCACGAACATCAAGTGTCACTCCACTTCGGCACTATCAGCAGTGGAGTGACACTCATCTTACACTATGCTTCAAGGAGTTTCATGTATATCCCAGCATGTTTACAACATTGCTGGGACCTATAAATACTTTGTATATATTTCTAGGCAATAGTAAATGACCAAGGCAGGTGAAAATGTTCAAATGTCAGTGTGTTTGAATATTTCAGTTTTCTGACAAAGCGCACAGAACATAAAAATTATATAAATTAAATAAAAACGAAAAAAAGATATATTGGCAACACTTCTGCAAGGGTAGAACTAAAGTGGATTGGGCAAATGTTCTGTTAGTGGGTTGTGTGGAGAAATTTTCTCCAGGAGGGGGATATCAGCCCCTTTCAGCCCTCTGAGGGACTCAGCCCTCCAGAGGGGCTGACAGCATCTTGCTTCTGCATCTCTGCATCAACACTCTAATTTATTCCATATGCAGTACAAGCGTGTGTCACAGTCATGCGACTCCTTGCAAGAGACCAGTGTTGCCAATAGTGTAGTTTAATGAGAGACAATCAATCTCTTACCTCAGCAGGGCAATTAAGGAAAATCCTGTACCCACTTTATTACCATGCTAAAGACAGTGCACATTGTTGTCTATGCCCAGACAGCAAGAATCAAGCATTTTGCATTACTTCATGGTGGAAGCTTGGCAAGGAAGGGAAATATGCTATGTCAGCTTTTCCTTTATATGCTGGGGGCAAGCGAAGTGCGGCGAGACGCGTCTTAGCTTAGGTTGCTTTTCACCATACCAAGGGACACATTGATGCCAGGATAACGAACAAAGAACACTGATCTGCACATTTGTGTGCATAAAAGAATCTCAAAGAACATATCAAAACACTTACAAAGAAATGTGATCAGCTTTTATAGTGATAAGATCGTAAATAATAAACAATACTTGATGAACAGTGTTTAACATTGAATGTTGCGATCCTGATGGAGTGTGGTGTGACATTCTTCAAAGAACACATCTGCTTCAATCAAGGCAACGGATAACCAGGTGCAACTATGGGTCGGCTACAAATACCCAGGTGCATCTGACATACATGATAGGGGTATATTAGCTATGCAGAGGATATCCATTCATGTTTTATTTGACGTAGCAATACCCAGTGATCTGAGGACCATTGAGCCCACACCAGTAAGTATCGTCAGTATTCACTTATTGAAATACTCGCATAACACCCCTTATGGGTAATAATACTTATATAACATTTTTTCACACAACCCTTAGGGAATGCAAACAACAGCTTCTCAAGACATCGCCTACAGGGATGGCTGTGTAGGTGAAAGCTGTCTTTCAAGATAAGTCCTGTTACAGTCCATTATTTACTCTTTGACTTAGCTTGCAGCATTTCCCTAAAAGTTGGTCCTTCGAACCGGATAAAGGCCACATTGTGGTCCGAATGTGTTGTACTACAGTGTAAAAATAAATTACGAGGCAAGGTTCTTCGAAAAAAGCTGTAAAACTAGTGTTTTAACAAAATAAATCAGAATAAATGCATCCCTCCTCAATCAAAGAGAATGGGCAGCCAAGAGAAAATGGGAGGCTCACCCATAGTCCCCCATAGGCAGCTAACAGAAAACGGGGAACGGCACCCGTCATCTACTGGCAACTCTGAACCGCAAGAAGCACTGACATAGCATCAAGCCAGATGACGTTCAGTTTGTGTTGAGTGTACGTATACTACCACCAACCAATCAATGCTGAGATCTGAGACTATTGTCTAATGTGATCTGAAAAAACAATGTTTGGTTTGCTAACAATTAAAAATTATGTTCAATAAATGCTATTTCACTTGTGAAGAAATTAGCAATGATTTACAAGCAATAGTTTCTTGCATGCAAGCAACGAGACAAGATGAAATATCCACAAATCCTGTGGATAACAAGCCTTCAACTCAGTATAATAAGAGTATACCTACTCCCACTAAACCACAGAATGGAAAATCCCATGTAGGCACTTATCAAGCTGTGAATACAACAGACAGTAAACAGACTGTCACTCATAAACGTACTCCAAAATGCGTACTTTGTGATGGAGCACATTGGGCACAGTATTGTAATGAATACACAACAAATGGAGGACGGAGACAACGTGTTCATCAGCTGAAAGGGGCATCAAGCGTTTAGGAAAACACAGGGGTGGAAAATGCTCACTGAAGAAGTGTTTTAAATGCAAGGGTGTGCATCATACAACATTACTCAGCACCAGCAACAAAGTTCGTTGCATTGTCTGAAATCATCAGTCTGGGACATGCCCTTCTGGCTGCAAACCCTCTGAATAATTTGATAAAGATTTCAGCAGACATGTCAGTGGCTACTTCTAGATGTACTGCTCTAGTTGTAGCACAAGTGAACAAACAGATGTACACCTTGATGGGAACTTTGTCAACTGTTGTAGTTAAAATTATTAAATTATTGGTCCAGTGTAATCTACATCTGTCACCTCAAATGGAGTGACATGACAAACTCTTTCAGAGGGATATGGAGGTGGACCTGGATACTGACATACTCGCATATCGTAGTGACGACAAGTAATGCAGTTCCTTATTTGTTTTTCACACTTTGTCGACCTTGTGGTATCCAGTAGGACTTATCGCCAGAGAAGATAACACTCAATACCGAAGAATCCTGGAATCATCGCTTATCTCTATAACCAACAATTTCAACCAGAACAATGGCTTCTATAACATAGCTGAACCACTTGCCAAGAAACTTCGTCATCACTATCCCACATAAAAACATAGGAATGGAGGAACACTGCAGAAGGTCTGCTTACAAACTTATCCAATCTCCCTTCCAAGCTACCCAAGATTTTAGATTCTATAACCCCACTCGGTAGATCATCAGATGCAGCATTCTCCACCTGACCTGTTAGGTAAGACACATATGCAACAGTTAGACAACTTTATTACGAAACGTTTCGCCTACACAGTAGGCTTCTTCAGTCGAATACAGAAAGTAGGCAGGAACAGTAAAGATGTGAAGACGATGTAATCAGTCCATCACCCTTGTAGTCGTAGAATTTGAGGTTGTCAGTCCCTCGGCCTGGAGAAGTTCAGTTCCATAGTCAGGAACTATCTGAAGATCAAGCGACAGTGCGGAGACTTAAATACTGTCGGAAGGAGAGGTGCAGAGTAGTAGTAGTAGTAGTAGTAGTAGTGAGAATGTAGCCACTGAGAGGTCATGTCCCTCTCAGATCCAACACTTCTCACTTGAAAAGCTTGTCCAAGGTGTTTTCTGTACCAAGATGCCATGTGTTGCAGTGTCTGACAAGATGAACATCAAAATGGTATACAATACCGACAGGTTGTTAGGTAAGACACATATGCAACAGTTTCGTAATAAAGTTGTCTAACTGTTGCATATGTGTCTTACCTAACAACCTGTCGGTATTGTATATCATTTTGATATTCATCCACCTGACCTCAACATTCTGAACCTGAAGATTGAGACACTTATGCAGCATATGGGAATCTTTATTCAGGAAACGTTTCGCCACACAGTGGCTTCATCAGTCCAATACAAAGAGGAAGGCGTAAGGAGAGGAGGAGAATGAGGTAATCAGTCCCTCAACCTGGAGTCGATGTGTTCAGTCCATCAATCTTGTAGAATGTACAGCATAGGGCCGTAGACGTGGCTTATATACTGTAGTGAGGTGACGTGAAGCAGGTGGAGGCGGGGTCATAGTGGTACCATCCACTAGTCGAATTAGGTCTCTGTCCAAAGGTTGAACAAGTGTTGAAGAATTCTTTGTAACAAGATCCTGACTATGGAACTGAACTTCTCCAGGCCGAGGGACTGACAACCTGAAATTCTACGACTACAAGGGTGATGGACTGATTACATCGTCTTCACATCTCTACTGTTCCTGCCTATTTTCTGTATTCGACTGAAGAAGCCTACTGTGTAGGCGAAACGTTTCGGAATAAAGTTGTCTAACTGTTGCATATGTGTCTTACCTAACAACCTGTCGGTATTGTATACCATTTTGAAGGGCACTGCTGTCTTGGGTTTAGATTTCTGCTTATGACTCCCAAGTCTTTTTCACATCCTGTATGATCAAGCTCTACTTCACCTAGATTATAGCTTCGAGGGTTATTTTCATTACCAAGGGCTAGTACCTTACACTTATCCACATTGAACTTCATCTGCCATTTTTCAGACCAAGACATTAATTTGTCCAAATCCTCCTGGAGTTCATTGCTATCGTCCTCAGAATGAATTATACGGCCTATCTTTGTATCATCAGCAAACTTACTCATGCCACTCGTAATCCCTTCATCAAGATCATTAATGTAAATTATGAACAAGAGAGGGCCTAAAACTGATCCTTGTGGAACGCCACTAGTGACTAATCCCAGATTTCAGATTTCACTCCATTAATGGTAACTCTCTGCTTTCTATTGGTAAGCCATGCCTCTATCCATGCTAGAACTTTACCTCCTATACCATGAGCTGCCACTTTTCTTAAGAGTCTCTTGTGAGGTATTCTATCGAAGGCTTTACTAAAATCCAAATAAACAATATCATATTCTTTATCACTGTCAACTGCCTCAAATGTTCTATTGAAGAACGTCAGTAAATTTGTCAGGCAGGAACGACCTCTCGTGAATCCATGCTGAGATTCATTTATCAAGTTATGCTCTTCAAGGTGACTTCTAATAATGTCAGCTATAATTGATTCTAATAACTTGCCCACTATAGATGTAAGGCTTATTGGACGGTAATTTGAAGGAACGGATTTATCCCCTGATTTGAATATAGGAACCACATTAGCCATCTTCCACAACTCTGGCGCAACACTGGTAAGGATGGACGCATTGAATACACTCGTTAATGGCTGACTAAGCTCCATCTTGCATTCCTTAAGTACCCTGGAAAACAACTCATCGGGTCCCGGGGGCCTATTTTGCTTCAGTTTGTATATTGTTTAATAACCATGTCCCTCGTGACAGTAATATTAGTTAATTTAAATTCATCAGGAACTAAATAATTGTTAATTACTGGAATCTCATTTACATCTTCCTGTGTAAAAACTGACAAAAAATAGTCATTAAATAAGGAACACATTTCCAGTTCATTATCCGTCAGCTGTCCATTCCCAGTTTTCAGAGGTCCTACTTTTTCCTTCACCTTCATCCTATACACTTGAAAGAACCCCTTTGGATTAGTCTTTGATTCATTAGCAACTCTAATTTCATAGTCACGTTTAGCCTTTCCAATCCCATTTTTTACTTCTCTTTTAATTAAGCTGAACATATTGGTCAGTAAGGTTAACCTCTCCTCTTCTGATGCGCCTATAAATTCCCCTTTTCTCCCATAATAGATGATTTAGCCTCCTGTTAACCCATTTGGGATCGTTATTATTAGACCTAATTTCTCTCTGGGGAATGTATATACTCTGAGCATGATGTACATTATTAAGAAAAAAATCATAAAACCAGATCCCTTCATAATCATAAGTATGATCATCGTCAATAAAATCATTAGCTAGATAATCCCAATCAAGATTAGACAGGTGTTCCCTAAGTCCATTGTAATCGGCAGAACGGAAATCAGGGATTTTTACTGTATTATCATTATTCCTGCATTCCCAGTTAATGCTAAAGGTGATGGATTTGTGATCACTTGCGCCAAGCTCTTCAGTGATCTACAGATTATTTACGAGTGTTTCCTTATTTGACAAAACTAGATTTAGCAAATTATTACCCCTGGTAGGCTCTGTTATGCACTGCTTCAGAAAACAGTCCTGAACTGTTTCGATAAAGTCACTGGACTCTAGATTACCTGTCAAAGAATTCCAGTCAATTTGACTAAAGTTAAAGTCCCCTACTATCACTATGTTATTGTGTCTAGAAGCCCTAACAATTTCGTTCCAAAGAAGTCTCTCTCTATCGTGATCCAAGCCTGGAGGTCGGTAGATTACACCTAGAATTAATTTTTCTTGACCCTCTACAAACTCTACCCAAACAGATTCTGTTACTGTTCTATCTATTTTTATGCCTGTTTTTATGCAACAATTAATATTTTCTCGAACATATAATGCAACTCCTATCCCCTTCCCATTACATCTATCCACATTGAACAACTTAAATCCCTTGAATATTACACTCAGCAATCATATCCCGACTCTTTAAATCATACCACGTTTCAGTTAATGCAATGATATCAAAGTTCCCAGCACATGCTACCAAACGTAGTTCATTAATTTTATTTCTTGCACTTCGACTGTTAGCATAAAATACTATCATATGTTTTTTCTTCTGCACATTTCTCCTATTCATCTTTGTTTTTACACAATTTCTGAAATTATCGTTACCCAGAGTTACTCCATGACAGTTACTATTAAGATTCTTAATATCAGAGCATAAGTCAATATATCCATACACATTATTTATCATTTATAAACCCATACCTCTAACTAGTCCTAGTTTAAAGTCCTAACAACCCCCTCAACTGAGCTAGCAAGAAAACCCACACCTGATAGGGGTAGGTCGGCTACACAGTGAATATCCATTCATGTTTTATTTGATGTACCAATACCTGGTGATCCAAGGGCCATCGAGCCCACACCAGTAAGCATCGCCAGTATTCAGTTATTGAAATATTCACATAACACCCTCTAGGGGTAATAATACTTATATAACTTTTCTTTTTCACACAGCACTTAGGGGGTGCATATGACAGCCTCTCAAGTCATTGCCATCAGGGACGGCTGTGTAGGTGAAAGCTGTCTTTCAGGATAAGTCCTGTTACAGTCCATTATATACTCTTTGACTTAGCTTGTAGCATTTCCCTGAAAGGTTGGATTAGTGAAGGACATGCTCAATATGGGCCAACAGGCCTACTGCAGTGTTCCTCCTTTCTTATGTAAGTGGCAGGACACCATGCTGCCATCAGGTGAGCATCCAGTGCCAACTTCGCAGTCTTACATCTCGGTAAGTCCTGGTCCTAATTTTTTTTTTTTGGGGGGGGGAGGGACTTATTACGCACAGAAAATTGCCCTCTTTAATTTAAAAAAAAAGCAAATTTTTTAAATATTCGAAGCACTGACGGTGAAAACATAGATCTACATTTGGACAGTTTAAGGGCTAAATCATGCAGCTCGATCATGTGGCCCGAACACAGCTAGGAGGCTTGATGAGAGTAGAAAGCCAAGTGACGTTCATCCATCAGCTGGGTACCTTGTTAACTCCCACCGGGTGGAGAAAGGAAGGGGTTGGGATAAAGGTAACGACTCACACCTCTCCTTTCAGAACACTCATCCTACCAATTATACTGCCTCCACCACTCATTCATACTTCTACTCTTATCTAGTGAACTTTCCCCTCACAAGGCAATGTGTAGTAAAGTAATTAAATCTGAAGAAGTCATGAGTATTGTCGTATCACGTGTAAATTACATCAGGAATCATGGTTTGAATTACTGACAGTTTCAAAAGTTGCTGTCAGAATTAGATTCAAAATATATTGATGTATTGTTTCATGCTGAAGTGAGATGGCTCAGCAGAGAGAAAGTTCTCAAACGTTTCTGTGCGCTTCGTCAGGAAACTGAAGAATTCAAGACTGAAAAAGAAAATTTCATGAAGCATTTAAAGATCAGAAGTGGATTTTTTGCTTAGCATTCTTGGCTGATATTACTTTGAACATAAAGTAACAGGGTAAGGGAAAGTTAGTGGCTGATATGAATACTGAACTAAAAGCGTTGAAAGCTAAACTGGCATTTTTGATACAACAGTTTAATAAAGAAAACTTTGAACATTTCCCCTCATGCAATGAAATGATGGTGAATAAACAAAATGTTTCATTAACTTCATCAAAAATATGTACTGAAGCACTACAACTTTTAAAGGAGGAATTCAATCCAAGAAAAGATTCAAGGTATACCATGACCACCAAACAGAGATTCCCTTGTTTCAAAACCCATTTAATATATCACCAGAAGAAACTCCTGTGACTTATCATCTGGAATTAATTGACCTTCAGGTCAACGATAGACTGAAAACTATTTTGTGCATATCTACCTGAGGAGTTTATTTGTTTAAAGAAGTTTGCTGCTGTCAGACTTTCAGTCATCGGTAATATTTACATCTGTAAGGCACACGGAATAGGAGAATTTTTTTCCTGGGTAGAGGTGTGGTTGACAAATAGGCAGTAAAGAGTTTGCATAAATGGGGAGAAATCAGAATGGGGGCACGTCACAAGCGGTGTTCCACAGGGGTCAGTGTTGGGCCCGTTGTTGTTCACAACTTACATAAACGATATAGATGAGGGAATAAATAGCGATATAAGCAAATTTGCTGATGACACCAAAATAGGCCGTCCAATTCATTCTATTGAGGACACTAGAGCACTCCAGGATGATTTGAATAGACTGATGCAGTGGTCGGAGAAGTGGCAGATGCAGTTTAATATAGACAAATGCAAAGTTCTAAATGTTGGACAGGACAATAACCATGCCACTTATAAACTAAATAATGTAGATCTTAATACTACTGATTCCAAAAAGGATTTAAGAGTTCTGGTTAGCAGTAATCTAAAGCAAAGACAACAGTGCATTAGTGTTCGCAATAAAGCTAACAGAATCCTTGGCTTCATATCTAGAAGTATAAATAATAGAAGTCCTCAGGTTGTTCTTCAACTCTATATATCCTTGGTTAGGCCTCAATTAGATTATGCTGCACATTTCTGGTCACCATATTACAGAATGGATATACATACACTGGAAAACGTACAGAGGAGGATGACAAAGTTGATCCTATGTATCAGAAATCTTGAACATCAAAATGGTATACAATACCGACAGGTTGGTAGGTAAGACACATAGGCAACAGTTAGGCAACTTTATTCCGAAACGTTTCGCCTATGCAGTAGGCTTCTTCAGTCGAATAGAGAAAGTAGGCAGGAACAGTAGAGATGTGAAGACGATGTAATCAGTCCATCACCCTTGAAGTCGTAGAATTTGAGGTTGTCAGTCCCTCAGCCTGGAGAAGCTCAGTTCCATAGTTCCATAGTTCCTGACTATGGAACTATGGAACTACAGGGTCAAGAGCTGCATCTACTCGACTTCATACTGTTACAAATGAGAGAAATGTTGTGAAAAACTTGCTTGCGCAGTTTGGGTTCCTGTTAACATTGCCTGGAATGAGGATGCGATTCTTATCGATTTTAGCAGTTTTTTTCTGATGCTTTAATAGAAAAATTATGGAAATTTAATTAATCAGAGAACTAGCGAAACACAGAGTTACGGCTGTATATAGACGAATTTACGAAGCCTTTAAGAAGTGTCTTGCATAAAAACTATATTTGAGTTAAATGTATAAAGTCGTTTTGGTGTCTGACATGACGTACTGCTTGTTTTATTAAGATTAGTAAGTAAGTTTATTCAGGTATACACAATACAGTTACATAGATTATCATACATAGCAGCATATGTGTAGAGAACCTGGGATAACCCAAAAAAAGTCAGAAAAAGTGACTTATTTCCATTGGGGTCCTTTAAATACCTTATTATTATACTATAAAGAATATAATATCTTATTAAGGGTATATACCAGGAATAAAGTAATTAGAGTTATTAACATCTACATGTTTGTTACCTAATAAAATATAAAATCATTCTCCTCCCTTTCTGTAGCTACATTCATTTGGTACCTTTAGGGTATCTTCTTGAACTGGTTCATGCTATGACTGGCTTTGATCTGTGCAGGCAGTCTGTTCCATCTCTTTATTGCTGTACAATAAAATGTGTTTGAAGCCTGGCCACTGACTGTAGGTACAACAAAGTTGTGTTCTCTAACCTCTAGTACTATGATTGCTTTGGTTCCCAACCTTGACAAAATTAGCAGCAAGATATTCTGGGCACTGTGAGCAATTTTATAAACTTGATTTAACGTCAGTTGTTTTACTCTGTCTTCAATATTCAGCATTTCCAATTGTTGCAATTCATCCTGGCCTACATGTTCTCTTGGACCCAGGTCCAGGAGGAGTCTTATTATTTTGTTCTTGGTGATTTTCAGTTTATCTTTCAGTTTTTTTTTGTCAAGGTAGAGTACCGTGAAGAGCAAGCGTAGTCCATATGACATTGTATAAGGGCTAGACGTAGGGTCCTGCGAGCCTCAGTAGGTAGACACTGTGCTTGTCTGTAGAGGAACTTCAGTCTGGCATTCGCTTTCTTTACTACATTGTTCCCTATCAATTCTACTGACATGCATGGGTCAAAGGGGGTTCCCAGATATTTTACTGATGAAACCAAAGTGATGGGCTCCCCATTACACTGGACATTAAAATTATTTACCCTTCTCAGTTTATGTTTCGTGCCAAAGATAATGGCTTCAGTTTTTCCGAGGTGTAACGATAGTTTGTTGTCTACTAACCATTTGCTGCAGGACTCCAGTTCCAGTGTTAATACATTAGCTATATCTTGTGTGTCTTTACCTGATTATCAACATTGTTAATGTAATACTGGTTATACAAAAACAAATATTCTCTGATGTTCTTCCTTTCTGTAAACACCAAGACTTTAAAAAGTGATCATTTATGCTGAAGGTCCTGTGAAGCGTCAAGGTTTCTATTATGCATCTTGTATGACTAGTTTAATTAAAATGATGATAAATGTAGTTTCCAGCCTTTAATATGACTGAACTTATTCTCAGTTCCTGTGTTCATAATGTCATGGATGAAGAAACTTATATTGGTTGAACTTGCACGTGCCTCCTTCACAGTTTCCGTATTGTCAATATTTTTTTTATAGAGCTATTAGTTCCTAGACCCCTGGCTGCCTTCAAGAGGGAGCTGGAAAGATACTTTAAGTCAGCCGGGCTGTGGTTCATACGATGGACTACGTGCAACCAGCAGTAACAGCCTAGTTGATTAGGCCCTAATCCACCGGGAGACCTGGTCACGGACCAGGCCGGAGGGCGTTGATCCCCGGAATACCCTCCAGGTAAACTCCAGGTAAGTACAACGAAATTCACCTGGGAATGGGAAATGCAAGCATCAGAGCGAATCTTCTTGAGGTGAAATGTTGTCTAATCAAGTCTCGCTTTTCTCCGTGTATTCTACATTGCTACGACAGAATAAAAAAAAACATACCAGGGATGGGGTTTGATCCCACGGTCAGAGAGTCTCAAAACGCCTGACCTTCGCGTTAGCCACTGGGCCAGCTAGGTTCAATATTTACGACAACGTTTCGAACCTCTCCAGAAAATTCAACTAACCGAATATGAGTAATGAAATCTCTTATAAAATGTATCAATGTGTCTTGTGGTTATACTCTCCAGTCACGTATGGGAGGTCAGAGGGACAAGTTCCTCGCTGAGGAACTTGACCCTCTGACCTTCAGTGTTTCCAACACTTATTCATAAAATAAGTAATCAGCCCCTCAAGGTAGTTGAAAAACTGCACTAACCGGTCTTATCAGTGAGGTGTGGAAACCAGTTCTCCGAGAAGTGGTAAGTTTAAACAATAACTTGAATGCCAGCTGGCTGTCCTCCATGTTCTCCATGATCTACAAATCTGAAATCTTTTTTATGTTCACATTAAAATTATTACCATTACATCCTATCAAATACTTGAATTTTACCTCAGTAAAAACAGCTAATTGTGTAACTTCTTTGGCGAAAAAATTGTTGAGTCCCTCTATGACCTTGCCTGGTGAGCTGGCCTGTATAATGTGAGGAAGTGTCTAGTGAGTTCTCTGTTCTTGGCCAACTGAATTTGTAAGAATAGCTTCTCTCAAATTTAATCAAGTGTACCTTCAGGTTAAAGCAGAGTTGGAGGAGGCTACAAATTGGATTTATTGGCATAAAGAGATGTGCAAGTGTAAGCCCCAGAATAAGGAGGTGGAAAGCAGCTACCACGATAACAGGACCTTCAGCAACTGGAAGCTCGTGATATGGAATGGGCTGAAGCGGAAAATGAGGAAGCTCTAGGATACTGCTATGGAGACAGCCAATATATTCTCTGTGGTGCCAGACGAGTATGGGTCGACAATCAAGAAAAATAAAAATGACGACCATTTGTCAAGGGGAATATCACCCAACCGTTGAGAATGTCATGACGAAAGCCACCAGGAAAGATAAGAACGTTGTTTTTGTTTGGACAGTAATGTTAAATTTATGCACAAGCCTTTTCTATTTAAGGGAAAGAAGGGAGAGGATGAAGGTGTGCTTTCCTTGCGCTTTGATTCACAATATTGTTTGCCATCTTGGCAGACTCAGTGCTCGAGACAAGGGTGTTGCCATTTTATAGGATTTTAACTTTGGTTAATTTGGCTGGAATTCTTTGGCTGGGAATCTAGAATCAAACGACCTCCTACAAGTAATCCGTGACTTTTTAAATCAGACTGAGACAGAACCAATTAAGGGAAATATGCTTCTTCATTTGGTTTTGAGTTTATTAATAATCTGAAGATTACGTATGAGTTTCCTGCGACCTGCCACAAGTCAATTACATTCAACATTAAATGGAAACTTTATAATAAAGATATAGTAAAGGTCCCATATTTCTGTGGCGCAGTTTAAAATGGGTTTATAGAATATCTGTCACATTGATGTGAAGAAAAGAATTATCAATATGATAACTTTTCAGTACTATACATGCTACCAAAAGAGCATACATTCCCTATAGGGAAATATGATCGAAGACAAATGCTCCAAAATGGATGAACATGAGAATAAAATATCTTTTAGGGGGGACAGAAATTAGTTTATAGGTATATCAGTAGAAGAAAGAGTCAGCTCATGAGTCATTATATTCCATTTAAAAGAGAGGTTAAAAGAGGCATAAGAAAAGCTAAACGTGGTTATGAAATTAAAATGGGAAAGGAATCTAAAACAAATCCGATAAGATTTTTTCAAGTATATGATAATGTTGGTTATAGATAGTAGGATAGTAGACAGCAACTACCCAGGGAGGTACTACCGTCCTGTGGTAGTAGGATAGTAGACAGCAACTACCCAGGGAGGTACCACCGTCCTGTGGTAGTAGGATAGAAGACAGCAACTACCCAGGGAGGTACTACCGTCCTGTGGTGGTAGGACAGTAGACAGCAACTACCCAGGGAGGTACTACCGTCCTGTGGTAGTAGGATAGTAGACAGCAACTACCCAGGGAGGTACTACCGTCCTGTGGTAGTAGGATAGTAGACAGCAACTACCCAGGGATGTACTACCGTCCTGTGGTAGTAGGATAGTAGACAGCAACTACCCAGGGAGGTACTACCGTCCTGTGGTAGTAGGATAGTAGACAGCAACTACCCAGGGATGTACTACCGTCCTGTGGTAGTAGGATAGTAGACAGCAACTACCCAGGGAGGTACTACCGTGCTGTGGTGGTAGGATAGTAGACAGCAACTACCCAGGGAGGTACTACCGTCCTGTGGTAGTAGGACTGACCACCTCAAACTTTAAGGGTGATTGACTGATTACATCGTCTTCAAGTCTCATCTGTTTCTATCAACTTTTCTGTACTCGACTGAAGAAGCCTACTGTGTAGGCGAAACGTTTCGAAATAAAGATACCTAACTGTTGCATGTGTCTTACCTAACAACCTGTTGTTAGGTAAGACACATATGCAACAGTTAGGTATCTTTATTGTGAAACGTTTCGCCTACACAGTAGGCTTCTTCAGTCAAGTACAGGAAAGGTTGATAGAAGCAGAAGATACTTGAAGACGATGTAATCAGTCCATCACCCTTAAAGTTTTGAGGTGGTCAGTCCCTCAGTCTGGAGAAGAGCATTGTTCCATAGTATGAAACAATATTGTTTCATACTATGGAACAATGCTCTTCTCCAGACTGAGGGACTGACCACCTCAAAACTTTAAGGGTGATGGACTGATTACATCGTCTTCAAGTATCTTCTGCTTCTATCAACCTTTCCTGTACTTGACTGAAGAAGCCTACTGTGTAGGCGAAACGTTTCACAATAAAGATACCTAACTGTTGCATATGTGTCTTACCTAACAACTTGTCGGTATTTTATACCATTTTAATGTTCAACCTAACAACCTGTCGGTATTTTATACCATTTTAATGTTCAATCTGTCAGACACTGCAACACAAGGGAATCTTGGCACAGACCTGCAATCAACTTCGACAACCTCTACTAGTGAGAACGGCTGGATTTGAGAGGGACCTGACCTCACAACATCTGCGTTCTTACCTCTTCTAGTGACCTACGTCTCACCTCCTGGCGCTATATAAGGCTCCATCCTGTCACTTCAACTCCATATTGTTTCAGACAACGGAACAATGCTCTTCTCCAGACTGGGGGACTGACCACCTCAAACTTTAAGGGTGATGGACTGATTACATCGTCTTCAAGTCTCATCTGTTTCTATCAACTTTTCTGTACTCGACTGAAGAAGCCTACTGTGTAGGCGAAACGTTTCGAAATAAAGATACCTAACTGTTGCATATGTGTCTTACCTAACAACTACCCAGGGAGGTACTACCGTCCTGTGGTAGTAGGATAGTAGACAGCACCTACCCAGGGAGGTACTACCGTCCTGTGGTAGTAGGACAGTAGACAGCAAATACGCAGGGAGGTACTACCGTCCTGAGGTAGTAGGATAGTAGACAGGAACTACCCAGGGAGGTACTACCGTCCTGTGGTGGTAGGACAGTAGACAGCAACTACCCAGGGAGGTACTACCGTCCTGTGGTAGTAGGATAGTAGACAGGAACTACCCAGGGAGGTACTACCGTCCTGTGGTAGTAGGATAGTAGACAGCAACTACCCAGGGAGGTACTACCGTCCTGTGGTAGTAGGATAGTAGACAGCAACTACCCGGGAGGTACTACCGTCCTTTTGTAGTAGGATAGTAGACAGCAACTACCCAGGGAGGTACTACCGTCCTGTGGTAGTAGGATAGTAGACAGCAACTACCCAGGGAGGTACTACCGTCCTGTGGTAGTAGGATAGTAGACAGCAACTACCCAGGGAGGTACTACCGTCCTGTGGTAGTAGGACAGTAGACAGCAACTACCCAGGGAGGTACTACCGTCCTGTGATAGTAGGTTAGTAGAGAGCAACTACCCAGAGAGGCACTACCGTCCTGTGGTAGTACGACAGTAAACAGCAACTACCCAGGGAGGTACTACCGTCCTGTGGTAGTAGGATAGTAGACAGCAACTACCCAGGGAGGTACTACCGTCCTGTGGTAGTAGGACAGTAGACAGCAACTACCCAGGGAAGTACTACCGTCCTGTGGTAGTAGGATAGTAGACAGCAACTACCCAGGGAGGTACTACCGTCCTGTGGTAGTAGGACAGTAGACAGAAACTACCCAGGGAGGTACTACCGTCCTGTGGTAGTAGGATAGCAGACAGCAACTACCCAGGGAGGTACTACCGTCCTGTGGTAGTAGGACAGTAGACAGCAACTACCCAGGGAGGTACTACCGTGCTGTGGTAGTAGGATAGTAGACAGCAACTACCCAGGGAGGTACTACCGTCCTGTGGTAGCAGGACAGTAGACAGCAACTACCCAGGGAGGTACTACCGTCCTGTCCTGTGGTAGTAGGATAGTAGACAGCACCTACCCAGGGAGGTACTACCGTTCTGTGGTAGCAGGATAGCAGACAACAGCTACCCAAGGAGGTACTACCGTCCTGTGGTAGTAGGATAGTAGACAGCAACTACCCAGGGAGGTACTACAGTCCTGTGGTAGTAGGATAATAGACAGCAACTACCCAGGGAGGTACTACCGTTCTGTGGGATTAGGATAGTAGACAGCAACTACCCAGGTAGGTACTACCGTCCTGTGGTACTAGGATAGTAGACAGCAACTACCCAGGGAGGTACTACCGTCCTGTGGTAGTAGGACAGTAGACAGCAGCTACCCAGGGAGGTACTACCGTCCTGTGGTACTAGGATAGTAGACAGAAACTTCCCAGGGAGGTACTACCGTCCTGTGGTAGTAGGATAGTAGACAGCAACTGCCCAGGGAGGTACTACCGTACTACCGTCCCGTGGTAGTTGGATAGAAGACAGCAGCTACCCAGGGAGGTACTACAGTTGGTACAGGCTGTCTACACCGTCCTGTGGTAGTAGGATAGTAGACAGCAACTACCCGGGGAGGTGCTACCGTCCTGTGGTAGTAGGATAGTAGACAGCAGCTACCCAGGGAGGTACTACCGTCCTGTGGCACTAGGATAGTAGACAGCAACTACCCAGGGAGGTACTATCGTCCTGTGGTAGTAGGATAGTAGACAGCAACTACCCAGGGAGGTACTACCGTCCTGTGGTAGTAGGTTAGTAGACAGCAACTACCCAGGGAGGTACTACCGTCCTGTGGTAGTAGGATAGTAGACAGCAGCTACCCAGGGAGGTACTACCGTCCTGTGGCACTAGGATAGTAGACAGCAACTACCCAGGTAGGTACTACCGTCCTGTGGTAGTAGAATAGTAGACAGCAGCTACCCAGGGAGGTACTACCGTTCTGTGGTACTAGGATAGTAGACAGAAACTACCCAGGGAGGAACTACAGTCTTGTGGTAGTAGGATAGTAGACAGCAACTATCCAGGGAGGTACTACCGTCCTGTGGTAGTAGGACAGTAGACAGCAGCTACCCAGAGAGGTACTACCGTCCTGTGGTAGTAGGATAGTAGACAGCAACCACCCAGGGAAGTACTACCGTCCTGTGGTAGTAGGATAGTAGACAGCAGCTACCTAAGGAGGTACTACCGTCCTGTGGTAGTAGGATAGTAGACAGCAACTACCCAGGGAGGTACTACCGTCCTGTGGTAGTAGGATAGTAGACAGCAACTACCCAGGGAGGTACTACCGTTGTGTGGTACTAGGATAGTAGACGGCAACTACCCAGGCAGGTACTACCGTCCTGTGGTAGTAGGATAGTAGACAGCAACTACCCAGGGAGGTACTACCGACCTGTGGTAGTAGGATAGCAGACAGCAGCTACCCAGGGAGGTACTACCGACCTGTGGAAGTAGGACAGTAGACAGCAGCTACCAAGGGAGGTACTACCGTCCTGTGGTAGTAGGATAGTAGACAGCAACTACCCAGGGAAGTACTACCGTTTGGGGTACTAGGATAGTAGACAGCAACTACCCATGGAGGTACTTCTGTCCTGTGGTACTAGGATAGTAGACAGCAACTACCCATGGAGGTACTACTGTCCTGTGGTAGTAGGATAGTAGACAGCAACTACAAAGGGAGGTACTACCGTCTTGTAGTAGTAGGATAGTAGACAGCAGCTACCCAAGGAGGTACTACCGTCCTGTGGTAGTAGGATAGTAGACAGCAACTACCCATGGAGATTCTACCGTCCTGTGGTAGTAGGATAGTAGACAGTAGCTACCCAAGGAGGTACTACCGTCCTGTGGTAGTAGGATAGTAGACAGCAACTACCCAAGGAGGTACTACCGTCCTGTGGTAGTAGGATAGTAGACAGCAACTACCCAGGGAGGTACTACCGACCTGTGGTAGTAGGATAGTAGACAGCAACTACCCAGGGAGGTACTACAGTTCTGTGGTAGTAGGATAGTAGACAGCAACTACCCAGGGAGGTACTACCGTCCTGTAAAAGTAGGATAGTAGACAGCAACTACCCAGGTAGATACTACCCTCCTGTGGTAGTAGGACAGTAGACAGCAACTACCCACGTAGGTACTACCGTCCTGTGGTAGTAGGATAGTAGACAGCAACTACCCAGGTAGGTACTACCCTCCTGTGGTAGTAGGATAGTAGACAACAACTACCCAGGGAGGTACTACCGTCCTGTGGTAGTAGAATAGTAGACAGCAACTACCCAGGGAGGTACTTCCGTCCGGTGGGAGTAGGATAGTAGACAGCAACTACCCAGGGAGTTACTACCGTCCTGTGGTAGTAGAATAGTAGACAGCAGCTACTCAGGGAGGTATACCGTCTTGTGGTAGTAGGATAGTAGACAGCAACTACCCATGGAGGTACTACCGTTCTGTGGTAGTAGGATAGTAGACAGCAACTACCCAGGGAGGTACTACCGTCCTGTGGTAGTAGGATAGTAGACAGCAACTACCCATGGAGGTACTACCGTCCTGTGGTAGTAGGATAGTAGACAGCAACTACCCAGGGAGGTACTACCGTCCATTGGTAGTATGATAGTAGACAGCAACTACCCAGGGAGGTACTACCGTCCTGTGGTAGTTGGATAGTATACAGCAACTACCCAGGGAGGTACTACCGACCTGTGGTAGTAGGATAGTAGACAGCAACTACCCAGGGATGTACTACAGTTCTGTGGTAGTAGGATAGTAGACAGCAACTACCCAGGGAGGTACTACCGTCCATTGGTAGTAGGATAGTAGACAGCAACTACCCAGGGAGGTACTACCGTCCTGTGGTAGTAGGATAGTAGACAGCAACTACGCAGGGAGGTACTACCGACCTGTGGTAGTAGGATAGTAGACAGCAACTACCCAGGGAGGTACTACAGTTCTGTGGTAGTAGGATAGTAGACAGCAACTACCCAGGGAGGTACTACAGTCCTGTAAAAGTAGGATAGTAGACAGCAACTACCCAGGTAGGTACTACCCTCCTGTGGTAGTAGGACAGTAGACAGCAACTACCCAGGTAGGTACTACCGTCCTGTGGTAGTAGGATAGTAGACAGCAACTACCCAGGTAGGTACTACCCTCCTGTGATAGTATGATAGTAGACAACAACTACCCAGGGAGGTACTACCGTCCTTTGGTAGTAGAATAGTAGACAGCAACTACCCAGGGAGGTACTACCGTCCTGTGGTAGTAGGATAGTGGACAGCAGCTACCCAGGGAGGTACTACCGTCCATTGGTAGTAGGATAGTAGACAGCAACTACCCAGGGAGGTACTACCGTTTTGTTGTAGTAGGATAGTAAACAGCAACTACCCAGGGAGGTACTACCGTTTTGTTGTAGTAGGATAGTAGACAGCAACTACCTAGGGAGGTACTACCGTCCATTGGTAGTAGGATAGTAGACAGCAACTACCCAGGGAGGTACTACCGTCCTGTGGTAGTAGGATAGTAGACAGCAACTACCCAGGGAGGTACTACCGTCCTGTGGTAGTAGGATAGTAGACAGCAACTACCCAGGGAGGTACTACCGTCCTGTTGTAGTAGGATAGTAGACAGCAACTACCCAGGGAGGTACTACCGTCCTGTGGTAGTAGGATAGTAGACAGCAACTTCCCAGGGAGGTACTACCGTCCATTGGAATTAGGATAGTAGACAGCAACTTCCCAGGGAGGTACTACCGTCCATTGGTAGTAGAATAGTAGACAGCAACTACCCAGGGAGGTACTACCGTCCTGTGGTAGTAGGATAGTAGAGAGCAACTACCCAGGGAGGTACTACCGTCCATTGGTAGTAGGATAGTAGATAGCAACTTCCCAGGGAGGTACTACCGTCCTGTGGTAGTAGGATAGTAGACAGCAACTACCCAGGGAGGTACTACCGTCCATTGGTAGTAGGATAGTAGGCAGCAACTACCCAGGGAGGTACTACCGTCCATTGGTAGTAGGATAGTAGACAGCAACTACCCAGGGAGGTACTACCGTCCATTGGTAGTAGGATAGTAGACAGCAACTACCCAGGGAGGTACTACCGTCCATTGGTAGTAGGATAGTAGACAGCAACTACCCAGGGAGGTACTACCGTCCATTGGTAGTAGGATAGTAGACAGCAACTACCCAGGGAGGTACTACCGTCCTGTTGTAGTAGGATAGTAGACAGCAACTACCCAGGGAGGTACTACCGTCCGTGGGTAGTAGGATAGTAGACAGCAACTACCCAGGGAGGTACTACCGTCCTGTGGTAGTAGGATAGTAGACAGCAACTACCCAGGGAGGTACTTCCGTCCTGTGGTAGTAGGATAGTAGACAGCAACTACCCAGGGAGGTACTACCGTCCTGTGATAGTAGGATAGTAGACAGCAACTACCCAGGGAGGTACTACCGTCCTGTGGTAGTAGGATAGTAGACAGCAACTACCCAGGGAGGTACTACCGTCCTGTGGTAGTAGGATTGTAGACAGCAACTACCCAGGGAGGTACTACCGTCCTGTGGTAGTAGGATAGTAGACAGCAACTACCCAGGGAGGTACTACCGTCCTGTTGTAGTAGGATATTAGACAGCAACTACCCAGGGAGGTACTACCGTCCTGTGGTAGTAGGATAGTAGACAGCAACTTCCCAGGGAGGTACTACCGTCCATTGGTAGTAGGATAGTAGACAGCAACTTCCCAGGGAGGTACTACCGTCCATTGGTAGTAGGATAGTAGACAGCAACTACCCAGGGAGGTACTACCGTCCTGTGGTAGTAGGATAGTAGACAGCAACTACCCATGGAGGTACTACCGTCCTGTGGTAGTAGGATAGTAGACAGCAACTACCCAGGGAGGTACTACCGTCCATTGGTAGTATGATAGTAGACAGCAACTACCCAGGGAGGTACTACCGTCCTGTGGTAGTTGGATAGTATACAGCAACTACCCAGGGAGGTACTACCGACCTGTGGTAGTAGGATAGTAGACAGCAACTACCCAGGGATGTACTACAGTTCTGTGGTAGTAGGATAGTAGACAGCAACTACCCAGGGAGGTACTACCGTCCATTGGTAGTAGGATAGTAGACAGCAACTACCCAGGGAGGTACTACCGTCCTGTGGTAGTAGGATAGTAGACAGCAACTACGCAGGGAGGTACTACCGACCTGTGGTAGTAGGATAGTAGACAGCAACTACCCAGGGAGGTACTACAGTTCTGTGGTAGTAGGATAGTAGACAGCAACTACCCAAGGAGGTACTACCGTCCTGTGGTAGTAGGATAGTAGACAGCAACTACCCAGGGAGGTACTACCGACCTGTGGTAGTAGGATAGTAGACAGCAACTACCCAGGGAGGTACTACAGTTCTGTGGTAGTAGGATAGTAGACAGCAACTACCCAGGGAGGTACTACCGTCCTGTAAAAGTAGGATAGTAGACAGCAACTACCCAGGTAGGTACTACCCTCCTGTGGTAGTAGGACAGTAGACAGCAACTACCCAGGTAGGTACTACCGTCCTGTGGTAGTAGGATAGTAGACAGCAACTACCCAGGTAGGTACTACCCTCCTGTGGTAGTAGGATAGTAGACAACAACTACCCAGGGAGGTACTACCGTCCTGTGGTAGTAGAATAGTAGACAGCAACTACCCAGGGAGGTACTTCCGTCCGGTGGGAGTAGGATAGTAGACAGCAACTACCCAGGGAGTTACTACCGTCCTGTGGTAGTAGAATAGTAGACAGCAGCTACTCAGGAGGTATACCGTCTTGTGGTAGTAGGATAGTAGACAGCAACTACCCATGGAGGTACTACCGTTCGTGGTAGTAGGATAGTAGACAGCAACTACCCAGGGAGGTACTACCGTCCTGTGGTAGTAGGATAGTAGACAGCAACTACCCATGGAGGTACTACCGTCCTGTGGTAGTAGGATAGTAGACAGCAACTACCCAGGGAGGTACTACCGTCCATTGGTAGTATGATAGTAGACAGCAACTACCCAGGAGGTACTAACCGTCCTGTGGTAGTTGGATAGTATACAGCAACTACCCAGGGAGGTACTACCGACCTGTGGTAGTAGGATAGTAGACAGCAACTACCCAGGGATGTACTACAGTTCTGTGGTAGTAGGATAGTAGACAGCAACTACCCAGGGAGGTACTACCGTCCATTGGTAGTAGGATAGTAGACAGCAACTACCCAGGGAGGTACTACCGTCCTGTGGTAGTAGGATAGTAGACAGCAACTACGCAGGGAGGTACTACCGACCTGTGGTAGTAGGATAGTAGACAGCAACTACCCAGGGAGGTACTACAGTTCTGTGGTAGTAGGATAGTAGACAGCAACTACCCAGGGAGGTACTACCGTCCTGTGGTAGTAGGATAGTGGACAGCAGCTACCCAGGGAGGTACTACCGTCCATTGGTAGTAGGATAGTAGACAGCAACTACCCAGGGAGGTACTACCGTTTTGTTGTAGTAGGATAGTAGACAGCAACTACCCAGGGAGGTACTACCGTTTTGTTGTAGTAGGATAGTAGACAGCAACTACCTAGGGAGGTACTACCGTCCATTGGTAGTAGGATAGTAGACAGCAACTACCCAGGGAGGTACTACCGTCCTGTGGTAGTAGGATAGTAGACAGCAACTACCCAGGGAGGTACTACCGTCCTGTGGTAGTAGGATTGTAGACAGCAACTACCCAGGGAGGTACTACCGTCCTGTGGTAGTAGGATAGTAGACAGCAACTACCCAGGGAGGTACTACCGTCCTGTTGTAGTAGGATAGTAGACAGCAACTACCCAGGGAGGTACTACCGTCCTGTGGTAGTAGGATAGTAGACAGCAACTTCCCAGGGAGGTACTACCGTCCATTGGTAGTAGGATAGTAGACAGCAACTTCCCAGGGAGGTACTACCGTCCATTGGTAGTAGGATAGTAGACAGCAACTACCCAGGGAGGTACTACCGTCCTGTGGTAGTAGGATAGTAGACAGCAACTACCCATGGAGGTACTACCGTCCTGTGGTAGTAGGATAGTAGACAGCAACTACCCAGGGAGGTACTACCGTCCATTGGTAGTATGATAGTAGACAGCAACTACCCAGGGAGGTACTACCGTCCTGTGGTAGTTGGATAGTATACAGCAACTACCCAGGGAGGTACTACCGACCTGTGGTAGTAGGATAGTAGACAGCAACTACCCAGGGATGTACTACAGTTCTGTGGTATTAGGATAGTAGACAGCAACTACCCAGGGAGGTACTACCGTCCATTGGTAGTAGGATAGTAGACAGCAACTACCCAGGGAGGTACTACCGTCCTGTGGTAGTAGGATAGTAACAGCAACTACGCAGGGAGGTACTACCGACCTGTGGTAGTAGGATAGTAGACAGCAACTACCCAGGGAGGTACTACAGTTCTGTGGTAGTAGGATAGTAGACAGCAACTACCCAGGGAGGTACTACAGTCCTGTAAAAGTAGGATAGTAGACAGCAACTACCCAGGTAGGTACTACCCTCCCTGTGGTAGTAGGACAGTAGACGCAACTACCCAGGTAGGTACTACCGTCCTGTGGTAGTAGGATAGTAGACAGCAACTACCCAGGTAGGTACTACCCTCCTGTGATAGTATGATAGTAGACAACAACTACCCAGGGAGGTACTACCGTCCTTTGGTAGTAGAATAGTAGACAGCAACTACCCAGGGAGGTACTACCGTCCTGTGGTAGTAGGATAGTGGACAGCAGCTACCCAGGGAGGTACTACCGTCCATTGGTAGTAGGATAGTAGACAGCAACTACCCAGGGAGGTTCTACCGTTTTGTTGTAGTAGGATAGTAGACAGCAACTACCCAGGGAGGTACTACCGTTTTGTTGTAGTAGGATAGTAGACAGCAACTACCTAGGGAGGTACTACCGTCCATTGGTAGTAGGATAGTAGACAGCAACTACCCAGGGAGGTACTACCGTCCTGTGGTAGTAGGATAGTAGACAGCAACTACCCATGGGAGGTACTACCGTCCTGTGGTAGTAGGATTGTAGACAGCAACTACCCAGGAGGTACTACCGTCCTGTGGTAGTAGGATAGTAGACAGCAACTACCCAGGGAGGTACTACCGTCCTGTTGTAGTAGGATAGTAGACAGCAACTACCCAGGGAGGTACTACCGTCCTGTGGTAGTAGGATAGTAGACAGCAACTTCCCAGGGAGGTACTACCGTCCATTGGAATTAGGATAGTAGACAGCAACTTCCCAGGGAGGTACTACCGTCCATTGGTAGTAGAAATAGTAGACAGCAACTACCCAGGAGGTACTACCGTCCTGTGGTAGTAGGATAGTAGACAGCAACTACCCAGGGAGGTACTACCGTCCATTGGTAGTAGGATAGTAGATAGCAACTTCCCAGGGAGGTACTACCGTCCTGTGGTAGTAGGATAGTAGACAGCAACTACCCAGGGAGGTACTACCGTCCATTGGTAGTAGGATAGTAGGCAGCAACTACCCAGGGAGGTACTACCGTCCATTGGTAGTAGGATAGTAGACAGCAACTACCCAGGGAGGTACTACCGTCCATTGGTAGTAGGATAGTAGACAGCAACTACCCAGGGAGGTACTACCGTCCATTGGTAGTAGGATAGTAGACAGCAACTACCCAGGGAGGTACTACCGTCCATTGGTAGTAGGATAGTAGACAGCAACTACCCAGGGAGGTACTACCGTCCTGTTGTAGTAGGATAGTAGACAGCAACTACCCAGGGAGGTACTACCGTCCTGTGGTAGTAGGATAGTAGACAGCAACTACCCAGGGAGGTACTACCGTCCTGTGGTAGTAGGATAGTAGACAGCAACTACCCAGGGAGGTACTACCGTCCTGTGGTAGTAGGATAGTAGACAGCAACTACCCAGGGAGGTACTACCGTCCTGTGATAGTAGGATAGTAGACAGCAACTACCCAGGGAGGTACTACCGTCCTGTGGTAGTAGGATAGTAGACAGCAACTACCCAGGGAGGTACTACCGTCCTGTGGTAGTAGGATAGTAGACAGCAACTACCCAGGTAGGTACTACCGTCATGTTGTAGTAGGATAGTAGACAGCAACTACCCAGGGAGGTACTACCGTCCTGTGGTAGTAGGATAGTAGACAGCAACTACCCAGGGAGGTACTACCGTCCTGTGGTAGTAGGATAGTAGACAGCAACTACCCAGGGAGGTACTACCGTCCTGTGGTAGTAGGATAGTAGACAGCAACTACCCAGGGAGGTACTACCGTCCTGTGGTAGTAGGATAGTAGACAGCAACTACCCAGGGAGGTACTACCGTCCTGTTGTAGTAGGATAGTAGACAGCAACTACCCAGGGAGGTACTACCGTCCTGTGGTAGTAGGATAGTAGACAGCAACTGCCCAGGGAGGTACTACCGTCCTGTGGTAGTAGGATAGTAGACAGCAACTACCCAGGGAGGTACTACCGTCCTGTGGTAGTAGGATAGTAGACAGCAACTACCCAGGGAGGTACTACCGTCCTGTGGTAGTAGGATAGTAGACAGCAACTACCCAGGGAGGTACTACCGTCCTGTGGTAGTAGGATAGTAGACAGCAACTACCCAGGGAGGTACTACCGTCCTGTGGTAGTAGGATAGTAGACAGCAACTACCCAGGGAGGTACTACCGTCCTGCCATACCAGTGTGAAACACGGTTACTGGTGTATTTTCTTTGTTATATAAACAATTAAAATGACAGTTATATCTTGCTGTTTCTACTTACCTCTAGTTCATGCCCCTCATGCAGGTGGCACACTTATCATGCCCCTCATGCAGGTGGCACACTTATCATGCCCCTCATGCAGGTGGCACACTTATCATGCCCCTCATGCAGGTGGCACACTTATCATGCCCCTCATGCAGGTGGCACACTTATCTGAGATTTTTTTTAAATTTCTTAGTAGTTTTTGTCCCAACTAATAGTGTTCCTTTCATCTCTATGGGAAAGTGGCTGAGAACACTTCCTCTGTAAGTCGTGTGTGTTATATAAGGAGACTAAAATGCCGGAACAAAGGGAGCTAGTAACCCCATCGCCTGTGTAAATTACTAAATGGAGAAAGAAAATTTTAAAAGTTGGTTGTTTGAATATGCATGGGCGTAGTATGGGTGTGAAGAAAGAAGTGATTGTGACTGATATGAGAGACAAACAAACTGGATGTTCTAGCTCTAAGCAAAGCGAAGCTAGAGAAACTAGGAGAATTTCAGTGGTGATGTGTAAATGAGATTAGGTCAGGTGTCTCTTAGAGAATTAGAGATTATAAAGTAATATTAAATGATCATTTATAAAAAGAACAGATGGAACATAAGTGTGTAAATTTAAGAATTATGTGGATTAAAATAAGGATGGAATATGAGAAGTGGGTAATAGCAAGTGCTTATTCATCTGGGGAAGAAGGAAGTGTAGAGGAGAGAGAGAAAGAGAGAGAGAGAGAGAGAGGAGAGAGAGAGAGAGAGAGAGAGAGAGAGAAGAAGAGAGAGAGAGAGAGAGAGAGAGAGAGAGAGAGAGAGAGAGAGAGAGACAATTCGGTAGGTGTAAAGTGAGTGTTTAGGGAGTTTTGAATCAAGGTAGAAATAATTATTGTGGAGAACCTAAATGCTACAATGGAAGACACTACTGTAGGGGCTGTGGTAGATATATTTGGAATGCAGAAAATAATGATAATGGGGGCCTCTAATTAGGCTACGTATAGAAAGAAGTTTGGTAAAAGATAATACTTATTTTAAGAAAATTATGATAAATATACGAGATATGATAAAGTGAGTAATGATAGCATTTTAGTAGATAACAGGTTGATGGACAGACTTCTGGATATGCATGTTTGTAGAGGGGCGATAATATATTAGATCATTATTTAGTGGTAGCTACAGTGAGAGTAAGAGGAGTGTACGAGAAAAGTGAAAGTTTATTAATTAAAGGAGATAGTTACGGTAAGATGTAAGCAACTGTTTAGGAGAATGTTGGACTAGAGAGAGTACAGGTAATGAGAGGAAGTTGAGGAGGTATGAAGTAGATTTAAAAATGTTGTGTTCAAATGTGCCTTTTTTCATGTTTCAACTGTGCCTTTTTCATATATTTCAAGAGTACCTTTTCTCATATGTTTCAAGTGTACCTTTTCTCATATATTTCAAGAGTACCTTTTCTCATATGTTTCAAGTGTACCTTTTCTCATATATTTCAAGTGTGCCTTTTCTCATATGTTTCAAGTGTGCCTTTTCTCATATGTTTCAAGTGTGCCTTTTCTCATATGTTTCAAGTGTGCCTTTTCTCATATATTTCAAGTGTGCCTTTTCTCATATGTTTCAAGTGTGCCTTTTCTCATATGTTTCAAGTGTGCCTTTTCTCATATGTTTCAAGTGTACCTTTTCTCATATGTTTCACCATTTGTGGCATTATTAAAATAAAGTTTTGTATTAATGGGTAAAATAAGAGAGGAGGCTAGTCACAAGTGGCGTTCCTCAAGGGTCAGTTTTAGGACACATTTTTTGTAATATACACATAAATGACCTTGACGAGGGAATAAATAGCGTTATGAGTAAATTCACTGACTGCACACAAAATGGGTGGAATAATAGGTTTAAATGAATAGACCACTGGATTTCAGGAATATTTATATAAGCTCATGTCGCGGTCCGATAAGTAACAGATGCTGTCCGATATAGATAAATGCAAAGTCATAATGATCGGGAATGTAAATAACTCTGACTGTTATAAACAAAATAATATAGAACTTGATCATATAGATTTCTGTTTACCATGACTACTAATTGGTAGTCATGGTAAACAGAAATCTGAAGCCAAGATAAGGATGCCTAATAAACATAACATTATTATTTTATTATTATCACACTGGCCGATTCCCACCAAGGCAGGGTGGCCCGAAAAAGGAAAACTTTCACCATCATTCACTCCATCACTGTCTTGCCAGAAGGGTGCTTTACACTACAGTTTTTAAACTGCAAAATTAACACCCCTCCTTCAGATATAAATCCAAACATATTGTTTGGATTTATATCAAGAGGTGCAAGTAGCAGGAATCCGAAGGTCACATTGTGGCTAAGAGACTGATTATCTTGCGACAAGTGTGATGGACTGATAACATCAGACTGCCTCTCCACTTCATCTGCTTCGCTTTCCACCAAGGCTGAAGCTTCCAGAAATGCAAGTCATCTTTGTATTCGACTGATGAAGCTCGCAGAGCCGGTGAAACGTTCCGTCAATAAATATTCCTGGTGTTGCGCAGCATCACCGTGGAATCTTGGTACCGGAGAAGTCATCCGTAACTTGTTTGCTAAGCAACTAGTCTGAGCTACTTCCACTCGTAGGCCACTCTCACTTTTGTTGTCAACTCCAGCTGCTTCATCTCACCTCTACTCTAGTATATAAGGTCTAGGCCAGCGGCTAGACCTTATATACTAGAGGACACCACCTCCCAACCAGGCCCAGTATAACAATTAATTATTAGTGTTTTCTTATGTGAAAGCCGATTTCACTGGTCATCAAAAAAATCGTTGCCAAAGATATCTGAAGGTATTTAGGGTATTTGGGGGTTGCTGAAATTGAAAATGGCAATAAGTTGTTGAAATTAGTTCTAGTTTGTGAGATATTGCATACCTACCTTCATTTAACAGGGAACTTAGCCATAACGCGAGTATATGTAATTAATTTGTATATACAGATAATTTCAATAAAGATTGGAATTTTATTTTTAAAGTATTTAATATTTAACTAAAGGAGCTGTATCACAACGACCACCTGACAATACTGTAACCTTTATTTTGTTATTTTTCCAGATAAACATAAGTCCTTCACGAAGAGTCTGTTTGCAAAATCTATGTAGAATGCTGACGACAGTGTAAAAATAAGCAAAGGTAAAGTTTAAACTTCGGTGTGCCTATGGTGCGGAGAGATCCGAAAAAACCACCACAACGGTTCTTATTTCTGTATGGTGAATGTGAAAGGTTTCAATCGATACAAGAAAGTCAAGTGGGAATTTCCTAATTTTGAGTCAGCAAGGAGACCTGTGCCACACAGCGAAGACGTTCCTATACCAGTGTTCACAACACTGCCTGACCTTCTATTGTCAGATGTTGAAGAAACTCAGGGTTTAGGATGTAACAGTGGAAGTGAATATGAAGTAAACATTTCAACACCACAACAGTTCTTACAAGAAGAACTCAATTATCTGATATGTGACCTCAGTGTGTCAAAGCAAGCAACTGAATTTTTAGCATCCAGAGGTTAAAATAACAGCTTACTGGACAAAAGAGATTGAACTCCTTCCTTACTTCAGCCATGATGAAGAACTTTTATTATTTATTATCACACTGGCCGATTCCCACCAAGGCAGTGTGGCCCGAAAAAGAAAAACTTTCACCATCATTCACTCCATCACTGTCTTGCCAGAAGGGTGCTTTACACTACAGTTTTTAAACTGCAACATTAACACCCCTCCTTCAGAGTGCAGGGACTGTACTTCCCATCTCCAGGACTCAAGTCCGGCCTGCCGGTTTCCCTGAATCCCTTCATAAATGTTACTTTGCTCACACTCCAACAGCACGTCAAGTATTAAAAACCATTTGTCTCCATTCACTCCTATCAAACACGCTCACGCATGCCTGCTGGAAGTCCAAGCCCCTCGCACACAAAACCTCCTTTTGGTAATCCCGCACCTCCTCCTAACTTCCAAACTACGAATTCTCTGCATTATATTCACACCACACATTGCCCTCAGACATGACATCTCGACTGCCTCCAGCCTTCTCCTCGCTGCAACATTCATCACCCACGCTTCACACCCATATAAGAGCGTTGGTAAAACTATACTCTCATACATTCCCCTCTTTGCCTCCAAGGACAAAGTTCTTTGTCTCCACAGACTCCTAAGTGCACCACTCACTCTTTTTCCCTCATCAATTCTATGATTCACCTCATCTTTCATAGACCCATCCGCTGACACGTCCACTCCCAAATATCTGAATACATTCACCTCCTCCATACTCTCTCCCTCCAAACTGATATTCAATCTTTCATCACCTAATCTTTTTGTTATCCTCATAACCTTACTCTTTCCTGTATTCACCTTTAATTTTCTTCTTTTGCACACCCTACCAAATTCATCCACCAATCTCTGCAGCTTCTCTTCAGAATCTCCCAAGAGCACAGTGTCATCAGCAAAGAGCAGCTGTGACAACTCCCACTTTGTGTGTGATTCTTTATCTTTTAACTCCACGCCTCTTGCCAAGACCCTCGCATTTACTTCTCTTACAACCCCATCTATAAATATATTAAACAACCACGGTGACATCACACATCCTTGTCTAAGGCCTACTTTTACTGGGAAAAAATTTCCCTCTTTCCTACATACTCTAACTTGAGCCTCACTATCCTCGTAAAAACTCTTTACTGCTTTCAGTAACCTACCTCCTACACCATACACTTGCAACATCTGCCACATTGCCCCCCTATCCACCCTGTCATACGCCTTTTCCATACTTGTAGACTGCAATAGCATCTCTGGACTTCTTTGAATGGGACTTAAATATCGAGCAGGAGATTGGCGCCTGTTTATAGACAGCTCTGTTAGAAGTTTGAAATGTGTCTTGTTGCACAGCGGTAATTAATATGCATCTCTTCCAATAGGTCACTCAACAAAACTTAGAAAAGAATATCATGAGCACAAGATGTCTATTTGTGTTGATCTGAAGATGGTAAACTTCTTGCTTGGGGAACAGAGTGGATATAAAAATTACCCTTGTTTCATCTGTTTGTGGGACAGTAGGACGAAAACAGATCATTGGAGAAAAGTGACAAGGAAAAACAACCATACCACGGGTGGGGCTTGATTTTGCAGTCAGAGGGTCGTAAAACTCCAGACCGACGCGTTATCCACTGGGCCGCGGGTTCAATCCTTCCCCCCCCCCCATGGTATGGTTTGTTTGCAATCGTGTCACTACGATTTCGTGAGTCGAGAAAAGTGCTATGGTCTTCAAGAGAAAACATGACTGTAGGTGCAGCAAAGATCATTAACGACCCATTGGTTAACAAGGATAACACTCTTCCGCCATTCCACATTAAGTTAAAACCTTGGACAGAGATGGCAGTTGCTGTAAATAAATTTGTAGATCGTTCCATGGACTGTTTCTTTGATGGCACTCAAATTCGAAAGATAATCAAGGATTCTAATGTCACAAAATGTATGAATGGTGATCAAGTTTGTGCATGGTGCAGTTATATGTCAGTTGTCAAGAAAATATCAAAATGGTATTGCAGAAGCTTTACTGTCATGAGCATAAGATGTCTACTCGTGTTGATCTGATGATAGTAAACTTCTTGCTTGGGCAACAGAGCGAATATACAAATTACCGTTGTTTCATCTGTTTGTGGGACAGTAGGGTGAAGGTAGATCATTGAACAAAAGTGTTATGGCCTTCAAAAGAAAACATGACTGTAGATGAAGCAAATATCATTAACGAGCCATTGACTGACATGGATAATATTATTCTGCCACCTTTTCACATTAATTTAGGGCTAATGAAGCATTTCGTTACAGCCTTGGACAAAGATTGCAATTGCTTTCAATATATTTACAGATTGTTCCCTGGACTAAGTATGGAAAAACTAAAAGCTGGAATTTTTGATGGCCCTCAAATTCGAAAGCTTATTAAGAGATCTGATTTCACAAAATGTATAAATGGTGTTGAAGTTTCTGTATGGTACAGTTTTATGTCAGTTGTTAAGAACTTCTTGGATAATCACAAATCAGACAATTACGAAGAACTGGTGCAAAATATGCTGTCAAGCTTTAAGAATTTAGGTACTAATATGAGCATAAAGGTTCACTTTCTTCATAGCCACCTAGACAGATTTCCACATAATCTTGGTAAGGTGAGTGAAGAACAAGGCGAGACGTTCCAACAAGATATAAAGGTGATGGAGGAAAGTTATCAAGGCAGATGAGACACACACATGATGGCAGACTATTGCTGGAGCCTCCAGCGGGGCTGTGATGATGACCAACATACAAGAAAATCGTACCAACAGCGTTTTCATATGCAGTAATTAGTGGTATCTTACTATGCTGCAATAATAATAATATAATAGTAATATCTTTATTTACTACAAGTACATGTACAAGGTGTACAGACCTAGCTGACACCAATAACATACTACTGTACAGAAAGCCGCTTGTTATGCAGAGCATTTCGGGCAAATTAGGTCAGTTTTGTCCCATGATGCGACCCACACCAGTCGACTAACACCCAGGTACCCATTTTACTGATGGGTGAACATAGACAACCGATGTAAAGAAACACGCCCAATGTTTCTACCCTCGCTGGTAATCGAACATAGGCCCTCGCCGTGTGAAGCGAGAGCTTTAGCCACAAGGCCACGGAGGACCATTAATCTGTTATTATATAGAATGAAGTGCTAGCATGTACGTATTACATTATTTGACTTTCGCATTATCTAAAATTTAATTTCAATGTGATTTGTAAGTTAGTCCCTCCTGATCAATATATTTTCCACATCTTTTATACATTTTTTTTTTTTGGATATCAAATTTATCAAAAACTAGAGTAATCAAGAAGCATCATGTCTGGAATCTGCACTGCCCTGAGAGGCTCGGCCGTGTCAGGGCAGCATGGAAAACCCCGGTTGTCCGGCCTCCAGCATCAATAAAGATACAAAACAATATATGATATTGTAGCCTCCAGGGGAGGCTACAATATCACGGAACCCATGGTCACTTCCCTTGCCGCAGTAACGGAGAAAACAATAAATGACAAGGTCATACACAACACTGCTCACCCGGCTCCTCGACACCTCTGCTCAAACTCCCACTTGTCAACGGCAGCCAGCAGGCTGGAGCAGACTATTAAGATAAGATAAGATAAGATAAGATTTCGTTCGGATTTTTAACCCCGGAGGGTTAGCCACCCAGGATAACCCAAGAAAGTCAGTGCGTCATCGAGGACTGTCTAACTTATTTCCATTGGGGTCCTTAATCTTGTCCCCCAGGATGCGACCCACACCAGTCGACTAACACCCAGGTACCTATTTGCTGCTAGGTGAACAGGACAACAGGTGTAAGGAAACGTGTCGAAATGTTTCCACCCGCCGGGAATCGAACCCGGGCCCTCCGTGTGTGAAGCGGGAGCTTTAGCCACCAGGCCACCGGGCCACCAACATGTCTACCCTACACCACATGAGTCATTAGTGAAGAGCACTGTAGCCTAAGGGAACAGAGCAAGCCACACCGTTATTACCCCTGAGCTATCAAAAGATGTAGACAGTTACATGCTTCACCGAGGTCATATGTGAGCTGATAGACTCGGTAGAAAACAGAGATATTCAGAACTGTTGTGAAAATATTCTTGAATATATGCATAATGGGCAAAACAGAGCCAGTGCGTTTATTTGAAAATGTACACGACCACCCAATACAGGGATGGGGGTGGAGCTGATCCCCTAAGTTCGCTGTAGTGCATAAAATGTTTTGCAGTTGAACGCACAGGGATGACAGCTAGACCCTGATCACGGCCACAGAACACCTGAATTTGATCGAGATCTTCGAGATCCCCAGACGGGGCACCTAGGATTAAAACCCGTGTCAGGACGCGGTTCCTGAAAAAATAGTCAAATAACAGCATATGCTGTACTTTTCTCAATACTGATGGACTGAACACATCGACTCCTGGTTGACGGACTGATTACCTCAAATTCCTCCTCATCTCCCACCGTTCTTCTCTGTATTGGACTGAAGAAGCCAGTGGCTAGCGAAACGTTTCCGTAATAAAGATTCCACAACGTTGCACAAGTACCTCATTAATCAACTTGTTGCTTTTCCAAAGTATTTACATAATTCATCAACTTCCCGGAATTGTATACTTTACCATTCATAACACTGTATACTTTACCATTCATAATATTGTATACTTTACCATTCATAATATTGTATACTTTACCATTCATAACACTGTATACTTTACCATTCATAACACTGTATACTTTACCATTCATAATATTGTATACTTTACCATTCATAAAAATTGTATACTTTACATTCATAACACTGTATACTTTACATTCATAACACTGTATACTTTACCATTCATAATATTGTATACTTTACCATTCATAACACTGTATACTTTACCATTCAAAATTTACTGTATACTTTACCATTCATAACACTGTATACTTTACCATTCATAATATTGTATACTTTACCATTCATAATATTGTATACTTTACCATTCATAACACTTTTATACTTTACCATTCATAATATTGTATACTTTTACCATTCATAATATTGTATACTTTACCATTCATAATATTGTATACTTTACCATTCATAACACTGTATACTTTACCATTCATAATATTGTATACTTTACATTCTAATATTGTATACTTTACCATTCATAATATTGTATACTTTACCATTCATAACACTGTATACTTTAAACCATTCATAATATTGTATACTTTACCATTCATAATATTGTATACTTTACCATTCATAATATTGTATACTTTACCATTCATAATATTGTATACTTTACCATTCATAATATTGTATACTTTACCATTCATAACACTGTATACTTTACCATTCATAATATTGTATACTTTACCATTCATAACACTGTATACTTTACCATTCATAATATTGTATACTTTACCATTCATAACACTGTATACTTTACCATTCATAATATTGTATACTTTACCATTCATAACACTGTATACTTTACCATTCATAATATTGTATACTTTACCATTCATAATATTGTATACTTTACCATTCATAATATTGTATACTTTACCATTCATAATATTGTATACTTTACCATTCATAATATTGTATACTTTACCATTCATAACACTGTATACTTTACCATTCATAATATTGTATACTTTACCATTCATAATATTGTATACTTTACCATTCATAATATTGTATACTTTACCATTCATAACACTGTATACTTTACCATTCATAACACTGTATACTTTACCATTCATAATATTGTATACTTTACCATTCATAATATTGTATACTTTACCATTCATAACACTGTATACTTTACCATTCATAACACTGTATACTTTACCATTCATAATATTGTATACTTTACCATTCATAACACTGTATACTTTACCATTCATAATACTGTATACTTTACCATTCATAACACTGTATACTTTACCATTCATAATATTGTATACTTTACCATTCATAATATTGTATACTTTACCATTCATAACACTGTTACTTTACCATTCATAATATTTTTATACTTTACCATTCATAATATTGTATACTTTACCATTCATAATATTGTATACTTTACCATTCATAACACTGTATACTTTACCATTCATAATATTGTATACTTTACCATTCATAATATTGTATACTTTACCATTCATAATATTGTATACTTTACCATTCATAACACTGTATACTTTACCATTCATAATATTGTATACTTTACCATTCATAATATTGTATACTTTACCATTCATAACACTGTATACTTTACCATTCATAATATTGTATACTTTACCATTCATAATATTGTATACTTTACCATTCATAATATTGTATACTTTACCATTCATAACACTGTATACTTTACCATCATTAATATTGTATACTTTACCATTCATAATATTGTATACTTTACCATTCATAACACTGTATACTTTACCATTCATAATATTGTATACTTTACCATTCATAACACTGTATACTTTACCATTCATAATATTGTATACTTTACCATTCATAATACTGTATACTTTACCATTCATAATACTGTATACTTTACCATTCATAATACTGTATACTTTACCATTCATAATACTGTATACTTTACCATTCATAATATTGTATACTTTACCATTCTTAATACTGTATACTTTACCATTCATAATACTGTATACTTTACCATTCATAATATGAAACAGTGTCAAATACTGATACCAAGACAAGATAATGTGAGGTGAGCGGGGAAGACTCCACTCTGGCCTTATGTGCTGTTATCAGGTGATTGTGGTCCCGCTGCCCTGCTGCTCGCCAAGGACTTCAGCCTCACTCTCAGACCTCACTAGTTACTACCAGCTTAATATGCCAGAAAATGTTTTTAAAATAAATCCTTCTGTAAACGTGATGTGGATATAGGAATATTAATTGTGAAATTATTTCACATAGTAATACTACTGTACAATTAATATATATAATAAAGTGCCAATATTAATTTTATTACATTTCGTGATAATCCTCCATCTTTACCAGATGACATAAAATAATGTAGATCTTAATGGTCAACTAAAAAACATCTACTCTGCTGTTTAACTAAAAATAAATCTTTAAAACTATATATATATACAGAGAGGTTTTGTCTAGTGTGTAGTAGTGAAAGTTTACTCTAGTGTGTAGTGGTGAAAGTTTACTCTAATGTGTAGTGGTGAAAGTTTACTCTAATGTGTAGTGGTGAAAGTTTACTCTAATGTGTAGTGGTGAAAGTTTACTCTAGTGTGTAGTGGCGAAAGTTTACTCTAGTGTGTAGTGGCGAAAGTTTACTCTAATGTGTAGTGGTGAAAGTTTACTCTAATGTGTAGTGATGAGAATTTACTTTAGTGTGTAGTGGTGAAAGTTTACTCTAGTGTGTAGTGGTGAAAGTTTACTCTAATGTGTAGTGGTGAAAGATTAATCTAGTGTGTAGTGGTGAGAATTTACTTTAGTGTGTAGTGGTGAAAGTTTACTCTAGTGTGTAGTGGCGAAAGTTTACTCTAATGTGTAGTGGTGAAAGTTTACTCTAATGTGTAGTGATGAGAATTTACTTTAGTGTGTAGTGGTGAAAGTTTACTCTAGTGTGTAGTGGTGAAAGTTTACTCTAATGTGTAGTGGTGAAAGTTTACTCTAATGTGTAGTGGTGAGAATTTACTTTAGTGTGTAGTGGTGAAAGTTTACTCTGGAGTGTAGTGGTGAAAGTTTACTCTGGAGTGTAGTGGTGAAAGTTTACTCTAGTGTGTAGATGTGAGAATTTACTCTAGCGTGTAGTGGTGAGAATTTAATCTAGTGTGTAGTGGTGAGAATTTACTCTAATGTATAGTGGTAAGAATTTACTCTAGTGTGTAGTGGTGAAAGTTTACTCTAGTGTGTAGTGGTGAGAATTTACTATGGTGTGTAGTGGCAAAAGTTTAGTGTATAGTGGTGAACGTTTACTCTAGTTTACCTGGAGTTTACCTGGAGAGAGTTCCGGGGGTCAACGCCCCCGCGGCCCGGTCTGTGACCAGGCCTCCTGGTGGATCAGAGCCTGATCAACCAGGCTGTTGCTGCTGGCTGCACGCAAACCAACGTACGAGCCACAGCCCGGCTGATCAGGAACCGACTTTAGGTGCTTGTCCAGTGCCAGCTTGAAGACTGCCAGGGGTCTGTTGGTAATCCCCCTTATGTGTGCTGGGAGGCAGTTGAACAGTCTCGGGCCCCTGACACTTATTGTATGGTCTCTTAACGTGCTAGTGACACCCCTGCTTTTCATTGGGGGATGTTGCATCGTCTGCCAAGTCTTTTGCTTTCGTAGTGAGTGATTTTCGTGTGCAAGTTCGGTACTAGTCCCTCTAGGATTTTCTAGGTGTATATAATCATGTATCTCTCCCGCCTGCGTTCCAGGGAATACAGGTTTAGGAACCTCAAGCGCTCCCAATAATTGAGGTGTTTTATCTCCGTTATGCGCGCCGTGAAAGTTCTCTGTACATTTTCTAGGTCGGCAATTTCACCTGCCTTGAAAGGTGCTGTTAGTGTGCAGCAATATTCCAGCCTAGATAGTAGCTAGTGTGTAGTAGTGAGAATTTACTCTAATGTGTACTGGTGAAAGTTTACACTAGTATGTAGTTGTGAAAGTTTATTCAAGTGAGTAGTGGTGAAAGTTTACTCTAGTGTCTAGTGGTGAGAATTTACTCTAGTGTGTAGTGGTGAGAATTTACTCTAGTGTGTAGTGGTGAAAGTTTAATGTTTAGTGGTGAAAGTAGTTTACTCTAGTGTGTAGTGGTGAGAATTTACTCTAGTGTGTAGTGGTGAGAATTTACTCTAGTGTGTAGTGGTGAAAGTTTACTCTAATGTTTAGTGGTGAAAGTAGTTTACTCTAGTGTGTAGTGCTGAGAATTTACTCTAGTGTGTAGTGGTCAAAGTTTACTCTAGTGTGTAGTGGTCAAAGTTTACTCTAGTGTGTAGTGGTGAAAGTTTACTCTAGTGTGTAATGGTGAAAGTTTTCTCTAGTGTGTAGTGGTGAGAATTTACTCTAGTATGTAGTGGTGAGAATTTATTCTAGTGTGTAGCGGAGAGAATTTACTCTAGTGTGTAGTGGTCAAAGTTTACTCTAGTGTGTAGTGGTGAAAGTTTACTTATTTTATTAGGCTTATTCTCTCTAGGCTGGAATACTGCTGTACATTAACATCCCCACTCAAGTCAGGTGAAATTGCAGAGCTAGAGAATGTACAGAGAACCTTTACTGCACGTATAAGTTCCATTAAACACCTTAACTACTGGGGGCGCCTGGAAGCACTTGATTTGTACTCACTAGAGCGCAGGCGAGAGAGATATAACATAATCTACACCTGGAAGATTCTGGAGGGACTGGTCCCTAATATGCACACAGAAATCACTCCATACGAAAGCAAAAGACTTGGCAGGCGATGCAACATACCCCCAGTGAAAAGTAGAGGCGTCACTGGTACACTAAGAGAAAACGCAATGAGTGTCCATGGCCCAAGACTGTTCAACAGCCTCTCACCAGCAATAAGGGGCATTACGGGAAGACCCTTGGTTGTCTTCAAGAGGGAGCTGGACAGATACCTAAAGACGGTGCCGGATCAGCCGGGCTGTGGTTCGTACGTTGGATTGTGTGCGGCCAGCAGTAACAGCCTCGTTGATCAGGCCCTGATCCACCGGGAGGCCTGGTCGTGGACCGGGCCGCTGGGGCGTTGATCCCCGGAATGCCCTCCAGTGAACGTTTACTCTAGTGTGTAATGGTGAAATCTTACTCTAGTGTGTAGTGGTGCAAGTTTACTCTAGTGTGTAGTGAAAATTTACTCTAGTGTGTAGTGGTGAAAGTTTACTCTAGTGTGTAGTGGTGAAAGTTTACTCTAGTGTGTAGTGGTGAAAGTTTACTTTAGTGTGTAGTGGTGAAAGTTTACTTTAGTGTGTAGTGGTAAAAGTTTACTCTAGTGTGTAGTGGTGAAAGTTTACTTTAGTGTGTAGTGGTAAAAGTTTACTCTAGTGTGTAGTGGTGAAAGTTTACTCTAGTGTGTAGTGGTGAAAGTTTACTTTAGTGTGTAGTGGTAAAAGTTTACTCTAGTGTGTAGTGGTGAAAGTTTACTTTAGTGTGTAGTGGTAAAAGTTTACTCTAGTGTGTAGTGGTGAAAGTTTACTCTAGTGTGTAGTGGTAAAAGTTTACTCTTAGTGTGTAGTGGTTAAAAGTTTACTCTAGTGTGTAGTGGTGAAAGTTTACTCTAGTGTGTAGTGGTAAAAGTTTACTCTAGTGTGTAGTGGTAAAAGTTTACTCTAGTGTGTAGTGGTAAAAGTTTACTCTAATGTGTAGTGGTGATAGATTACTCTAGTGTGCAGTGGTGAAAGTTTACTCTAGTGTGTATGTGGTGAAAGTTTACTCTAGTGTGTAGTGGTAAAAGTTTACTCTAGTGTGTAGTGGTAAAAGTTTACTCTAATGTGTAGTGGTGATAGATTACTCTAGTGTGTAGTGGTGAAAGTTTACTCTAGTGTGTAGTGGTGAAAGTTTACTCTAGTGTGTAGTGGTAAAAGTTTACTCTAGTGTGTAGTGGTAAAAGTTTACTCTAGTGTGTAGTGGTAAAAGTTTACTCTAGTGTGTAGTGGTAAAAGTTTACTCTAATGTGTAGTGGTGATAGATTACTCTAGTGTGTAGTGGTGAAAGTTTACTCTAGTGTGTAGTGGTGAAAGTTTACTTAGTGTGTAGTGGTAAAAAGTTTACTCTAGTGTGTAGTGGTAAAAGTTTACTCTAGTGTGTAGTGGTAAAAGTTTACTCTAGTGTGTAGTGGTGAAAGTTTACTCTAGTGTGTAGTGGTGAAAGTTTACTCTAGTGTGTAGTGGTAAAAGTTTACTCTAGTGTGTAGTGGTAAAAGTTTACTCTAGTGTGTAGTGGTAAAAGTTTACTCTAGTGTGTAGTGGTAAAAGTTTACTCTAGTGTGTAGTGGTAAAAGTTTACTCTAGTGTGTAGTGGTAAAAGTTTACTCTAGTGTGTAGTAGTGATAGCTTGATATAGTCAGGTACTGTAATGTTCTGCGAGTCACACACAGCACGAACACCCGCAGTGTGTGGCTATGTTGTGAGACTGAAAGGTAGCTGTGTTTTCCTGTCAAAATCTTTCAGACATGAAGGGTTTCCTGCATGACGTAATAAAGTGTGCTACAAGCCTGGGCTGGGAGACCAGTAATGGGAGGAGCATATCGTCAAATATTTTACCATGGGATGTATACCTATTAAGGTTTGTATTTCTCAGTGCATATAAAATGAGAGTTTACTTTAATTCCTACTTTGAGAATTGAAACAGTCCTGACTGTACAAAGGCACACTTCCGCCTTAACGATCTTGTTCAGTAGACAGATTTTCAACGCAAAAATAATCGATGTAACATGGCGGAAGTTACTCGCTCTTGAATATGCGTTTCCGACACAGAGGAAGCTTCAAACCTGAATTTGCAGAGCGTTGGTAAGACGGGAAAGGAAGAAGGATGGGTAAGGATGGAAATATAGGAAAAGGGTGGGTGGGGGTATGAGAGGTGCGATAATAAAGATAAGTGACCTAACCACTTTGGAGCATATTAATACAAGTGTGTGTGTGTGTGTGTGTGTGTGTGTGTGTGTGTGTGTGTGTGTGTGTGTGTGTGTGTGTGCGTGTGTGTGTGCGTGTGTGTGTGTACTCACCTATTTGTGGTTGCAGGGGTCGAGTTCTAGCTCCTGGCCCCGCCTCTTCACCGGTTGCTACTAGGCCCTCTCTCTCCCCGCTCCATGAGCTTCATCAAACCTCGTCTTAAAACTGTGTATGGTTCCTGCCTCCACTACGTCATTTTCTAGGCTATTCCACTGCCTTACAACTCTATGACTGAAGAAATACTTCCTACTATCTCTCTGACTCATTTGTGTCTTCAATTTCCCAAATTTGTGTGGCCTCTTTTTTTCTGTGTCCCCTCCCTGGAACATCCTGTCTTTGTCCACCTTGTCTATTCCACGCAGTATTTTATATGTCGTTATCATGTTCCCCTGACCCTCCTGTCCTCCAGTGTGGTCAGGCCGATTTCCCTTAATCTTTCCTCATAGGAAATTCCCCTTAGCTCTGGAACTAACCTTGTCGCAAACCTTGTACTTTCTCTTAGTTTCTTGACGTGTTTTATAAAGTGCGGGTTTCCAAACAGGTGCTGCATACTCCAGTATGGGCCTGACATACAGGGGTGTACAGTGTCTTAAATGATTCCTTACTAAGGTATCGGATGCTGTTCTCAGGTTTGCCAGGCGCCCATATGCTGCAGCGGGTTATCTGATTGATGTGTGCTTCCGGAGACATGCTCGGTGTTATACTCACCCCAAGATCTTTCTCCTTGAGTGAGGTTTGCAGTTTTTTGGCCACCTAGCCTATACTCTGTCTGTGGTCTTCTGTGCCCCTTCCCCCATCTTCATGACTTTGCATTTGGGCAGGATTAAATTCGAGAAGCCATTTGCTGGACCAGGTGTCCAGTCTGTCCAGGTCTCTTTGAAGTCCTGCCGGGTCCTCATCAGATTTAATTCTCCTCATTAACTTCACATCATCTGCCCAAAAAGGGACACCTTCTGAGTCTAAACCCTTCCGTCATGTCGTTCACATATACCAAAAATAGCACTGGTCCCAGGACCGACCCCTGTGGGACCCCGCTCGTCACAGGTGCCCACTGTGATACATCATTACGTACCATGACTCGTTGTTGCCTCCCTGTCAGGTATTCTCTGATCCATTTCAGTGCCCTTCCTGTTAATATGCGCCTGATGCCTAGCTTCTGCACTAATCTCTTGTGAGGAACTGTGTCCCAAAAGGCCTTCTTGCAGTCCAAGAAGATGCAATCAACCCACCCCTCTCTTTTTGTCTTACTTCTGTTATTTTATCATAAACTCCAGAAGGTTTGTGACACAGGATTTTCCTTCCGTGGGAAACCGTGCTGGTTGGCATTTATACTCCTGTTCCGTTCCAGGTGCTCCAACCACTCTCCTCCCGATAATCTTCTCCTAATTTTGCATACTATACACGTCAATGACACAGGTCTATAGTTTAGTGCCTCTTTTCTGTCTCCTTTTTTAAAAATGGGAACACATTTGCCGTCTTCCATACCTCAGGTAGTTGCCCAGTTTCCAGGGATTTTGTTGAAGATTGTGGTAAGTGGCACGCCACAACATATTTTGCTCCCTCTCTAAGGACCCACGGGGAGATGTTGTCTGGTCCCATTGCCCTTTTAGGTATCGATGTCCATTAGCAGTTTCTTCACCTCCTCCTCATCTGTATGTATGTCGTCCAAAAATTGTTGGTGTATTCCTTGCTGGTGTCCCCATCTGGTCTGTCCCCCAGAGTCCTTCCTGTCTCTACTGTAAATACTTCCTTAAATCTCGTGTTGGGCTCCTCACATACCTCTTGATCGTTTCTTGTGAGTTCTCCACCTTCTTTCCTCAGCCTTACACCTGGTCCTTGACTGTTGTCTTCCTCCCAATGTGGCTAAAAAGCAGTTTCGGGTCAGATTTGACTTTCGATGCTATGTCGTTTTCATTACTGTCGCTGGGCCTCCCTCCTTATCTGTGCATACTCGTTTCTGGCTCTTCTACTAATCTCCTTGTTTTCCTGGGTCCTATGCCTCCTGTACCTTTTCCATTCTCTGTTGCACTTAGTTTTTGCCTCCCTACACCTTCGGGTAAACCAAGGACTCGTTTTGGTCTTCCTATTATTTCCGTTTCCCTTGGGAACAAAACTTTCCTCTGCCTCCTTGCACTTTGTTGCCACATATTCCATCATCTCGTTTACTGATTTTCCTACCATTTCTCTGTCCCACTGAACCTCCTGCAGGAAGTTTCTCATACCTGTGTAGTCCCCCCTTTTATAGTTTGGCCTGTCCCCTTCAGTTCCTGTTACCTTCTCCACTTGTAACTCTACTCTACTATATAGTCAAAACTCAGAACCACATGATCGCTAGCTCCAAGGGGCCTCTCATAAGTGATGTCCTCAATGTCTGAACTGCTCAGGGTGAACACAAGATCCAGTCTTGCTGGCTCATCCTCCCCTCTCTCTCTCTGGTTGTGTCCCTGACATGTTGATGCATGAGGTTTTCAAGTACCACATCCATCATCTTGGCTCTCCATGTTTCGGGACCCCCATGTGGCTCCAGGTTTTCCCAGTCGATCTCCCTGTGGTTGAAATCGCCCATTACCAGTAACTTTGCTCTGCTCGAGTGAGCTCTTCTTGCCACCTCAGCCAGTGTGTCCACCATCACCCTGTTGTTTTCTTCGTACTCCTCTCTTGGCCTCCTGCAGTTCTGTGGTGGGTTATACATCACTCCAATGACTACTTTATGTTCTCCGGACTGAATTGTACCTACAATGTAGTCTCTTTCTCCAATCATGTCCATGCCTTCCATTTCCTCAAATCCCCATCGGTGTTTTATGAGCAGTGCAACCCCTCCTCCCCCTCTACTCCTTCTATCTTTCCTCAGGATCTGATATCCTGTTGGGAAGATTGTGTCTGTTATTGTCTCAGCGAGTTTTGTTTCTGTGACTGCTATGATGTCTGGGGATTTTTCACTGATTCTTTCATTCCACTCCTCATGTTTATTCATTATTCCATCCGCGTTTGTGTACCAAACCTTTAGTTTCTTTTCTGTCATTGTGGTCATGCAAGAATATTGGGGTTGGGGGAGCGAGAGCCTTGGTGGGGGCCTATATGGGGCTGTCTACCTGCAGTCAAAAGCGTAGTGTCTGTGCTGTCTACCTGCAGTCAGTCTTGTGGTGTCAGTGCTGCCTACCTGCAGTCAGTCAGCAGTGTGGTGTCAGAGCTGTCTACCTGCAGACAGCCTTGTGGTGCCAGAGCTGTCTATCTGCAGCCAGCCTTGTGGTGACAGAGCTGTCAACCTGCAATCAGCCTTGAGGTGTCGGTGCTGTCTACCTGCAGTCAGTCTTGTGGTATCAGTGTTGTCTACCTGCAGACAGCCTTGTTGTGTGAGCGCTGTCTACCTGCATTCAGTCTTGTGGTGTCAGAGCTGTCTATCTGCAGCCAGCCTTGTGGTGTCAGTGCTGTCTACCTGCAGTCAGCCTTGTGGTCTCAGTGCTGTCTGCCTGCAGTCAGCCTTGTGGTGTCAGAGGTGTCTATCTGCAGCCAGCCTTGTGTTGTCAATGCTGTCTTCCTGCAGTCAGCCTTGTGGTGTCAGTGCTGTCTGCCTGCAGTCAGTCTTGTGGTGTCAGAACTGTCTACCTGCAGCCAGTCTTGTGGTGTCAGTGGTGGTGTCAGAGCTGCCTACCTGCAGTCAGCCTTATGGTGACAGCGCTGTCTACCTGCAGTCAGCCTTGTGGTGTCAATGCTGTCTATCTGCAGCCAGCCTTGTGGTGTCAGTGCTGTCTTCCTGCAGACAGTCTTGTGGTGTCAGTGCTGTCTGCCTGCAGTCAGCCTTGTGGTGTCAGTGCTGTCTACCTGCATACAGCCTTGTGGTGTTAGAGCTGTCTATCTGCAGCCAGCCTTGTGGTGCCAGTGCTGTCTTAATGTAGTCAGCCTTTGTGGTGTCAGAACTGTCTACCTGCAGCCAGCCTTGTGGTGTCAGTGGTGGTGTCAGAGCTGCCTACAAGCAAGCACTTTGGTGTCAGTGATGGTTCAGAGCTGCCCACCTGCGGGGCAGTCTTGTGGTGTCAGTGGTGGTGTCAGGGCTGCTACCTGCAAAAAGGGCCTTGTGGTGTCATTTGGTGGTTTTCAGAGCTGCCTACCTGCAGGCAGTCTTGTGGTGTCAGTGGTGGTATAAGAGCTGCCTACCTGCAGGCAATCTTGTGGTGTCAGTGGTGGTGTCAGAGCTGCCTACCTGCAGGCAGTCTTGTGGTGTCAGTGGTGGTGTCAGAGCTGCCTACCTGCAGGCAGTCTTCTGGTGTCAGTGGTGGTGTCAGAGCTGTCTACCTGCAGGCAGTCTTGTGGTGTCAGTAGTGGTGTCAAACCTACCTACCTGCAGGCGGTATTGTGGTGTCAGTGGTGGTGTCAAAGCTGCCTACCTGCAAGCATTTTGGGTGGTTGTCAGTGGTGGTGTCATAGCTGCCTCCCTGAAAGGGGGGGGCCTTTTTGGTGTCAGTGGTTGGTTTCAGAGCTGCCTACCTGCAGGCAGTCTTGTGGTGTTCAGTGGTGGTGTGAGAGCTACCTACCTGCAGGCAGCCTTGTGGAGTCAGTGGTGGTGCCAGAGCTGCCTACCTGCAGGCAGTCTTGTGGAGTCAGTGGTGGTGTGAGAGCTGTCTACCTGCAGGCAGTCTTGTGGTGTCAGTGGTGGTGTCAGAGCTGTCTACCTGCAGGCAGTCTTGTGGTGTCAGTGGTGGTGTGAGAGCTGTCTTCCTGCAGGCAGTCTCCTGGTGTCAGTGGTGTTGTCAGAGCTGTCTACATGCAGGCAGCCTTATGGTGTCAGTGGTGGTGTCAGGGCTGCCTACCTGCAGGCAGCCTTGTGGTGTCAGTGGTGGTGACAGGGCTGTCTAACTGCAGGCAGCCTTGTGGTGTCAGTGGTGGTGTCAGGGCTGTCTACCTGCAGGCACTTGTGGTGTCAGTGGTGGTTTCAGAGCTGTCTACCTGCAGGCAGCCTTTTTGGTGTCAGTGGTGGTGCAGAGCTGTCTGCCTGCAGGCAGCCTTGTTGTGTGGGGTGGTTGTCAGAGCTGTCTACCTGCAGGTTGCCTTGTGGTGTAGTAGTGGTGTCAGAGCTGTCTACCTGCAGGCAGTCTTCTGGTGTCAGTGGTGGTGTCAGAGCTGCCTACCTGCAGGCAGCCTTGTGATGTCAGTGGTGGTGTCAGGGCTGCCTACCTGCAGCAGTCTTTTTGGGGGGTCAGTGGTGGTGTCAGAGCTCCCTTTACCTGCGGGCAGTCTTGTGGTGTCAGTGGTGGTGTCAGAGCTGCCTACCTGCAGGCAGCCTTGTGGTGTCAGTGGTGGTGTCAGAGCTGTCTACCTGCAGGCAGCTTGTGGTGTCAGAGGTGGTGTCAGAGCTGCCTACCTGCAGGCAGCCTTGTGGTGTCAGTGGTGGTGTCAGGGCTACCTACCTGCACGCAGTCTTGTGGTGTCAGTGGTGATGTCAGAGCTGCCTACCTGCAGGCAGCCTTGTGGTGTCAGTGGTGGTGTCAGTGCTGTCTAACTGCAGGCAGCCTTGTGGTGCCAGTGGTGGTGTCAGAGCTGCCTACCTGCAGGCAGCCTTGTGGTGTCAGTGGTGGTGTCAGAGCTGCCTACCTGCAGGCACCCTTTGGGTGGTGTCAGTGGGTGGTGTCAGAGCTGCCTACCTGCAGGCAGCCTTGTTTGTCATTTGGTGGTGTCAGAGCTGCCTACATGCAGGCAGTCTTGTCGTTGTCAGTCGTGGTGTCAGGGCTGTTACCTGCGGGCAGCCTTGTGGTGCAGCGGTGGTGTCAGAGCTCCCTTTACCTGCAGGCAGTCTTGTGGTGTCGGGGTTGGTGTGTGAAAGAGCTGCCTTTCTGCAGGCAATCTTGTGGTGTCAGTGGTGGTGTCAGAGTACCTTACCTGCAGGCGGCCTTGTTGGGGGTCAGTGGTGGTGTCAAGAGCTCCCTACCTGCAGGGGGCCTTGTGGTATCAGTGGTTTGGTGTCAAAGCTCCCTACCTGCAGGCAGTCTTGGGGTGTCAGTGTTGGTGCCCAGAGCGGGCCTACCTGCAGGCAGTTTTGTGGTGTCAGTGGTGGTTAAGAGCTGCCTACCTGCAGGAAAATCTTTTTAGTGTCAGTGGTGGTGTCAGTGCTGCCTACTGCAGGCAGTCTTGTGGTGTCAGTGGTGGTGTCAGAGCTCCCTTTACCGCAGGCAGTCTGTGGTGTCAGTGGTGGTGTCAGAGCTGCCTACCTGCAGGCAGTCTTCTGGTGTCAGTGGTGGTGTCAGAGCTGTCTACCTGCAGGCAGTCTTGTGGTGTCAGTAGTGGTGTCAAACCTACCTACCTGCAGGCGGTATTGTGGTGTCAGTGGTGGTGTCAAAGCTGCCTACCTGCAAGCAGTCTTGTGGTGTCAGTGGTGGTGTCATAGCTGCCTACCTGCAGGCGGCCTTGTGGTGTCAGTGGTGGTTTCAGAGCTGCCTACCTGCAGGCAGTCTTGTGGTGTCAGTGGTGGTGTCAGGGCTGTCTACCTGCAGGCAGCCTTGTGGTGTCAGCGGTGGTGTCAGAGCTGTCTACCTGCAGGCAGCCTTGTGGTGTCAGTGGTGTTGCCAGAGCTGTCTGCCTGCAGGCAGCCTTGTTGTTTCAGTGGTGGTGTCGGAGCTGTCTACCTGCAGGTAGCCTTGTGGTGTCAGTAGTGGTGTCAGAGCTGTCTACCTGCAGGCAGTCTTCTGGTGTCAGTGGTGGTGTCAGAGCTGCCTACCTGCAGGCAGTCTCGTGGTGTCAGTGGTGGTGTCAGAGCTGCCTACCTGCAGGCAGCCTTGTGGTGTCAGTGGTGGTGTCAGAGCTGTCTACCTGCAGGCAGCTTGTGGTGTCAGAGGTGGTGTCAGAGCTGCCTACCTGCAGGCAGCCTTGTGGTGTCAGTGGTGGTGTCAGGGCTACCTACCTGCACGCAGTCTTGTGGTGTCAGTGGTGATGTCAGAGCTGCCTACCTGCAGGCAGCCTTGTGGTGTCAGTGGTGGTGTCAGTGCTGTCTAACTGCAGGCAGCCTTGTGGTGCCAGTGGTGGTGTCAGAGCTGCCTACCTGCAGGCAGCCTTGTGGTGTCAGTGGTGGTGTCAGAGCTGCCTACCTGCAGGCAGCCTTTTTGTGTCAGTGGTGGTGTCAGAGCTGCCTACATGCAGGCAGTCTTGTCGTGTCAGTCGTGGTGTCAGGGCTGTCTACCTGCAGGCAGCCTTGTGGTGTCAGCGGTGGTGTCAGAGCTGCCTACCTGCAGGCAGTCTTGTGGTGTCAGTGGTGGTGTAAGAGCTGCCTTCCTGCAGGCAGCCTTGTGGTGTCAGTGGTGGTGTCAGAGCTGCCTACCTGCAGGCAGCCTTGTTGTGTCAGTGGTGGTGTCAGAGCTGCCTACATGCAGGCAGTCTTGTCGTGTCAGTCGTGGTGTCAGGGCTGTCTACCTGCAGGCAGCCTTGTGGTGTCAGTGGTGGTGTCAGAGCTGCCTACCTGCAGGCAGCCTTGTGATGTCAGTGGTGGTGTCAGAGCTGCCTACATGCAGGCAGTCTTGTCGTGTCAGTCGTGGTGTCAGGGCTGTCTACCTGCAGGCAGCCTTGTGGTGTCAGCGGTGGTGTCAGAGCTGCCTACCTGCAGGCAGTCTTGTGGTGTCAGTGGTGGTGTAAGAGCTGCCTTCCTGCAGGCAATCATGTGGTGTCAGTGGTGGTGTCAGAGCTACCTACCTGCAGGCGGCCTTGTGGTGTCAGTGGTGGTGTCAGAGCTGCCTACCTGCAGGCGGCCTTGTGGTATCAGTGGTGGTGTCAGAGCTCCCTACCTGCAGGCAGTCTTGTGGTGTCAGTGTTGGTGTCAGAGCTGCCTACCTGCAGGCAGTCTTCTGGTGTCAGTGGTGGTGTCAGAGCTGTCAACCTGCAGGCAGTCTTGTGGTGTCAGTAGTGGTGTTAAAGCTACCTACCTGCAGGCGGCCTTGTGGTGTCAGTGGTGGTGTCAAAGCAGCCTACCTGCAGGCAGTCTTGTTGCGTCAGTGGTGTCATAGCTGCCTACCTGCGGGCAGCCTTTTTGGTGTCAGTGGTGGTTTTCAGGGCTGTCTAACCTGCAGCAGCCTTGTGTGTCAGTGGGGGTTTTGTCAGTGCTGTCTACCTGCAGGCAGGCTTGTGGTGCCAGTGGTGGTGTCAGAGCTGTCTACTGCAGGCAGGCCTTGTGGGGTCATGGTGGTGTCAGGAGCTGTTACCTGCAGGTAGCCTTGTGGTGTCAGTGGTGGTGTCAGAGCTGTCTACCTGCAGGCAGTCTTCTGGTGTCAGTGGGGTGTCAGAGTTTGCCTACCTGCAGGCAGCTTGTGATGTCAGGGGTGGTTCAGGGCTGCCTACCGGAGGCAGTCTTGTGGTGTCAGTGGGGGTTTGTCAGAGCTGCCAAACTTGCAGGGCAGTCTTGTGGTGTCAGTGGTGGTGTCAGAGCTGCCTCCCTGCAGGCAGTCTTGTGGTGTCAGTGGGGGTTTGTCAGAGCTGTTACCTGAAACGAACGTTTTGTGGTGTCAGAGGTGGTTGTCAGAGCTGACTACCTGCAGGCATCTTGTGGTGTCAGGGGTTTGGTGTCAGGGTGCCTAACCTGAGCAGTCTTGTGGTGTCAGTGGTGATGTCAGAGCTGCCTACCTGCAGGCAGCCTTGTGGTGTCAGTGGGGGTGTCAGAGCTGCCTACCTGCAGGCAGCCTTGTGGTGTCAGTGGTGGTGTCAGAGCTGCCTACCTGCAGGCAGCCTTGTGGTGTCAGTGGTGGTGTCAGAGCTGCCTTCCAGCAGGCTGCCTTGTGGTGTCAGTGGTGGTGTCAGAGCTGCCTACATGCAGGCAGTCTTGTGGTGTCAGTGATGGTGTCAGAGCTGCCAACCTGCAGGCAGTCTTGTGGTGTCAGTGGTGGTGTCAGGGCTGTCTACCTGCAGGCAGCCTTGTGGTGTCAGTGGTGGTGTCATAGCTGCATACCTGCAGGCAGTCTTGTGGTGTCAGTGGTGGTGTAAGAGCTGTCTACCTGCAGGCAGTCTTGTGGTGTGAGTAGTGGTGTCAAACCTACCTACCTGCAGGCGGCCTTGTGGTGTCAGTGGTGGTGTCAAAGCTGCCTACCTGCAGGCAGTCTTGTGGTGACAGTTGTGGTGTCATAGCTGCCTACCTGCAGGCAGCCTTGTGGTGTCAGTGGTGGTGTCAGAGCTGCCTACCTGCAGGCGGCCTTGTGATGTCAGTGGTGGTGTCAGTGCTGTCTACCTGCAGGCAGTCTTGTGGTGTCAGTGGTGGTGTCAGAGCTGTCTACCTGCTGGCAGCCTTGTGGTGTCAGTGGTGGTGTCAGAGCTGTCTACCTGCAGGTTAGCCTTTGGGGTTTGTCAGGGGTTTGGTGTCAGAGCTGTCTACTGCAGGCAGTTTTGGGTGGGGTCAGGGGTGGTGTCAGAGCTGCCTACCTGCAGGCAGCCTTGTGGTGTAAGTGGTGGTGTCAGAGCTGCCTACCTGCAGGCAGTCTTGTGGTGTCAGTGGTGGTGTCAGTGGTGTTGTCAGAGCTCCCTAACTGCAGGTTTTGTTTTGTCAGTGGTGGTGTCAGAGCTGCCTAAGTGCAGGCAGTCTTGTGGTGTCAGTGGTGGTGTCAGAGCTGCCTACCTGCAGGCAGCCTTGTGGTCTCAGTGGTGGTGTCAAAGCTGCATACCTGCAGGCAACCTTGTGGTGTCAGTGGTGGTGTCAGAGCTGCCTACCTGCAGGCAGTCTTGTGGTGTCAGTGGTGGTGTCAGTGGTGGTGTCAGAGCTGCCTACCTGCAGGCAGCCTTGTGGTCTCAGTGGTGGTGTCAAAGCTGCATACCTGCAGGCAACCTTGTGGTGTCAGTGGTGGTGTCAGAGCTGCCTACCTGCAGGCAGACTTGTGGTGTCAGTGGTGGTGTCAGTGGTGGTGTCAGAGCTGCCTACCTGCAGGCAGCCTTGTGGTGTCAATGGTGGTGTCAGGGCTGCCTATCTGCAGGCAGTCTTGTGGTGTCAGTGGTAGTGGAGCTGCCTACCTGCAGGCAGCCTTGTGATGTCAGTGGTGGTGTCAGAGCTGTCTACCTGCAGGCAGCCTTGTGGTGTCAGTGGTGGTGTCAGAGCTGCCTACCTGCAGGCAGCCTTGTGGTGTCAGTGGTGGTGTCAGAGCTGCCTACCTGCAGGCGCCTTGTGGTTTCAGTGGTGGTGTCAGAGATGCCTACGTGCAGGCAGCCTTGTGGTGTCAGTGGTGGTGTCAGAGCTGCCTACATGCAGGCAGTCTTGTGGTGTCAGTGGTGGTGTCATTGCTGTCTACCTGCAGGCAGCCTTGTGGTGTCAGTGGTGGTGTCAGAGCTGCCTACCTGCAGGCAGTCTTGTGGTGTCAGTGGTGGTGTAAGAGCTGCCTTCCTGCAGGCAATCTTGTGGTGTCAGTGGTGGTGTCAGTGCTACCTACCTGCAGGCGGCCTTGTGGTGTCAGTGGTGGTGTCAGAGCTGCCTACCTTTAGGCGGCCTTGTGGTATCAGTGGTGGTGTCAGAGCTGTCTACCTGCAGGCAGTCTTGTGGTGTCAGTAGTGGTGTTAAAGCTACCTACCTGCAGGCGGCCTTGTCGTGTCAGTGGTGGTGTCAAAGCAGCCTACCTGCAGGCAGTCTTGTGGTGTCAGTGGTGTCATAGCTGCCTTCCTGCAGGCAGCCTTGTGGTGTCAGTGGTGGTGTCAGAGCTGCCTACCTGCATGCGGCCTTGTGGTGTCAGTGGTGGTGTCAGAGCTGCCTACCTGCAGGCAGTCTTGTGGTGTCAGTGGTGGTTTCAGAGCTACCTTCCTGCAGGCAGCCTTGTGGTGTCAGTGGTGGTGTCAGAGCTGTCTACCTGCAGGCAGTCTTGTGGTGTCAGTGGTGGTGTCAGAGCTGTCTACCTGCAGGCAGTCTTGTGGTGTCAGTGGTGATGTCAGAGCTGTCTACCTGCAGGCAGCCTTATGGTGTCAGTGGTGGTGTCAGAGCTGCCTACCTGCAGGCAGTCTTTTGGTGTCAGTGGTGGTGTCAGAGCTGCCTACCTGCAGGCAGTCTTGTGGTGTCAGTGGTGGTGTCAGAGCTGCCTGCCTGCAGGCAGCCTTGTGGTGTCAGTGGTGGTGTCAGAGCTGCATACCTGCAGGCAGCCTTGTGGTGTCAGTGGTGGTGTCAGCTGCCTATCTGCAGGCAGCCTTGTGGTGTCAGTGGAGGTGTCAGCGCTGCCTACCTGCAGGCAGCCTTGTGGTGTCAGTGGTGGTGTCAGGGCTCCCTACCTGCAGGCAGCCTTGTGGTGTCAGTGGTTGTGTCAGAGGTGCCTACGTGCAGGCAATCTTGTGGTGTTAGTGGTGGCGTCAGAGCTGCCTACCTGCAGGCAGCCTTGTGGTGTCAGTGGTGGTGTCAGAGCCCCCTTTACTGCAGACAGTCTTGTGGTGTCAGTGGTGGTGTCAGAGCTCCCTACCTGCAGGCAGCCTTGTGGTGTCAGTGGTGGTGTCAGCTGCCTATCTGCAGGCAGCCTTGAGGTGTCAGTGGTGGTGTCAGAGCTGATTACCTGCAGGCAGCCTTGTGGTGTCAATGGTGGTGTCAGTGCTGTCTAACTGCAGGCAGCCTTGTGGTGCCAGTGGGTGGTGTCAGAGCTGCCTACCTGCAGGCAGCCTTGTGGTGTCAGTGGTGGTGTCAGAGCTGCCTACATGCAGGCAGCCTTGTGGTGTCAGTGGTGGTGTCAGAGCTGCCTACCTGCAGGCAGCATTGTGGTGTCAGTGGTGGTGTCAGAGCTGCCTACATGCAGGCAGTCTTGTCGTGTCAGTCGTGGTGTCAGGGCTGTCTACCTGCAGGCAGCCTTGTGGTGTCAGCGGTGGTGTCAGAGCTGCCTACCGCAGGCAGTCTTGGGGTGTCAGGGTTTGGTGTCAGAGCTACTACCTGCAGGGGGCCCTTGTGGTTTCAGTGATGGTGTCAGAGCTGCCTACCTGCAGGCGGCCTTGTGGTATCAGTGGTGGTGTCAGAGCTCCCTACCTGCAGGCAGTCTTGTGGTGTCAGTGTTGGTGTCAGAGCTGCCTACCTGCAGGCAGTCTTCTGGTGTCAGTGGTGGTGTCAGAGCTGTCTACCTGCAGGCAGTCTTGTGGTGTCAGTAGTGGTGTTAAAGCTACCTACCTGCAGGCGGCCTTGTGGTGTCAGTGGTGGTGTCAAAGCAGCCTACCTGCAGACAGTCTTGTTGCGTCAGTGGTGTCATAGCTGCCTACCTGCAGGCAGCCTTGTTGTGTCAGTGGTGGTGTCAGGGCTGTCTACCTGCAGGCAGCCTTGTGGTGTCAGTGGTGGTGTCAGTGATGTCTACCTGCAGGCAGGCTTGTGGTGCCAGTGGTGGTGTCAGAGCTGTCTACCTGCAGGCAGGCTTGTGGTGTCAGTGGTGGTGTCAGAGCTGTCTACCTGCAGGTAGCCTTGTGGTGTCAGTGGTGGTGTCAGAGCTGTCTACCTGCAGGCAGTCTTGTGGTGTCAGTGGTGGTGTCAGAGCTGCCTACCTGCAGGCAGTCTTGTGGTGTCAATGGTGGTGTCAGAGCTGCCTACCTGCAGGCAGCCTTGTGGTGTCAGTGGTGGTGTCAGAGCTGTCTACCTGCAGGCACGCTTGTGGTGTCAGAGGTGGTGTCAGAGCTGACTACCTGCAGGCAGTCTTGTGGTGTCAGTGGTGGTGTCAGGGCTGCCTACCTGCAGGCAGTCTTGTGGTGTCAGTGGTGATGTCAGAGCTGCCTACCTGCAGGCAGCCTTGTGGTGTCAGTGGTGGTGTCAGAGCTGCCTACCTGCAGGCAGCCTTGTGGTGTCAGTGGTGGTGTCAGTGGTGGTGTCAGAGCTGCCTTCCAGCAGGCTGCCTTGTGGTGTCAGAGCTGCCCACCTGCCGGCAGTCTTGTGGTGTCAGTGGTGGTGTCAGGGCTGTCTACCTGCAGGCAGCCTTGTGGTGTCAGTGGTGGTGTCATAGCTGCATACCTGCAGGCAGTCTTGTGGTGTCAGTGGTGGTGTAAGAGCTGCCTTTCTGCAGGCAATCATGTGGTGTCAGTGATGGTGTCAGAGCTATCTACCTGCAGGCGGCCTTGTGGTGTCAGTGGTGGTGTCAAAGCTGCCTACCTGCAGGCAGTCTTGTGGTGTCAGTTGTGGTGTCATAGCTGCCTACCTGCAGGCAGCCTTGTGGTGTCAGTGGTGGTGTCAGATCTGCCTACCTGCAGGGGGCCTTGTGGTGTCAGTGGTGGTGTCAGAGCTGTCTACCTGCAGGCAATCTTGTGGTGTCAGTGGTGGTGTCAGAGCTGTCTACCTGCTGGCAGCCTTGTGGTGTCAGTGGTGGTGTCAGAGCTGTCTACCTGCAGGTAGCCTTGTGGTGTCAGTGGTGGTGTCAGAACTGTCTACCTGCAGGCAGTCTTGTGGTGTCAGTGGTGGTGTCAGAGCTGCCTACCTGCAGGCATCCTTGTGGTGTCAGTGGTGGTGTCAGAGCTGCCTACCTGCAGGCAGTCTTGTGGTGTCTGTGGTGGTGTCAGTGGTGTTGTCAGAGCTGCCTAACTGCAGGTTTTGTTTTGTCAGTGGTGGTGTCAGAGCTGCCTATGTGCAGGCAGTCTTGTGGTGTCAGTGGTGGTGTCAGAGCTGCCTACCTGCAGGCAGCCTTGTGGTCTCAGTGGTGGTGTCAAAGCTGCATACCTGCAGGAACCTTGGTGGTGTCAGGGGTTTGGTTGTCAGAGCTGCCTACCTGCAGGCAGTCTTGTGGTGTCAGTGGTGGTGCCCAGTGGTGGTGTCATTTGCTGTCTACCTGCAGGCAGCCTTGTGTGTCTCAGTGGTGGTGTCAAAGCTGCTTTACCTGCAGGAACCTTGTGGTGTCAGTGGTGGTGTCAGAGCTGCCTACCTGCAGGCAGACTTGTGGTGTCAGTGGTGGTGTCAGTGGTGGTGTCAGAGCTGCCTACCTGCAGGCAGCCTTGTGGTGTCAATGGTGGTGTCAGGGCTGCCTCTCTGCAGGCAGTCTTGTGGTGTCAGTGATAGTGGAGCTGCCTACCTGCAGGCAGCCTTGTGGTGTCAGTGGTGGTGTCAGAGCTGTCTACCTGCAGGCAGCCTTGTCGTGTCAGTGGTGGTGCCAGAGCTGTCTGCCTGCAGGCAGCCTTGTTGTGTCAGTGGTGGTGTCAGAGCTGCCTACCTGCAGGCAGCCTTGTGGTGTCAGTGGTGGTGTCAGAGCTGCCTACGTGCAGGCAGCCTTGTGGTGTCAGTGGTGGTGTCAGAGCTGCCTACATGCAGGCAGTCTTGTGGTGTCAGTGGTGGTGTCATTGCTGTCTACCTGCAGGCAGCCTTGTGGTGCCAGTGGTGGTGTCAGAGCTGCCTACCTCCAGGCAGTCTTGTGGTGTCAGTGGTGGTGTAAGAGCTGCCTTCCTGCAGGCAATCCTGTGGTGTCAGTGGTGGTGTCAGTGCTACCTACCTGCAGGCGGCCTTGTGGTGTCAGTGGTGGTGTCAGAGCTGCCTACCTTTAGGCGGCCTTGTGGTATCAGTGGTGGTGTCAGAGCTGTCTACCTGCAGGCAGTCTTGTGGTGTCAGTAGTGGTGTTAAAGCTACCTACCTGCAGGCGGCCTTGTCGTGTCAGTGGTGGTGTCAAAGCAGCCTACCTGCAGGCAGTCTTGTGGTGTCAGTGGTGTCAAAGCTGCCTTCCTGCAGGCAGCCTTGTGGTGTCAGTGGTGGTGTCAGAGCTGCCTACCTGCAGGCGGCCTTGTGTTGTCAGTGGTGGTGTCAGAGCTGCCTACCTGCAGGCAGTCTTGTGGTGTCAGTGGTGGTTTCAGAGCTACCTTCCTGCAGGCAGCCTTGTGGTGTCAGTGGTGGTGTCAGAGCTGTCTACCTGCAGGCAGTCTTGTGGTGTCAGTGGTGGTGTCAGAGCTGTCTACCTGCAGGCAGTCTTGTGGTGTCAGTGGTGGTGTCAGAGCTGTCTACCTGCAGGCAGCCTTATTGTGTCAGTGGTGGTGTCAGAGCTGCCTACCTGCAGGCAGTCTTTTGGTGTCAGTGGTGGTGTCAGAGCTGCCTACCTGCAGGCAGTCTTGTGGTGTCAGTGGTGGTGTCAGAGCTGCCTGCCTGCAGGCAGCCTTGTGGTGTCAGTGGTAGTGTCAGAGCTGCCTACCTGCAGGCAGCCTTGTGGTGTCAGTGGTGGTGTCAGCTGCCTATCTGCAGGCAGCCTTGTGGTGTCAGTGGAGGTGTCAGCGCTGCCTACCTGCAGGCGGCCTTGTGGTGTCAATGGTGGTGTAAGAGCTGCCTACCTGCAGGCAGTTTTGTGGTGTCATTTAGTAGTTTTAAAGAGCTGCCTACCTGCAGGCAGCCTTGGGGTTTGTTAGGGGGGTTTTGGTGTCAAAAATACCTTCCTTCATGCAGGCGTGTGGTGTCAGTGGTGGTGTCAGAGCTGCCTACCTGTAGGAAGAGTTGTGGTGCCAGTGGTGGTGTCAGAGCTGTTTACCTGCAGGCAGCCTTGTGGTGTCAGTGGTGGTGTCAGAGCTGCCTACCTGCATGCAGTCTTGTGGTGTCAGTGGTGCTCTCAGACCTGCCTACCTGTAGGCAGCCTTGTGGTGTCAGTGGTGGTGTCAGAGCTGCCTACCTGCAGGCAGCCTTGTGGTGTCAGTGGTGGTGTCAGAGCTGCCTACCTGCAGGCAGTCTTGTGGTGTCAGTGGTGGTGTCAGACCTGCCTACCTGCAGGCAGTCTTGGGGTGTCAGTGGTGGTGTCAGAGCTGTCTACCTGCAGGCAGTCTTGTGATGTCAGTGGTGGTGTCAGAGCTGCCTACATGTAGGCAGTCTTGTGGTGTCAGTGGTGGTGTCAGAGCTGTCTACCTGCAGGCAGTCTTGTGGTGTCAATGGTAGTGTCAGAGCTGTGTACCTGCAGGCAGCCTTGTGGTGTCAGTGGTGCTGTCAGAGCTGCCTACCTGCAGGCAGCCTTGTGGTGTCAATGGTGGTGTAAGAGCTGTCTACCTGCAGGCAGTTTTGTGGTGTCAGTAGTAGTGTCAGAGCTGCCTACCTGCAGGCAGCCTTGTGGTGTTAGTGGTGGTGTCAGAAATACCTTCCTTCATGCAGTCTTGTGGTGTCAGTGGTGGTGTCAGAGCTGCCTACCTGTAGGGAGAGTTGTGGTGCCAGTGGTGGTGTCAGAGCTGCCTTCCTGCAGGCAGTATTGTGGTGTTAGTGATGGTGTCAGAGCTGCCTACCTGCATGCAGTCTTGTGGTGTCAGTGGTGGTGTCAGACCTGCCTACCTGTAGGCAGTCTTGTGGTGTCAGTGGTGGTGTCAGAGCTGCCTACCTGCAGGCAGCCTTGTGGTGTCAGTGGTGGTGTCAGCACTGCCTACGTACAGACAGCCTTGTGGTGTCAGTGGTGGTGTCAGAGGTGCCTACCTGCAGGCAGTCTTGTGGTGTCAGTGGTGGTTTCAGAGCTGCCTACCTGTAGGCAGTCTTGTGGTGTCAGTGGTGGTGTCAGAGCTGCCTACCTGCAGGCAGCCTTGTGGTGTCAGTGGTGGTGTCAGTGCTGTCTAACTGCAGGCAGCCTTGTGGTGTCAGTGGTGGTGTCAGGGTTGTCTTCCTGCAGGCAGCCTTGTGGTGTCAGTGGTGGTGTCAGAGCTGTCTACCTGCAGGCAGCCTTGTGGTGTCAGTGGTGATGTCAGAGCTGTCTACCTTTAGGCAGCCTTGCGGTGTCAGTGGTGGTGTCAGAGCTGTCTACTTGCAGGTAGCCTTGTGGTGACAGTGGTGGTGTCAGAGCTGTCTACCTGCAAGCAGTCTTGTGGTGTCAGTTGTGGTGTCAGAGCTGCCTACCTGCAGGCAGTCTTCTGGTGTCAGTGGTGGTGTTAGACCTGCCTACCTGCAGGCAGTCTTGTGGTGTCAGTGGTGGTGTCAGAGCTGTCTACCTGCAGGCAGTCTTGTGGTGTCAGTGGTGGTGTCAGAGCTCTCTACCCGCAGGCAATCTTGTGGTGTCAATGGTAGTGTCAGAGCTGTGTACCTGCAGGCAGCCTTGTGGTGTCAATGGTGCTGTCAGAGCTGCCTACCTGCAGGCAGTCTAGTGGTGTCAGTGGTGGTGTGAGAGCTGTCTACCTGCAGGCAATCTTGTGGTGTCAGTGGTGGTGTCAGAGCTGTCTACCTGCAGGCAGCCTTGTTGTGTCAATGGTGGTGTCAGAGCTGCCTTCCTGCAGGCAGTCTTGTGGTGTCAGTGGTGGTGTCAGAGCTGCCTACCTGCAGGCAGTCTTCTGGTGTCAGTGGTGGTGTCAGAGCTGTCTACCTGCAGGCAGTCTTGTGGTGTCAGTGGTGGTGTCAGAGCTGTCTACCTGCAGGCAGTCTTGTGGTGTCAGTGGTGGTGTCAGAGCTGCCTACCTGTAGGCAGTCTTGTGGTGTCTGTGGTGGTGTCAGATCTGTCTACCTGCAGGCAGTCTTGTGGTGTCAATGGTAGTGTCAGAGCTGTGTACCTGCAGGCAGCCTTGTGGTGTCAGTGGTGCTGTCAGAGCTCCCTTTACCTGAGGGCAGTTAGTGGTGTCTGTGGTGGTGTGAGAGCTGTCTACCTGCAGGCAATCTTGTGGTGTCAGTGGTGGTGTCAGAGCTGTCTACCTGCAGGCAGCCTTGTTGTGTCAATGGTGGTGTCAGAGCTGCCTTCCTGCAGGCAGTCTTGTGGTGTCAGTGGTGGTGTCAGAGCTGCCTATCTGCAGGCAGCCTTGTGGTGTGAGTGCTGGTGTCAGAGCTGCCTACGTGCAGGCAGCCTTGTGGTTTCAGTGGTTTTGTCAGAGCTACCTACCTGCAGGCAGTCTTGTTGTGTCAGTGGTGGTGTCAGAGCTGCCTACCTGCAGGCAGTCTTGTTGTGTCAGTGGGGGTTTGTCAGAGTTTGCCTACCTGCAGGCAGTCTTGTTGTGTTCATTTGGTGGTGTAGAGCTCCCTCCCTGCAGGCAGTCTTGTTGTGTCAGTGGTGGTGTCAGAGCTGCCTACGTGCAGGCAGCCTTGTGGTTTCAGTGGTTTTGTCAGAGCTACCTACCTGCAGGCAGTCTTGTTGTGTCAGTGGTGGTGTCAGAGCTGCCTACCTGCAGGCAGTCTTGTGGTGTCAGTGGTGGTGTCAGAGCTGCCTACCTGCAGGCAGTCTTGTGGTGTCAGTGGTGGTGTCAGAGCTGCCTACCTGCAGGCAGTCTTGTGGTGTCAGTGGTGGTGTCAGAGCTGCCTACCTGCAGGCAGTCTTGTTGTGTCAGTGGTGGTGTCAGAGCTGCCTACCTGCAGGCAGTCTTGTGGTGTTAATATGAAATAATTATTCTAAGAATAATGCGAGTTAATAATGACAACTTTTAGAGAACTAAACCTTCGTGAATGAGACGTTTTTCTTTCAGGAAGGTGAAACGTCGTTTTAATCAAGAACTACACAATTTAATTGTTGGTTGTCCTCTTTACTTGAACTTATACATTTTTTATGGTTAATATGAAAATTATTATTATTATTATTATTATTATTATTGTTATTGTTTATATTATTAATATTTTTGTCAGCAGTCTATTACTTGTGTAATATATACTGTGATAGCCTCCTTTATAGACAGGCTCCTTACCTCATGTAACCCGCTCGCACGTATGCCATGCCTGAGAGGTCACCCTCAATGTCGACTAGGACAGACAGACGGACATTCCGGGCTCCTCGACGTATTTTCCCATCTTCATGGAGGTGTTCCCCGCGGCTCATTCCTTCACCAGGCCCCAGAAGAATACATGAAAGGAGTAACACTGCATAAGAACATAAGAAAGAAGGAGCGCTGCTGCAGTCCTACTGGCCCATGCGAGGCAGGTTCAACTCACACCCACCGACACCCACTCATGTGTCTATCTAAGCTATTTTGAAAACTACACAATGTTTTAGCTTCAATGACAGTACTCGGGAGTTTGTTCTACTCATCCGAAACTCTGTTACCAAATCAGTGGTTTCCTATGTCTTTTCTGAATGTAAATTTTTCCATCTTAAAACCATTGCTGCGAGTCCTGTCTTGGTTAGATATTTTTAGCATGTTATTTTCATTCCCTTTATTTATTCCCGTTTTCCATTTATACACCTCAACCATATCCTCCCCTAATTCTACACCTTTCAAGAGAGTGCAGATTCAGGGCCCTCAGTCTATCCTCCTAGGAAAGATTTCTGATACATCGGATCATTTTTCTCATCCTCAATTATACGTTTTCAAGCTCATTTATATCCATTCTGTAATACGGCGACCAGAACTGTGCAGCATAATCTAAATGAGGCCTAATCAACGATATATAGAGTCGAAGAGTAACCTGCGGACTCCTGTTAGTTATATTTCTTGATCTGAAGCCAAGAATTCGCTTTATTTCAAATGCTTTTGCACTGTTGTCTGGGCTTTAGATTACTCCTAACCAGAACTCCCAAGTCTACATTATTTAGTTTATAAGTATCATGGTTATTTACTTTTCCGACAGTTAGAACTTTGCATTTGTCTATGTTACACTGCATCTGCTACTTCACTGACCACAGCCTATTTTAGTGTCATCGGGAAATTTGCTTATGTTGCTATATATGCCATCATCTATATCGTGTATGTAAATTGTGAACAAGGGGCCCAACACTGACCCCTGTGGAACACCGCTTACGACGCTTCCCCACTCTGATTTCTCCTTGTTTATGCAAACTCTGTTGCCTATCTGTCAACCATACTTCTATCCAGAAAAAAATTCTCCTGTTTAATGTGCCTCTACTTTCCTCAACAGTCTCCAATGTGGGACTCTGTCAAAAGCCTTACTGAAATCCATATACACAATATTATATTCATTACCATGATCTACCTCCTCAAATACCTTAATGAAAAAAGTTAGTAAGTTCGAAAGGCAGGAACGCCCTTTTGTAAAACCGTAATGAGATTCACTAATCAATTTATATCCTTCAAGATGGCTATGAATAGCCTCGGCAATTATAGATTACATCAATTTTCCCACTATGGAGGTTAGGCTTACTGGTCTGTTGTTCAAAGCTATGAACCTGTCACCTGCTTTGTAGATAGGTATCACATTTGCCATTTTCCACTTATCTAGTACTATGTCAGTTCGTAGAGATATGTTGAAAAGACTAGCCAAAGGTTCCCTAAGTTCCACTTTACATTTCCTTAAAACCTTTGCAAAGAGTTCATCAGGGCCCAGGGATTTGATAGGTTTTAATTTATCTATCTGTGCAAGAACCATGTCACTAGTGACTTGGATCGTGCATGACATATCTTTGTTCAGTTCAGCCTAGTTTATTATTTCTGGAATATCACTAGTATCTTCCTGCATAAAAACTGAGAGTAAATAAGTGTTAAAAAGTCTGCACATTTCCTCATCACTGTCGGTGAGCTGACCTGAGTGACTTTTGACAGGGCCTACCTCTTTCGTAATTTTACTTCTGTATACCTGAAAGAAACTTTTTGGGTTAATATTCGAATCCCTTGCGACTTTAGCTTCTTAATCTCTTTTTGCCTTTCTTATTTCCCTTTTTATCTCACGCTTTAATTGAATATAATGATTTCGTAAGTGCCTCTTTCCTCTTTTGATTCGCCTATGTATCGTAAGCTATTGTTTATCCATTTTGGATAATTTTTGTTTGATCTAATTTCTCTATTTGGAACAAAAGTTGTTTGTGCATCTAGAACTATGCTTGGAAAATTGTCATATTGGCAACCATTACCATCTACCTGACCCATAGGTCAGGTAGATGGTGATGGTTGCCAATATGGCAGGTCATTCCAGTTCAATTGACCCAGGTAATTGCGCAGTCCTGTGAAATCAGCCAAGCAGAAGTCAGGGACAGAGACTTGATTGTAGTTATTAGGATAATTCCATGATATATTGAAACGGAGTGATTTGTGATCGCTTTTCCCTTTGTTGACAAGAACCAGGTCAAGTAGGTTATTTCCTCTAGTTGGTTCCATCACAAACTGTTTTAAAAAGCAATCCTGAATCCTATCAAGAAAATTGCTAGATTCCAGATTTCCTGTCACATCGCTCCAATCAATCTGTCTAAAGTTAAAACCTCCCATTAGCCCAACATTTTCATATCTAGACGCCTTATGAATTTCGTCCCATAGAAGCTTACTGCACTCCCTATCAAGGTTTGGGGGTCTATACATCACATCCAAAATGAATTTTTCACGACCACCAAGAAACTGTAGCCAAACAAATTCTGTGTCCGACGCTTCTAATTTTATATCTTATCTACCACAACAATTCAAATTATTTCTGACTTACATCGCCATTCCACCGCTCTTCCTATTGACCCTATCAGTGTGGAATAGTTTGTATCCTTGTATGTGACGTTCAGAAGGCATTTCTCTATCTTTCAGGTTGAACCAAGTCTACGTTACAGCAATAATATCTATGCTACCTGTACATGCGATTAATCTTAGCTCATCTATCTTATTTCTTACACTCCTTCTATTAGTGTAGTAAACCTTCAGTGAGCTAGTCACTCGCTGCCCATTCTAGTATCATGCAGAATCTAGTATCGTCTGCAGAGGCTGACAGGGTGCCATGGTTTACATCTCTGTCTATCTGATATGAGGATGAGGAACAGGATAGGGTGAGTACTGTGCCTTGTTGAACAGAGCTTTTCACTGTGGCAGCCTCCGACTTAACTTTGTTTACCACTTCTCTTAGTGTTTGCTTTGTTAGAAAGTTGAAGATCCATCTGCCCATTTTGCCACTTATCCCTTTAGCACGCATTTTGTGAGCTATTACATGGTGACCGCCCTTGTCAAAGGCTTTAGCAAAATCTGTGTATACTACATCTGCATTCCAAGACCATATCATAGTAGTCCAGTAGTTGCAAAAGGTAGGGCCGACCTGCTCTAAACCCTTGCTGACCTGGATTCCGCAATTGTTGGGAATCCAAGTGATTTGCGATCATGCTTCTTAGTACTCTCTCAAAGATTTTTATGATATGGGACGTTAGGGCTATTAGTCTATAGTTCTTAGTTATTGCTTTGCTGCTACCTTTATGGAGTGGGGATATATCGGTTGTTTTTCGTGACTGTAGGATTTCACTCATGTCTATGCTCCCTCCCCATAACATATTTAGGTACGCAAAAAGGGGTTTCTTGCAGTTCCTAATGAACATGGAGTTCCGTGAGTCTGGGCCTGGGGCTGAGTGCAGGGGCATGTTGTCAGTGGTTTTTTCAAGGTCCCGTAGAGTAAGGGTTATGTCAGAAATTTGGGATACATTGACAGGGTTTTGAGGCTCATTCATGAAAAAAATAATTTGGAGTGTCCATCTTTAGACTGATTAATGGCTCACTAAACAAAGAGTCGTACGAAGACATCAGTATCTCACTCATTTTTTTGTTGTCATCTGTGTAAGTTCTATCTTGTCTGAGAAAGGACCTGATACTAGATGTGGTTTTTGCCTTGTTTTTGGCATTGATAAAGAAATATTTGAATTACTTTCGATTTCACTAATTGATTTTAGCTTCTTATGTCTTTCCTGGATCCTGTATGAATAGTTTAACTTAAGCTCAATATTTCCCACTTCTCTCATCAGTGCTTCCATCCGTGTTTCAGATAATCTAGCCCCCTTGAGGAGCTCAGTGATTCTTCTCCTGTAGAGGGAGTGTCTCCCTCTCTCCAGTTTACTTCTCTTCTTTTTTCTTAGGGGAATATGCCTTGAGCATACTTCAGCTGCCAGAAAGTTGATCTCTTCAAGGCACTAGTTTGGATCCATGTTATTTAAGATATCTTCCCAACGTGTTTTATTTAGGACGTGATTTACACAACTCAGGGCAACACGGGTTTAGAGTAGGTCGCTCCTACCTGTCCCAGTTACTGGACCACTATGACAAGGTCCTGGATGCTGTAGAGGATAAACAAAATACAGATGTAGTATACACAGACTTTACAAATGCTTTCGATGAGTGTGACCATGGTGTAATAGCACACAAAATGCGGGATAAAGGAATAACGGGAAAAGTTGGTAGATGGATCTGCAACTTCCTGACTATTACGATTGACCTTAGAATTTGTAATATATTTGGCCTGAGTATAGGAGATGCTTAATATCGAATATACTCTTGGAAAATCGTAATAAGGATTTGTACGATGGGCTGATGAAAAGACTGCATTAAAACTTGTTGTTAATATAACGTAATTTACGTGATATTCTATAAGGTATTTTAAAATGATACCTTTGCTTATAAAGAAATGACACTTAACAGACTTATAACTTATATACCGTTTACAATTACATTTTCTGACTGAATGGGTATTTACATGTGAAATTGATAAAGTTACATGGTCACTCAAACCAGAGACGATCCAAGCTTGATAATAGAAATCTGAAGAGAATTTACTGAAGAGAATTTACTCGGTGAGAGTCTCACAAATACTCTACTTTCAAGAGACTAAGAGAATAATACTATACTGCTGAATAACTTTTCAGTCAAAGTAAACGAGGAAGTAGAGAAGACCTCAAGGCTGAGAAAGGTGTTGTACTGCTTAACTCACACTACTCACCCTGACGTCAGCTGGCGTCAGGCGAGTAGTACACAGGTGACGCCACACAAACATAAATTGGTCGTTACTCATGGTGAACCATCCATTTCCTCACCAGAATAAATATATACATATAATGAAAATGGGAAAGATGAAAATGAATATTTAATATTATAAAGCTGATTACTCTCGTTTTAGCATTTAACGATGGTAATCGCAATGTAATATTAGAAAGATGAACAAATATGAAAGACATGTATTACAACTGCATCTCGGCGTAACACTGACAAATAGAACACAAAGAGTATTAGTAAACAGAGTAAAGTCCTAGGCAGCCTTGGTAAAAAACTCTGTTCCACAAGGCACAGTACCAGCTCTCATTCTATTTCTCATCCTCATTTCTGACATAGACAGAGATGTAAGCCATAACTCCGTGTCTTCCTTTGCGGATGACACCCGGATCACCATGACAGTGACCTCCAGCGAAGACACTGCGAGACTCCAAGCGGACATCAACCAAATCTTCGAATGGGCCACTCAAAACAATATGAAGTTCAACGAGGAGAAATTTCAACTACTCAGATATGGAAAACATGAAGAAATAAAAAATGTGTCAGGGTATACCACAAATTTTAACCATACAATAGAGCGGAAAAGTAATGTGAAGGACCTGGGAGTGATAATGTCAGAGGATCTCGCCTTCAAAGACCACAACAATGTATCTACCTCATCCGCTAAGAAAATGATAGGATGGATAATGAGAACCTTCAAAACTAGGGACGTCAAGCCCATGATGATTCTCTTCAAATCGCTTGTGCTCTCTAGGCTGGAATACTGCTGTACACTAACGGCCCCCTTCAAAGCTGGCGACATTGCAGACCTGGAGAGTGTACAAAGAAGTTTCACGGCACACATAAGTGCGACAAGGCACCTAAACTACTGGGAACAGTTGAAGGTCCTTGATCTGTATTCCCTTGAACGCAGGCGAGAGATACATGATAATATACACTGGCTGTCTTCAAGAAGGCTCTGGACAGGCACCTAAAGTCAGTACCTGACCAACCGGGCTGTGGTTCGTACGTCAGCTTGCATGCGGCCAGCAGTAACAGCCTGGTTAATCAGACCTTGATCCACCATGAGGCCTGGTCTCAGACCGGGCCCCGGGGGCGTTGACCCCCGAAACCCTCTCCAAGTAAACTCCAGGTATCCCAGTTGATGATCTTGTTGTTGAAGTTGAATTTGGTTAAGGCATTCTCGTAACTGTATGCATTTTACTGGTCAGTACTCCTGTACATGTAAGTCTGGACTTCGATTTGGTTGTGATCCGAATTAGTTGTTTTTGATATTATGTTTCTTACCACCTGGAGTTTACCTGGAGGTCAACGCCCATGCGGCCTGGTCTGAGACCAGCCCTCATGGTGGATCAGGGTCTGATCATCCAGGTTGTTACTGCTGGCCGCACGCAAGCTGGCGTACGAACCATGTTGCAACCCCTGAATGGGTTGCAATGATTAATATGTATATATATAATTATTATCTTTTCATATAATTTTATATTGCTTATATTTGCGATAATAGCTAAATCGTAAATATATGACTTTATATTATTATTTGACTTAGTTATGTTGTTAGGTATGTGCTCAGTTCAAGTCTTGATTGTCTAACTACTGTAATTATCGCTCTTTGCTTGTTACTCTGCCGGCTTCTGTTACTGAGCAGCAACTGTCCACGGAGCTATCACGTGATCGAGGTGGGGGGGGGTGTCCTCACCTCGCCTGAAGTATTCAGTCTGATCTAGACTCTCTTGGTGGTTGGACAGATCGTCTGTCTCATTATTTTTGTTAGTTCTGGAGACTCTGTTCACAGAACATTGTATAGACTTAGTGATTTTCGACGTTGTACTGAGGTTGTGTGTCTCATAGACACTCTGAGTAACTCAGGTCCTGAGTTGTAGCTTCTGACCTAACTTGTACTGGTATCTGTGTATTGTCACAGTAGGGTGATTTTCTTATGCTGAACTGAGATTCAGTATTATGGGAGCTTTGTGACTTTTGTGGAGGATCTGCTGATGGTCCCTACTTAGTGTCGTTATATTATCTCCTTGTTCCTGATTCTGTGTCGCAGTTGCTTGTTATATTGCTATTGGGCTTAGCATTCTTTTTATTGTTCAAGCAGACTGTTCTGATTGCCAGTTGGTCAAGAAGTTAGTTTGTGAGGACTTTGTCAGTCACTTGTTTAAGTCTAGTCGAGTCGTGAGACATAGCGAACTACTAAGAGCACTTACACACATACACACAAACTTACTTGTACATATTTGTAATATCTTATTAAATGTTAATGTACCAGACGGTACTTAAGAATTATAAATGTGATATGTGCTTTCAGCACAATACGAGAGAAGTGATTATTATTAATTTGTTCGAATTGATTAATTTAATATAATATGATATACCTCTAGACGATACTTAATAAATTTATTAAATTTTAATTTCTCTAGTTAGTAGCCTACCAGTTGTAATCCTGAAGCACTACTGAATCATACTGAATTCTAATGGATAATTGGACAAGGATACTGACTAATTGTTACGAAAACCCAGTAACAGGCTGGATGCTAGAAGGGCAGTCCTTTCTAGTATTCACTGGAGATCTCTAAGTTTTTAGAATCGCCTTTTTTGTATCAAACCACAACCCGGTTGGTCAGGTACTGACCTTAGGTGCCTGTCCAGTGCCTTCTTAAAGACAGCCAGGGGTTTATTGATAATCCCCCTTATGTATGCTGGAAGGCAGCTGAACAGTCTTGGGCCCCGGACACTTATTGTGTTGTCTCTCAATGTACTCATGACGCCCTGCTTTTCATCTGGGGAATGTTGCATCTCCTGCCGAGTCTTTTGCTTTCATATGGAGTGATTTTCGTGTGCAGGTTTGGTGCCAATCCCTCCAGGACCTTCCAAGTGTATATTATCATGTATCTCTCTCGTCTGCGTTCGAAGGAATACAGATCAAGGACCTTCAACTGTTCCCAGTAGTTTAGGTGCCTTATCGTACTTATGCGTGCCGTGAAAGTTCTTTGTACACTCTCCAGGTCTGCAATGTCGCCAACCTTGAAGGGGGCCGTTAGTGTACAGCAGTATTCCAGCCTATAGAGCACAAGCGATTTGAAGAGAATCCTCATGGGCTTTGCGTCCCTAGTTTTGAAGGTTCTCATTATCCATCCTATCATTTTCTTAGCGGATGAGGTAGATACATTGTTGTGGTTTTCCATTATTTGTGAAAATAAGGACAAGCGTGCTTTCCAGTCTTGTTGGCTTCACTATATGTTAACATTGTGTATATTTATTGCAGAGATTCAGCAACTCATGTGTTTGTGACTTTTCATTTGTGCTGCCTCCAGGGACATTCTCCGCTGTAACATTATTTGCTACACTCTTCCATTTTGTATGTCTTGGATCGACATCACCAAGCAGCAAGAAGTTTGGGGATGGGACTGGAAGGTTTTCCAGACAGTAATCAATTTTCAATAAATATTCCTTGAATTGTTGGGAAGTTGTATATGGTGGCTTATATACAACCACAATGACTAGGTTTTGGTTCTCGATCTTGTGAGGGAAAAAGTTCAATATATATAGGGGTAGGGAAAATATGAATGTATGGTGACTGTAGTTTGTTTGGCAGTATGCTAGTTAAGGTAGGTGGAGTGTCTAACGCCCACTCCCCTCCCTCCTTTCCCATTTTTACACCCTGTGAGAGGTGACATATATGTCTCCAACCGGTGGAGAAATCACTTGACTGGCTGCTTCCATCAAACCTGTAAGTATGCGTCCCCTCAAGGAAGGTTCCTTGATGTTGGTGAGGGGCTCTTGATTTAGGGAATTGGATCTGTGCTCCAGTTCCCCGAATTAAGCCTGAATGCCTTCCACATCCCCCCCCCCAGGCGCTGTATAATCCTCCGGGTTTAGCGCTTCCCCTTGATTATAATAATAATAATAATGTAAGTATACGTTTTGCTCCTGTATCTTTTATTCTATTTTGAATTTGTCTTAATAAGAGCTTCACTCTTATTTAGGGCTGCACACTTGTGTTTATTCCTGCCTTGCTTCTACTTCAGTCATTTTTCAATCCTCACTATTTCTTTTAAAGGCCATGCAACTATCGTGTGAGTGATTTAGCGAGCAGGTTGTAACTATATTTATTTCTTCATTATAGCCTTGATTTGTCGGCGTGGGTCATCTGATACAGGCGAGGTGACGTTAAGGACAGCAAGGGTCTGGCAAAGATCTAGTGAAAATAACTAGCCTAACATGCCTACAATCCAACCGCACCCTTCCACACTTAAACCGATCACCCCAGCCAGCTACACACCCAATTACCCAGTGTAACTACGTGTTGTATCGGGCTACTCAACACTGTGGTGATGTGAGTGGCTATCCAACGTCTTCAACACTGTGGTGATCAGAGGATAAGTTCACCTTGGGAGAATCGTATTGTGGAAATCGTCGTTTGTCACGAACAGCTGTGACCCCCCTCCCTTCCTCTCTTCAGCAACAGCTTCTTCTTCAGCACAACCAGAGCTGTGGTAAGATGGGGAGGAAGAAGAATGGGGAAGGATGGAAATGCTGGAAAATGATGGGAGAGGGAGGAGAGGAGGGGAAGAAAGGTAAGTGGCCCAACCACTTTGGAGCAAGTGGTACAGATGTACTGCAGGTGTCGATGGCTATGTGAGAGGCAGCCGTGAGCATCTGACGAGATGAGTGTGGTCATACAACAAGGAGGCAGGCAGGAGACAGCAGGAAGAGCAGAGAAGGCAGCTGCAGCAGGGCAGACTGGATCAGCTAAGCAGTGAATAGTCGCAAGCTAGTTATGCAACTGAGCCTTTGGAGAGATTTTTGAACTTCGTTCTTGTGAGATGGCGCACTTTGAATGGTATTTTTGGATTTGGTCCCGGATTGTGGAGGTTGTAGAGTATTTCGTCTAGCTCAATGGGTGGTTCTTCGTCACGGGTGAACTTGACAGTCCCTTCCTGGAGCCGGTGGATGAGTTCTTGGACAAGCATTGCGTTACTGTGTGGTTCCTTGGTGGAGAACGAGACACCAGGCGTGTTGAGGAAGGCTGGCTTGGTCGCAGAGGCAAGTGAGGTGGGTCATTGGTTGGTGGTGGAAGGTGGAGGTGGTCTCTCATTGGTGGGAGTTGGTGGAGGCTCGACGGGCAGCGGGGCCTCTGATTGGTTCGTTGTAGTGGTGGTGGCTTGAGGCGGAGGTGGTCTCTCATTGGTGGATTCCGATGTAAAGCAGGTGGTGTCTTCAGATAACAAATCTTGCATGTCATCTGGTGCCTCGAAGCTGACGGTTCTCGGAATTATTTTCAAAATATCAGCTGAAGCAGGACTAGCTGGGAAGTTGAATGATGGCAGATTGTTGAGGGCAAGAAGTTCATTTATAGATGTGTTGAAACAACCCGGGTTTGCCGCATTTTGCATGTGTGCATACATCATGCAGTAGTAGAATTTTGTTGAAATATCATCTGGTAGCGGAGAGGCGGTGAGTGGTGGAGGCTGCTGAGTGGCTTGTAAAATCTTGGTGGTGGTCGTCTGTAGCTTAGCTATAGCAGCATAAGTAGAAGAGTTTCCTGTAGTCTTCTTCAGGTCTTCCTTTAGTTTCTTTGAAAGGATCTCCTTACGAATAGGACATTTGGCTGCCTGTTTATGGTGGTCACTCTTACAGTTGATGCAGGTGGGAGCAGTTGTTGTTGATGGACTGATTACATCGTCTTCAATCAACAACCTCTACTAGTGAGAATGGCTGGATTTGAGAGGGACCTGACCTCTCAATGTCTACATTCTTACTCTACTAGTGACCTACGTCTCACCTCATGGCGCTATAAAAGGCTCCATCCTATCACTTCAACTCCATATTATTCCAGACAATGGAACAATACTCTTCTCCAGACTGAGGGACTGACCACCTCAAAACTTTAAGGGTGATGTACTGATTACATCGTCTTCAAGTCTCTTCTGCTTCTATCAACTTCGCTGTACTCGACTGAAGAAGCCTACTGTGTAGGCGAAACGTTTCGAAATAAAGATACCTAACTGTTGCATATGTGTCTTACCTAAACAGGTGGGAGCAGCAGTTGAGGTGAAGGAACGAAAGTGGAACAGATCTTCTTGCTCTTCACATGGCATTCGGCAGTTGAATGATTGTAGGAGTAGCATGCCCAGAAAAGTGTTACATGGTTGAAGCGTTCTGGTTCAATTTGACGAGGGTTGATAAAGTAGTAGGAGATGGCCAGGCCATCAGACAGGGCTCTGGTCGCTATGGTGACGTCCAGAAACGTGACCTTGAGCATCGAGGAAGCGTTGGGGACCTTCACAACAGAGTCAATCTTGGCCCAGGCGTTAAGATCTTCAATTGATGACTTAATGTCGTCGGGAGGCATGTTCGTGATTAGCCTATCATGAACACTGACCGTTTAGCTAGCATGTAAGGTGAGGTAGAGATGGTAAAGCATCGGTCGTCTAATATCTTCAGTGCAGCAGGCGTGAGTACCTTGTCTGCTTCTTCATCATCAAGAAAGGTGACAAGGAAAGCTTCTTTCAGAGAGTAATGTTCGAGAACTTAACTCTCAGACTAGACTGGAGAGAGGATGCAAGTTCAAGCTTCGTGGCATCGTTGATGACAGCAGTCTTGGATTTAATCCTCACACGATGAGACATCGTAGAGATGGTAGAGGTTCCCTTCCCCAATGGGGATCGTAGGGAGACTAGTTGAGAAGTTTGTGAATGTATTGTGAATCTGTGAATCAACAACAACAACAGCTTTGAGTTTCCGAAACTCCTCAAAGTTCTGTGTCAACAACATCGGCCCAAAAACATTCGACGTTTGCTGTCTGTGTATAAATTACCTTTGAAATCATGTGTTATTTATATATTTCACTTTTCATTTTTCTTTCAAGTAGGACTAATTCTCATGTTTAATTGTTATAAATTTTCACATCAATTCTTATAATAAAATGTTTATCTTTGTATGTTATTGTTATATTTTCCATTAATACTTTTCCTAAGGAGGAGCCAACCTCGTTAAGTACTTGTCTAAGATCTGACAGGGTTGAGTAAGTCTTCACACTCTTTATCGTTAGAAATTCAACTACATCATTTATGGTGTTCAGTAAGTATGTGCAAATGATCGACTCTGACATGCAGGCCAACCTTCCCTTGTTGCCTGTTCTTTCAATATAATGCCTCCATAACAGTTCGATAGTTGTTTCCGTGCTGCCTTATTATTATTATTACTATTATTACTAGTAGTAGTAATAATAATAGTATTATTATTATTACTAATAATAATATTATTATTATTATTATAATATTATTTTTATTATTATTATCAAGGGAAAACTCTAAACCATTAGCGGCGGTCATAAAAAGCATGTAATGAAGGGTAATCAGGCTCAGTCCAAGGATTAGGAGGAGAGTTTTGGTTTCCTGGATCAAGTACCTCCGCTTCAAAAATTCTGACCTTGATGTTGTTGCTAGATGACAACAACAGTGCCAAGCACAGAAAGATGCACACCCAGCAAGGGGTTAGCATGTTGCTTTCACTGCTGTGGGTAGCAGACAGTCGCCCTTGAGAGTCCTCTTTCCTTACAAGTAAACACACATGTATAATTAATTTCATATTCTTTTTTCTTGTTAGTTTTGGATTGCTACACTGAAACATGATGTTAAAATATAGGTAAAATCAACATTAAGTATGACTGTGGTTGCAGTATCGTCTGGTTGCAGGCAGGGTCGTTGCAACCTGCTAAGCGAGCGATGACGCCACTTAGTACCACTACATCTGAAGGAATGGAGAAAGGTGACATCAAAATTGGCGTATATTTTTTAGACGTGCTAATTTCATTGTTTTGTTTTTAGAGCTACACTTTAATTTGGTACGATTCACGCTATGGAGTGAAGGGTTTGTCGGAGTTAATGAAGCTTTTGATATGTGCAAGGAGAGAGAGAGAGAGAGGTAGTGGGATGGAGGGACCTGGAGGAAGGTTATTGAAATCATTTGTTTGAAGCTGAATCCAACTCTGAACCACACTTAGCCTACTGACTACTAAACTTCTTAGCGGTTTTCACTCAGGAAGTCACTAATAATATCCCATTTATTAGGTTTTTTTAGTGGGTCTGAAGATCAATTATGTAATATCAGTCACTAGCGAAATGGTTATCAAACAGATAGACCGTTTGAAGCAAAATAAATCGCCAGGTCCTGATGAGCTTTTTTTCAAGGGTTCTTAAGGAATGCAAAATGGAACTCTGTGAACCTTTAACTAATATTTTTAATTTATCTTTTCAAACATGTGTAGTTTCTGATATGTGGAAGATGGCCAATGTAATTACTATATTTAAAGAAGGGGACAAGTTGTACCATCAAATTACCGCCCAATAAGCCTAACCTCAATTGAAGGCAAATTACTAGTCAGTTATAGTTGATAATATAAGAAGCCATCTCGATAGGTATAATTTGATTAATGATACTGAACATGGATTCACCAGCGGCCGTTCCTGTGTAACTAATTTATTAACTTTCTTCAGTAAGGCTTTTAAGGCTGTTGATCATGATAAAGAATTAGATATTGTTTATTTAGATTTTAGTAAGGCTTTTGATAGAGTACCACATCAGAGACTTAAATAAAGTGGCTGCTCATGGCACTGGGGAAAAAGTGCTGTCATGGATAGAGAGTGTGCATCTGAATGGGGATCTGTAACAAGTGGCGTTCCGCAGGGATCGGTTTTAGTCCCATTGTTTATAATATATATAAGTGACTTTGACGAGGGAATTACTAGTGATATAAGCAAATTCGCTGATGACACAAAGATAGGTAGGATAGTCGATTCAGACATTGATGTCTCAGAACTTCAGGAGAATTCAGACAAACTCAATTCGTGGTCAGAAAGTGGCAGATGCAGTTCAATGTAGATAAATGTAAAGTTCTAATGCTCAGAAATGTTCATAACCCTAGCACCTACCAGCTTAATAATGCTGAACTTAGCAGTACAGAATGCGAAAAGGACTTGGGTGTTATGGTGAGCAGTAACCTTAAACCAAGAGAGCAATGCCTAAGCGTACGTAATAAGGCAAATAGATTACTGGAATTTATATCAAGAAGTGTAAGCAACAGAAGTCTGGCGGTTATACTACGGCTTTATACATCATTAGTAAGGCCTCACCTAGATTACGCAGGTCAGTTCTGGTCTCCATTTTACAGAATGGATATAAATTCGTTAGAAAACATTCAGCAACGAATGACAAAGTTAATACATTCCATTAGAAATCTTCCTTATGAAGAAAGATTGAAGACCCTAAAATTACATTTACTTGAAAGACGAAGAATGAGGGAGACATGATCGAAGTGTACAAGTGGAAGATGGGTATTAACACCAATCAAATCCAGCCCCTCCCACTCATATATATGTCCAATCTCTTTTCAAAGCCACCCAATGTCCTAGCCTCTATCACCCTATTCTGAAGATTGTTCCACGTATCCACAACTTTCTTCGAAAACCAGTACTTCCCTGTGTCCTTTCTAAATTTAAATTTATCTAACTTAAATCCGTTATTTTTGGTTCTTACCTGGTTCGAAATCCTCAGTATTTTATTAATATATTCTTTGTTTATGTCCATCATCCACTTATACACTTCGATATCTCCCCTCATTCTATGTTTCTCCAGAGAGTGAAGATTCAAGGCTCTAAGTCTGTCTTCATGCGGGAGATTCCTTATAGAGTAAATCATTTTAGTCATTCTTCTCTGTATGTTACCCCACGAATCTATATCCGTCCTGTTGTACGGAGACCACAACTGAGCAGCATAATCCAAATGAGGCCTCACTAGTGATGTATAGAGCTGTAAAATAACTTGTGGACTTTTGTTACTTATATTTCTTGAAATAAATCCTAATAATCTGTTAGTCTTGTCGCACACACTTAGGCACTGTTGTCTTGGCTTTAGATTTCTGCTTATCATGACTCCCAAGTCTTTTTCATATTCTGTATGATCAAGCTCTACTTCACCTAATTCATAGCTTCGAGGGTTATTTTCATTACCAAGGACTAGTACCTTACACTTATCCACAATGAACTTCATCTGCCATTTTTCAGACCAAGACATTAATTTGTCCAAATCCTCCTGGAATTCATTGGTATCCTCCTCAGAATGAATCATACGGCCTATTTTGTATCAACAGCAAATTTGCTCATGTCACTTGTAATTCCTTCATCAAGGTCATTAATGTAAATTATGAACAATAAAGGGCCAAAAACTGATCCCTGTGGAACGCCACTAGTGACTAATCCTCATTCAGATTTGACCCAATTAATGGACACTCTCTGCTTTCTGTTGGTAAGCCATGCCTCTATCCATGCTAGAACTTTACCTCCTATACCATGAGCTGCCACTTTTCTTAAGAGTCTCTTGTGAGGTACTCTATCGAAGGCTTTACTAAAATACAAATAAACAATATCATATTCTTTATCACTATCTACTGCCTCAAATGTTCTATTGAAGAATGTCAGTAAATTTGTCAGGCAGGAACGACCTCTCGTGAACCCATGCTGAGATTCATTAATCAAATTATGCTCTTCAAGGTGACTTCTAATAATGTCAGCTATAACTGATTCTAATAATTTACCTGCTATAGACGTCAGGCTTATTGGACGGTAATTTGAAGGAATAGGAACCACATTAGCCATCTTCCACATCTCTGGTACAACACCAGTAAGGATACACGCATTAAACACACTCGTTAATGGCTGAATAAGTTCCATCTTGCATTCTTTAAGTACCCTGGAAAACAACTCGTCGAGTCCCGTGGACTTATTTTGCTTCAGTTTGTCTATCTGTTTGATAACCATGTCCCTCGTGACAGTAATATTAGTTAATTTGAATTCATCAGGAACTGAATAACTGCTAATTTCTGGAATCTCATTTATGTCTTCCTGTGTAAAAACTGACAAAAAATAGTCATTAAATAGGGAACACATTTCCAGTTCGTTATCCGTCAGCTGACACGTTCTGCTTCTGACTCTCGCCTCGGCAGGTCATAGCAACTCTCCTTGTTCAGTCTCCCTACGATCCCCGTTGGGATCTCCACGATGTCTGATCGTGTGAGAATTAAGCCCAAGTCTGCAGTCGTTAACGACGCCACGAAGCTCGAGCTTTCAACCTCACTCAACACTTGTCTTCACGCCAAATTCTCCAAGATTACTTCACTGAAAGAAGCCTTCATCGTTACCTCTCTCGATGATGCTGAAGCTGACAAAGTACTTACACCTACAGCCATGAAGACATTAGAAGACCGTGGTTTTACCATCTCCACGTCACCATACATGCGTGCAAAACGCTCTGTGTTCATGAAACGCCTTGACAGGCTAATCACGAACATGTCTATCGAGGAAATTACGTCATCACTTGAAGACCTCAACACTTGGGCCAAGATTGACTCTGTTGTGAAGATCCCCAACGCTTCCTCGATGCTCAAGGTCACGTTTCTAGACGTTACCATGGAGACCAGAGCACTGTCTGATGGCCTGGCCATCTCTTACTACTACATCAACGCTCGTCAGATTGAGCCTGAACGATTCACTTACATAACACCATGTTGGACATGTTACTCGTACAGTCACTCTACTGCCGACTGCCACGTGAAGAACAAGAAGATATGTTCCACCTGTGGGTCTGCAGGTCACGATTTTCGTTCTTGCACTTCCCCTGCTGCTCCCACTTGCATCAACTGTAAGAGTGACCACCATACTCTTGCAGCCAAATGTCCATTGCGTAAGGATATCCTCTCTAAGAAACTGAAGGAAGAAACTAAGAAGCCATCTGGAACCTCTCCTTCGTACGCTGCAATTGCAAAGATTCAGTCAACAACATCCAAGATTCTACAAGCCACTCAACAGTCGTCTCCACCACCTCTCACTACCAAACCTCCACCTGACGATATCTCTACCAAATTCTATTACTGCATGATGTTTGCTCACATGCAAAATGCTGCTAAACCTGGTTCTTTCAACACGACTATTAATGAACTTCTTGCACTTAACAACATGCCATCATTTAACTTCCCTGCAAGTCCACCATCAGCTGAGATTTTGAAAATAATCCCGAAGATCGTCAGTTTTGAAGCGCCAGATGACATGAAGGAATTAATAATTGATGACGACGTCGCCTCTTCTGAATCCTCCAATCAACATTCACCTGACAACATCCACTACACACTAGAGTAAGCTTTCGCCACTACACACTAAAGCAAACTTTCACTACTACACACTAGAGTAAGCTTTCACCACTACACACTAGAGTAAACTTTCACCACTACACACTAGAGTAAACTATCACCACTACACACTAGATCAAACTCTCACCTCTACACACTAGAGTAAACTTTCTCCACTACACACTAGAGTAAACTTTCACCACTACATACTTGAGTAATCTTTCACCAACTCACAGTAGAGAAAACTTTCACCACTACACACTAGATCAAACTCTCACCACTACACCACTGACCCGAAGAAGTAGCTTATATACTGTAGGCAGGAGAGGTGCAGCACATATGCTGTGTTTTTCAAGATTGATGGACTGATCACATCCACTTAAGGCTGAGGGATTGATTATTTCAAACTCCTTCTGTTCTTCACCATTCTCCATTGTATAGACTGATGAAGTCACTATGTGGCAAAACGTTTCCTTATTAAAGATACCCAAGTGTTGCATATATGTTTAATTTATCAACCCTTCAGTAATGTTCCTATCAGGATGAGGTTTTCTTAAGCCAATAACTCGACACAAGGATTGATTTCTGTATTGATTTTGTTCTTCCAGGAAAGCAGTGAGATAGTTGAGTGAGGATCTTAGGCATTTGTACTCTGATGTTAATGAGAAAGGTGATACCAGGCTTCAAGATAACGATCTTAGCAGAAAATGGAAGAACTGGAATTTGTGCTAATGTATTTTTGGACTCCTGTACTAGGTCATTTCCACAAGGTCAGTAAAAGCCATCCAGAAATCGGAACTGTTATTGAGAACTTGTACATGTTTGTATAGTTCACTTCAGGAATTTTTAAGCAAAATTAGAGAAGATTTTGATGAGCCTTAGCAACAAGCAAAAGTGATGAATGGTTTGAAAAACCGACAAGTTGAAGATTGAGACACTTGACTTATATACTGTAGTGAGGTGAGGTTGAAGCAGGCGGAGGCGGGGTCATAGTGGTACCATCCACTAGTCGAAGTAGGTCTTCGTCCAAAGGTTGAACAAGTGTTGAAGAATTCTTTGTAACAAGATCCCATGATGCTGCAGTGTCTGACAGTTGTGATGAATGGTTTGAAAAACCGACAAGATGAAGATTGAGACACTTATGCAGCATATGGGAATCTTTATTCAGGAAACTTTTCGCCACACAGTGGCTTCATCAGTCCAATACAAAGAGGAAGGCGTAAGGAGAGGAGGAGTATGAGGTAATCAGTCCCTCAACCTGGAGTCAATGTGTTCAGTCCATCAATCTTGTAGAATCAATCTACAAGATTGATGGACTGAACACATCGACTCCAGGCTGAGGGACTGATTACCTCATACTCCTCCTCTCCTTACGCCTTCCTCTTTGTATTGGACTGATGAAGCCACTGTGTGGCGAAACGTTTCCTGAATAAAGATTCCCATATGCTGCATAAGTCTCAATCTTCAACAAGCAAAAGCCACTTTGACAAATGTTAACTACAGAGGAGACAAAGATTAAGGAAACGGCAAGAAAATGACGGAAGTGCATCTGGTCGTGATGCCTTAGATGAACTGTCTTCAAGAGATCAGTTTAGGATAAAATCCTTCACTCCTATAGTAAATGCACTTGAAGCCAATTTAAGAAGAAAAGCTACTGTGTAAAGTGATGTTGCACAAATGTTTTCCTTTCTTGCTAATCTCACAGGATCTAAGCAAGAAATTCAGCAAGATGTTGAACTGTTGATGGCGGCAGCATAACACCCATAAGATGTTCACCTGAAACTTACTAATGAACTTTTGCATTTTCACTTGTACGTGAGACAAAGCCATAGGCCTACAGAATATCATTCACTGTCTCATACAGACCTTTATCAAATTATATACAAGGAAATATTTCAGACGGCCTTCCCTAATGTGGAAGCAATCTTGCGGCTATTTCTTAGCTTAAAGGTCACTTAATTCTCAGGAGAGATGTCTTTTTCAAGCCTCAAAAGAATTAAAAATGAATTAAGGACCACAATGTCTCAAGAGAGGTTGTCCCATTGAACATTCTGTGCATGGAAAGTGACGAACTTAGACAAACAAATTTTGATGAACTTTCAGATGATTTTGCTATGAGGAAGGACGGAAAAAGATTTTTTTTTTTTAGTCTTAGTGTATTTGATGATTGTAGTTTATTTATTTCTTAATATGTATTTTAAAAGAATACATGTATTTTAAAGAATGTGAAAATAAACTTACAATTTAATTTTCCTAAAAATTCCTACTTATTCCACAAAATGTTTACAAAGTTCGGTTATTACAGTATTAATTTTAACATTTATGCTTTTTTTCAATCACTACGGTATTTAATAATAACATCTTATGTCCTTAAGAAAAGGAATTGTGAACTGTAGAGTTTCAAACACCTGTCATCATCCTCGGCTTTACTGAATTTTGTTTAAAACTCTTCCATCTTCCTCTAGTGGTGAGGTTGGGGGTCTGGGAGGCACCTCACAAGTGGAATAACCTAGGACCTCTCTTCATCTATATCCGGCACTGAATTGGTTTATTGGCTCTCCTAGGCCGGTCCAACTCACCCACTCATGTACTCGTCCAATCCATATTTGAAGTTACCCAAAATTTTCACCCCAATGACGCTACCTGGTATAGCTAAAACTTTTTATTCCATCTGAATTATTTAAAATGCTATAATAAGTAGCCCGATTATCAATTATTTTTTGCCTTATCCAGAGATAAAGTACCATGACTGAAAAATATTTTGTCTCTGAAGTAATCAGCAGTATTGATGAACTTTCCGTCCAGTTACTCTGTTCTGATTAAATGACTTAGCGACTCAGAGCTTCTGCAAGAGGACGGTGCAGCGAGAGGACGTCGGAGTTTACACTCTGAGCACTAATACCCAAACTTACATTTTTGGGGTTATTCTGAGTTGATTAGAGCTGAGAGGAAACTTGCTGTCACTTCGAGCCACATCCCGTCAAGAGGGTAAGGCGGTGACTAGCTTGCTTGCTCCCTCCTCTCTCCCTATAACTCCCCCAGTTCATCCTACTCCCCTCGATACCCCAGCCACTACACTAGCCTAACCACAAACACACTCTTTACACTGCTGTCCTACCTTTCCTGCCTTCTTTTTCGGCAACTTTGCCTCTGGCGACTTAAAACAAGGCAAGGTGACTATCCAGTAGCCCGTGTGGTATTTTAAACTCTGGTCGATCGTTGCCTTGGGTCCTGTCCCCCTCATTTCCTCGAGGGTAGGCTATGTTAAGGGCTGACCTTCATAAGTCAGCCGAAGTAGGAATGTAAAACTCTCAGGAAAGTTCTTTTTTCCAGCATATTATCTGGGAGAACCTTACCTTAACTGGGCAACATGCCCAATATAAGAATCAGACTTCGGGTCACTGATGGCCAGAAGTCCAAAAAAAAAAGAAAGTTTAGGCTGCATTTGTACTAATGCCACGGTTGCACTGGTGGATATATTCCAGATCCACTCTGATGCAGTTCTTCTGCTCTCCTCAGAAGAGGAGCTGCTCCAAATTATTAAAGGAAGATGTTCTAGACAAACTCCTCAATGAGGGTATCACCCCCATTCCACCAAGCAACTTCCAGGTCCAGCGCTCTGTGTTTGTTGCACGCATTAACAGATTCACGCGTGAAAATTCTGCTGAAGAACTCGTGGAGGAGATAAACAGTGCAAACTCCGAGATCAACATCCCCAAGGCATATAAGTTTGCAAAGAACAGTCTATGAAATTAATTCTCGAGACATCAGAAGAAGCCAAACTCATCTGTGTAAATGGTTTGAGATGCTATGGTACCAAATGCACACCCGACCAAGTATCTATGGAATGGCTCGTGAACATCACTCAGTGCTTCAAGTGCTATGGTTTCGGCCATAATATAAACAAATGCACCAGTAAAAAAACAGTCTGCAGTATCTGCTCAGGAAAACATGTTTACAGGGAATACCCCAACAGAAGAAAACCCAAGTGTGCCCTTTGCAGTGGGAAACATCATGCTGTCTTCCCTAGCTGCCCTGTTAGGAAATCCACAGTCCAGAAAATTCTGGAAGACAAGAAACTGATGAATGCCAAGAAAACTACTCCACCGACACAACCCATGCTGTCCCAAGAATTCTTCCCCAATCTTCTGAGCTCTGGAAGGGCACCTACTGCTCAACCGCCCCAACCTAACCCTGGGATGCACCAAGCCCAAGCTCCACTCTCCTACCCTATCTCCCCAAGGCCCATACAAGAAGGAGTAACGAAGGGGACTGATGTATATGATGGCTCGTGACATGGTGCGAGGCGATGACCAGCTCAGCTCTACCATCATCAACGAGCTGTTATTAGCAAATGGAGCCTCAGCTTTTGTCATCCCAGATAAAGTGCGCTCATTAATGAATTCCTCTCCTCATCCCAGGATGAATGTACATCCCCCAACATTCACATCTAACTCCCCAGCAGTGAATAAACGACCCCTGCACCTGCACCAGTCACTGCACAATCCGCCGCCGTAGGGGCTGACCCTAACGACCAGTCAGGTTCCACTGCTGCTGTGAGTGATGGAGCCGCTGGGCATCCAGCTCAACTCACCCTGGTACCCTTCAACGAAGAGACCCCAATGTCTCCCATCACCTAGGTGGATGGGAATGATGACTTAGTGCACTTCGGGAACGAGGAAACTGACGTGTCCATAGATTCATATGACGAGTCTGTTTCGTCAGTTAGTGTATCTAATACCAGCAGTACTAATGATGACCAACAATTCTGTTCTCGGGGAGCCATTCAAAAATACAGCCCCCTTTCCCTAACGATTCGAGCAGAAAGACCACGTACACACCAGGTAGCTATAACCTCAGGCCACAAGCAGCATTAACGCAAAACATACTAAATAATGGGGATTGATCTCTCTGAAGAGCAAACTCTTTTCTTTGTGATGACTTCCCATCGCAAAATAGTAAGAATATCTTCATCATCTGGTTATTGTCCCGAGGGACACTACAGTGTTTGTGGATATACTACAAAAGAGCTCCCACTTCTTAAATGTCAGAAACTCATGTGTTCCAACTACTGCCACACAGACTTCTTGCCAGAAGTCTTTCATTGTAGCCAGGTAGAACCAAGGGTGTATCTACGGAAAATAGCGCCTATAGCAAGCACAGAAGTTGCGCCCCTGTCTAAGCACCTGACACCCATCTTTTAGACAACTTTATGAGGCTCCGTGGCCTGGCTGGCAAAGCTCTCGATTCACACGCCGAGGGCCCGGGTTCGATTCCCGGCGGGATAGAAACATTTCGACTCGTTTCCTTACATCTGTTGCCCTGTTCACCTAGCAGCAAACAGGTACCCGGGTGTTAGTCGACTGGTGTGGGTGACATCCTGGGTGACAAGATTGAGGACCCCAATGGAAATAAGACAGTCCTCGATGACGCACTGGCTAACCCTCCGGGGTTAAAAATCCAAACGAAATCTTATCTTACCGTAAAATCAGCTCAAAAATGCATTTGAAGATCGTTAATCTTTTAATTAACAAACTATTGCAATACACGAGAATTACAACTGCACCTTCCATGCTGTCACTGATACAAATTGGTCTATGAGATGCTCAAATTCAATTTTTTTTCAGTTTCTTCTGTTTGTACAGTGAGGAGAGCAAGATCACAGACTCTGCCTTGACTCACGGAGACTCAAATAATGATCTCTCACAGCTGGCGATGGAAACTGCGATGGTTAACATTATGTAAATAGCAATGCAGAGATTAAGGAAGTCGCTCTCATCTCCATAATGAACAATAAATTCGAGAAGTACTTCAGGTCTTGATATTTTCATGTTGGCCCGACTTGATAGCAATATTCTGCAATCCAATATTTTTTCATATAGCTGCTGTTCATCAATATCAGAGCCGTACAATTCGCCAGAATTTTCACACTTCTTCTTTAGGTCGTTACTGTCGGTAGAGCGAAAAACCAACGTCAAAGACCTGGGAGTGATCATGTCGGAGGATCTCACCTTCAAGGACCATAACATTGTATCAATCGTAACTGCTAGAAAAATGACAGGAGGGATAATGAGAACCTTCAAAACTAGGGATGCCAAACCCATGATGACACTCTTCAGGTCGCTTGTTCTATCTAGGCTGGAATGTTGCTGCACACTAACAGCACCTTTCAAGGCAGGTGAAATTGCTGACCTAGAAAATGTACAGAGAACCTTCACGGCGCGCATAACGGAGATAAAACACCTCAATTACTGGGAGCGCTTGAAGTTCGTAAACCTGTATTCCCTGGAACGCAGGCGGGAGAGATACATGATTATATACACCTGGAAAATCCTAGAGGGACTAGTACCGAACTTGCACACAAAAATCACTCACAACGATAGCAAAAGACTTGGCAGACGATGCAACATCCTCCCAATGAAAAGCAGGGGTGTCAATAACACGTTAAGAAACAATACAATAAGTGTCAGGGGGCCCGAGACTGTTCAATTGCCTCCCAGCATACATAAGGGGGATTACCAATAGACCCCTGACAGTCTTCAAGCTGGCACTGGACAAGCACCTAAAGTCGGTACCTGACCAGCCGGGCTGTGGCTCGTACGTTGGATTGCGTGCAGCCAGCAGTAACAGCCTGGTTGATCAGGCTCTGATCCACCAGGAGGCCTGGTCACAGACCGGGCCGCGGGGGCGTTGACCCCCGGAACTCTCTCCAGGTAAACTCCAGGTAAACCGTAACAGAGTCCCTTAGACGAGAAGGAACCCAAACTTGGCTTGAACCTTTCATCCATTTCTTTCTAAGGACGGTCGAGTGTTCTTTCATGACTCTTTCCATTGCCTTCTTGTGTGTTAACTTAGCATCTTTCGAGTTCTCATCAGCCATTCGCTTCTTTCGTCTCTGACGTCTTTCAACTTCAGTATTCCATTTTTAAAAGAGACTGAGTCCTCCTTCGAGTGACTCACTGACCAACACTTCTCTTTCATGATCTCCGAGGACTTTCAAATCCAGGGCAGCAGTGTGGAAGTTCATGCTAGGAACCTGCTGAATGCAGCCTCTTTTGAATATGGTCAATGCGAATGAGTATTTTGTTCCAAAATCCTAGCAAACTCAATAAATCATAACTCAGCATGTGGTTATACAGCTGCCTTGCATCACTTCTTGTTTCACTAGTCTCGTTTTCATTGTCTATCATGTCCTGGAGAACTTGAAGTATCTCCTCAAGTTGGTTACTTGTTGACGGGCTTCACTGCTTCTGTCCTTGCACTCCACTTGATTTCAGACTCCGACTTAACAACCAACCATGCTGTGTGGCAGTAGTTTTCTTCCAGCGCTATATCAAACGAGAGGACATGTAGAAAGCTTTAGTGGTTCCAAAAAACGTGAACATCAATGTATCCTGCGTGGCTGCATGTATACCCACCAAGTTGAGTGAGTGATTATAGCAATTCATAAACACTGCCAATTTTTTTTCTCATTTATTCTTTGATGACCACCACCTCTATGTCCAGCCATCACATCAGCGTTGTCATAGCCTTCAACCAAGCTCTCAGCATCCTTATGGCTTATTTTTAATAATATGATATCTTTATTTCTACAAGTACATGTACGTAGCATACAGGCCTAGCTGACGACAATGACATACAGCTTCTTGTGCAAAGCATTTCTGGCAAATTAGGTGAGTTTTGTCCCAGGATGCACCCACACCAGTCGACTAATACCCAGGTACCAATTTTACTGATGGGGAACATAGAAACACGCCCATTGTTTCTAGCCTTACTGGGAATCGAACCCAGACCCTCGCCGCGTGAAGCGAGAACTTTAACCACCAGGCCACGGGGCAGTTTGGATATAACCAAGGATGGACTCTCTAACACGGACTGTTTTTCTCTCAAAATCAACTTCCACCTACCTCACTACTTCTGAAATCTGCTTACAGTGTCTGATCAGGAGTCGAGTCGAACATGACACCATAGTATACTTGGTTTTACGAATGTTTCTCAGTAAATTCCGGCGAGCAGTGGAGTGGATACCATCATGTGGATGAATTTGTTCTGGACACCCGGTGAAAGATAAGAGGTGGATTCATAATGAGTTTCCACATGAGTGAGGTATCTTTCATGACAAGGTCAAAGATGGCCAGTAGTTTCAGTAAGCCAAGGAAATTTTCCTCACAGGAGTCATAGTCCTACTGAAGTAACTCCCTGTGTCCTCGCAAAGCCAGGTTCTGAGTCGCAAGAAATTTTATGCAGTGAAGGATTCTCGTCAAGATATTACGCCACTTCTGCTTTTCCTTCTCAATCTGTGACTGAAGTTCAGCGTCTATAACTCCTCTAAAATAACAAAAAAAGGCACAATACCGTGACTGGAACGATACACAAATAACCCGCACATAGAAGAGAGGACCTTACGACGACGTTTCGGTCCAAGTCGGACCGAAACGTCGTCGTAAGCTCCTCTCTTCTATGTGCGGGTTATTTGTGTATATAACTCCTCTGTTTTCAGCTAAATTTCTTTCCAATTTTTCCACTTTATGACGCACTCCATTATTTTAACATTTTCATGAACACATTCTTCCAAGAGCTCTCCACTAGTTGACATTTTCCAGTTGTTTTTAAGACTGTTAGGATGATCTTTCTTGGTAAGCCCAATAAAGACATCCACCAACCTGGGAACTATAGACCTATATCTTTACTTGAAGTTACTGGAAAAGTTCTTGAGAAAGTCATTTCCAACAGATTGAATTACTATATGGAGTTTAATCACTTGTTTACTGAAAAACAATTTGCCTTTAGAACACATAGAGGTACCAATCATGCAATAAATGTTATTTTCGATACTGTAGCAAGTCTAAAACATCAGGGCAATCTTGCCTTAATTGCCACCAGAGATGTTCATAAAGCTTTTGATAGCTTATGGCATGATGGCCTTATATACAAACTCATTGACCTACCAGACCATAACTGGACTTTTCTCAGATTAATATATAATTTCTTAACTCAAAGAAAAATCATTCCCACCTTTCATGGCAGGTCGACAGAGCCTTTTATACCATCAGCTGGTGTCCCGCAAGGATCTTGTCTAAGTCCAATTCTGTTCAACATTTATGTGAATGACCTTCCTCAACCAGAGTTTAATGACACAATTGTGACACAGTTTGCAGATGATGTTATTCATGTCGTCTCATCAACTCCGGTAACAGGAAAATACAAGTATGAGAGAGTCATAGATAAAATGAATATTGAACTTCGTAGAACATCTAATTGGGGAAAGAAATGGAGAATTACGACTAATCCTGACAAGGTCCTTGTTAGCACTATAGGATGTTTTGCATCAACAATTGAAGATAAAGGGGGTATCTCCATCAGAGGTACACCTGTAGCCATTAGAAACCCTAACAAGATTTTGGGATATGAAATAGACAGGCTGCTCCACTCAACATCTCATGTAACTAAAAAGATCAACATAGCCAAAGCCGGTCTTAGCAGTCTCTTTCGATTCAATCAAGCCCCTCCACATGTCAAAAAACATCTGTATAACATGATAATAAGACCAATACTCGAATACCCTTGTGTCCCAATGTCATTAACAACAAAGACCAATATGCTACGGCTACAAAGGGTCCAGAATAGAGCTCTTCGCTTCATTACCGATACCAGGAGGAGAGACAGAGTTAAAATGGCAGATTTACACATACAACAAGATATTACTGCCATAAATGTACGCCTCGACACTCTAAAAAAGAAACAACTCTATTCAATGCAAGAACTATACATGCCAGATAGAGAACATCCTATACAAGTGGTAAATACCACGGATTATATCATCAATACTCCTCCTCACAGGACTCAAAGAATGACTCTCCCGCAGAGGGTCCGTCGTTTTATTCATAAAGATGATTACCATCGACCCATGATATTGAACAACCTCCCTGATGAAGAAGATTGGGTAACACCAGAACCCTTCTATGTATACTGAGAACATCATCGCCCCCAATTAGGGAGACATCTTATATAACTTTCTAATGTAAAAATTATGCTATTTACTATGGCTGGACACCACCTGTAAGAAGCCATTGTCACGAAATTCTATAAACTGGCCAGAAAATTATTGCCTTCATTGTCGCATAAATATCCGGTGTGCAATCGAAAAAAAAAAAAAAAAAAAAAAAAAAAAAAAAAAAAAAAAAGCAATTGCATCTTGTATAATTACTACCAATTCAGAGTCATGTACTTATATATCTGTTATATCTATGTGACTCTGATGGGTTAGTATTATACCCCTTAAATAATATATTATCATTTCACATACACTTTTTAAATTACACCAAAGTGGTTGAGCCACTTGCCTTTATATCCTTCCTCTCACCCCCCTCCCACCCTTTTCCAATATTTCTATCCTTACCCATCCTTCTTCCTTACCCATCTTACCAAAGCTCTGGTCTGGACAAGCAAGCAAAAACTAGTTGAATCCACTTCCTGCTCCAGTGAGGACTGGTGGTCTGACCGGGGATAGAGAAGACAACAGATACAAAATGCAGACTTTTTAGAAGGGAAATAGACCAGTCATAAGCGAGTCACTTCCTCACCACGACCATTTACCAGTTTACTCTTGACCAAAGTTTTGTTCATTGAGCAGTTATTTGTTGGTAGGAAAAGTCTCTCACTGATCTGGAAATACTTCAAATCCAGCTTTATTATTTCTGTTCTCAACGCGTCAGGCAGAATTGCTTTTCCAGTAACACTGTCGAACTTCAGAAGTTCAGTGGCAATATCATGCTGTTCAATCACTTCTGGTATGGCAGTTTGAGGCTCTTCGAACCATCCAGTTCACTAGGTTTAGTGTCATCAGGTTCAGTCTCATCAGGTAAAATCATGTCATCAGGTAAAATCATCTCATCAGGTAAAATCATCACCACCACCACCACCACCACCACCACCACCACCACCACCACCACCACCACCACCACCACCATCGTCTTTCCCTCCTGTCATATCCACGTTCTCTCTGGCAGCCTCACTTTTAATCTCGTTATACTTGGATTTATCTGACTTGACTTCCTCCTCGGCTTGTGACACATTTGTACTTGATCCACCTTCGGATTCTTATAAACTTGTAACAGATGCAGGCGACTCCATGGAACGTATCGAGCAACTTGTTCAGGGCTTTTCAAAGAAGGGCCTGAAGAACTTGCTTGACTTCCTGGCTTCCTCCGCCTTCAATTTTCGTGTCTTCCCTCTTCGTGAAAAAGCGTCTCATGGTTTTCTTACACAATGCACTGAAATAAGGAAATGACACTCTTAATAAGAACATTAAATTTCACAGATTTTGCACAAAATTGTAGACTACCTCCCTAGTTTGCGCAGGAGAATGACTTTACTGCCAGGTGGCAGTGATCAGTGGTACTGTGAGGTACGTGGTCATGCAGCTCCCAGCACTATATTTTTACCTAATAATTTATGTAAGTGGTTTAACAATCTAGCCATCCCAGCGCTTTTCACCCATGATAATCAAAGATAGATCATACATCTGAAGAATTTATTTTTCATTATCCGAGGATGGCTTGTCCGACTTTAATAGAAACTGCCCAGTGGCGCCCCCCTCAAGTTGCATCCAGGGCACTTATCATACCTGCCATACCTTAGGAGCTTGAAAGATATCCAAGGACCTACGACGTATGTGTTAGAAGAGAGCCTATAGCCACAACAGAAAGGTTCAGAGGTGCTCCAGGCGTTCCACTCAAGTAATCAAGATTGCACTAATGGTCTATGTTGGCAAGTTGCAGCTAAGATAATCCAGCTCAGTGTGGAGGGTTTCAAAGCCATGGCTTGCTTCTGCAGTGTTTTTAAATCTGAGGAGGGAGTGTTGAAGGAGGAGGTCCTACTTCTCCAGGAGGAAATTAGGAGGCTGAAGGTTCACCTCGATGGGTTTGGGAGTGAGTGTGAGGTGGCTGGAGTGGTTGAGGGAAATGAGGCTTCCAGCAGTGAGGCGCAGTCTGTCACTCGCTCCAAGGAGGCTGAAAGTGGGGAGGACGAAAAGGCTACCAGCGGTGAGGTGCAGTCCAGCACCTGCTACCAGTGGCGAGTGGCTCCCAGTAATGGAAGGAGCATCAAATTAAGGAAAGTTAAGAGAGAAGATATGGAGGTAGGAAATCACTTCTCTGTTCTTCAGGATGAGTGTACTTCAGTGGTCAGTGAAGGTAAAGGTACTACTTTCCCTACTAATGGATGTAAGCGAATTTTTGCGGTTGGTGAGAAGGAATGAGAAGGTGAGTGAGAGACTGTGCTCCCCTGGAGCTGGTGTTAGTGACATACTCAACAAGTTGGATAATATCATGTCGGGTAATGGGAACAAGACCATTATCTGTCTCAGTGCTGGTGGAAATGATATCAGGAAGGGTAGGAGAGAAGAATTGCTAGATACATACAGGTCAGCTATAGATTTAGTTAGATCTAAGGGAGGTATCCCAGTCATATGTAGCATCTTGCCTAGAAAGGGGGTGGGCAATGAATGGTTGTCTAGGGCAATTAGTGTAAATTGCTGGCTGGACAGATACTGCAAGGAACTTGCAATTCCCTTCATTGACAACTGGGACAACTTTTATGGTAAACATGATATGTATACAAGGGATGGGGTACATCTCTCTGGGGCAGGGGTGGTAACACTTGCAAACTCGATTGAGAGGGTCATTGCTGACATGTCTAGGATTTTAAACTGATAGAAGATAGAGGTATGAATGTGTGTGTTGGAAACAGTCAGGTTGCATTGCTACGGTTGAAAACATCAGATGTTTAAAAGATATTCATCATAAGGTTACAAATAAAGACAGTGAATCAGGTCAGCAAACAAAGGGAGACAGCAGAGGGCAGCGAGAGACTAAGGTTTACTCTACTAATAGCAGGAGTGTAAGAAATAAGATAGAAGAGCTAAGATTAATTGCTAGTGCAGGAAGCATAGATATTATTGCTATAACAGAGACCTGGCTCAATCTGAAAGATAGAGAAATGCCTTCTGAATGTCACATACAAGGCTATAAATTATTCCACACTGATAGGGTCAACAGGAAGGGTGGTGGAGTAGCGATGTATGTCAGAGATAATTTAAATTGTTGTGTTAGACAAGATATAAAATTAGAAGTGTCAGCCACTGAATCTGTTTGGTTACAGCTTCTCGAAGGAAGTGAAAAGATAATCTTGGGTGTGATTTACAGGCCCCCAAACCTTGATAGAAAGTACAACAAACTTCTATGGGACGAAATTCGTAAGGCATCTACATATGAAAATGTGCTAATGGGAGATTTTAATTTTAGGCAAACTGACTGTAGCAATTTGAATGGGAGATTTTAACTTTAGAGAAATTGACTGGAGCAATTTGACAGGAAATTTAATCAAGTGGCTTTCTTGATACGATTCAGGATTGTTTTTTAAAACAGTTTATGACAGAACCGACTAGAGGAAATAACCTGCTTGATTTGGTTCTTGTCAGCAGGGAATCGCTAATTAATAGTCTTAAGGTTAATGATAAGCTTAGAGAAAGTGATCACAAATAACTCAGTTTTAATATAAAATGGAATTACCCTAATAATGGCAATCAAGTCTCTGTCCCTGACTTCCGCTTGGCTGATTTCATAGGACTGAGAAATTACCTGGGTGGGCTGAACTGGAATGACCTGACTATGATTCAGGTAGGTGGTGATGGTTGTCAATATGGCGTTTTCCAGACCATAGTTCTAGCTGCTCAGACAACTTAAATTTCCTCATAGGGAAATCAGATCAAACAAAAATTATCCTAAATGGATGAACAATAGATTGAAACTTCTGTTTGGCGAATCAAAAGAGGAGAGGGGCATTAAGAAATCAATATATTCAGTTAAGGAAATAAAAAAGAGAAGAAAGCCAAAAAAAGAGATTATGAGGCTAAGGTTGCAAGAGAATCGAAAACTAACTCAAAAGGATTCTTTCAGGTATACAGGAGTAAGATTAGGGACAAGATATGCCCACTCAAGAGTCACTCAGATCAGCTCACTGACAGTGATAAGGAAATGTGTAGAATTTTTAACACTTACTTCCTCTCAGTTTTTACACAGGAAGATACTAGCGATATTCCAAAAATAATAAATTATTTAGAACAGGACGATAATAAACTATGCATGATTAGGGTTACAAGTGACATGGTCCTTAGACAAATAAATAAGTTAAAGCCTAACAAATCCCCAGGCCCTGATGAACTGTATGCAAGGGTTCTAAAGGAATGTAAGGAGGAGCTTAGCAAACCTTTCGCTAATCTTTTCAACACATCATTACAAACTGGCATAGTGCCAGATAAGTGGAAAATGGCAAATGTGATACCTATTTTCAAAGCAGGTGACAGGTCCTTAGCTTCGAACTATAGACCAATAAGCCTAACTTCTATAGTGGGAAAATTTATAGAATCAATAATTGTCGAGGCAATTCGTAGCCATCTTGAAAAGCATAAATTGATCAACGAATCTCAGCATGGTTTTACAAAAGAGCGTTCATGCCTTATGAATTTACTAACTTTTTTCATTAAGGTATTTGAGGAGGTAGATCATGGTAATGAATATTATGTTGTGTATATGGATTTTAGTAAGGCTTTTCATAGAGTACCACATCAGAGACTATTGAGGAAAATTAAGACACACGGAATAGGAGGAGAAATTTTTTCCTGGGTAGAGGCATGGTTGACAAATAGGCAGCAGAGGGTTTGCATAAATGGGGAGAAATCAGAGTGAGGAAGCATCACGAGCGGTGTCCCACAGGGGTCAGTGTTGGGCCCCTTGTTGTTCCCGATCTACATAAACGACATAGATGAGGAAATAAATAGCGACATAAGCAAGTTTGCCGATGACACCAAAATAGGCCATCGAATTCATTCTGACGAAGACATTAGAGCACTCCAGCAAGATTTGAATAGACTGATGCAGTGCACGGAGAAGTGACAGATGCAGTTTAATATAGACAAATGTAAAGTTCTAAACATTTGAAAGGAAAATAAACATGCCACATATAAAGTAAAAAATGCAGATCTTAATATTACTGATTGCTAAAAGGATTTGGGAATTCTAGTTAGCAGCAATCTAAAACCAAGACAACAGTGCATAAGTGTTTGCAATAAAGCGAACAGAATCTTTGGCAATATATCAAGAAGCATAAATAATAGGAGTCCTCTGGTTGTTTTTCAACTCTATAAATCTTTGGTTAGGCCTCATCTAGATTATGTTGCACAGTTTTGGTCACCGTATTACAGAATGGATATAAATGCTCTGGAAAACGTACTAATGAGGATGACAAAGTTGATCCCATGTATCAGAAATCTTCCCTATGAAGATAGACTGAGGGCCCTGAATCTGCACTCTCTAGGAAGGCGTAGAATTAGGGGGATATGATTGAGGTGTATAAATGGAAAACGGGAATAAATAAAGGAAATGTATATAGCGTACTAAAAGTATCTAGCCAAGACAGGACTCACAGCAATGGTTTCAAGTTGGAAAAATTCAGATTCAGGAAGGATATAGGAAAGCACTGGTTTGGTAATAGAGTTGTGGATGAGTGGAACAAACTTCCCAGTACAGTTATAGAGGCTAAAACGTTGTGTAGTTTTAAAAATAGGTTGCATAAATACATGAGTGATTGTGAACTGGTCCTGGCTAGCTTGTGCTACTAGGCCGTGCTCCTTCCTTAAGTGAATGTGATCTGACCTAACTAGGTTAGGGCACTGACTTAAGCCGGTAGGAGACTTGGACCTCCCTCGCATTGGCCAGTAGGCCTGCTGCAATGTTCCTTCTTTCTTATGTTCTTATGGTCTTAATCACTTCATGAGCTCCATGCTATTGCAGAAGGCTAGCGCAGGCCTACGTCAAGTGACATAGGGTGCTCAGCTGATGATGACGCTATTGACAAGGCCTGGAAGACGCACACTAAGATTAACTCGGCAACAAATACCTGTTGGAAATCTGTCAGCATTATGATTCCACAGGTAGAGCTCAAAATATGGCTTCTGAAAATTCTAATGCAACTCCGTTGGCCACTGCAGAGGGAACATATCCAGCACTCAGAAGGAAACCAATCCTTGGATCTGTCAACTCTTCTACTCCTGACAATATACTTGTCAGCACGGCTCCAACCCCTGCCAGTACACCTGCCAATACACCTGTCATCACTGTTCCAACACCTGCCAGTACACCTGACATTAGTGCTCCAACACCTAACAGTGCACCTGTTATCACTTCTCCAACACCTAACAGTTCACCTGTTATCATTGTTCCAATACCTGCCAGTGCACCTGACATCATTGCTCTAACATCTGCCAGTGCACCTGACATCACTACTCTAACACCCGCCAGTACACCTGGCAGCAGTGCTCCATCTGCCGTTACTGAGTAAGGTTTTTCTCCACCATTGGTGCAGCTAACATTAAGGTGTTCGGCACTGCACCTGCACAAGCGCTGGCCCAAAGCATGAACAGCAGGGGTATATCTGGTAGAGCTGGACGAGGGTGTAGAAGAGAACGTGAACGAGAAAGAGGTAGACATCCACAACAGTCTCACCTTCCACCAACACAGCCCCAGGAAAACGCCCACCAATTACATAATCATCCGGCTCGCCAGCGGCAGAACCTACAAATCAGCTACTGAATCAGTAGCGAAACACAAGAGGTGCAGGAAATAGGACTCCACTCTCCCAGGCACCCAGGCAGTGCTTCCTGTCACGGCCTGCGAAATAAGATGAGT
>NC_069399.1:86162132-86362132 GCF_026875155.1 Cherax quadricarinatus | reverse complement strand
CAGTGTCTGCAATGGAAGACACTGTCATGCAGATTCGGGTGTCATCTGCAAAGGAAGACACGGTGCTGTGGCTGACATCCTTGTCTATGTCGGATATGAGGATGAGGAACAAGATGGGAGCGAGTACTGTGCCTTGTGGACAGAGCTTTTCACCGTAGCTGCCTCGGACTTTACTCTGTTGACGACTTACTCTCTGTGTTCTGTTAGTGAGGAAATTATAGATCCATCGACCGACTTTTCCTGTTATTCCTTTAGCACGCATTTTGTGCGCTATTACGCCATGGTCACACTTGTCGAAGGCTTTTGCAAAGTCTGTATATATTACATCTGCATTCTTTTTGTCTTTCTAGTGCATTTATGGACCTTGTCGTAGTGATCCAATAGTTGAGACAGACAGGAGCGACCTGTTCTAAACCCATGTTGCCCTGGGTTGTGTAACTGATGGGTATCTAGATGGGTGGTGATCTTGCTTCTTAGGACCCTTTCAAAGATTTTTATGAATGGGATGTTAGTGCTATTGGTCTGTAGTTCTTTGCTGTTGCTTTACTGCCCCCTTTGTGGAGTGGGGCTATGTCTGTTGTTTTTAGTAACTGTGGGCGACCCCCGTGTCCATGTTCCCTCTCCATAGGATGGAAAAGGCTCGTGATAGGGGCTTCTTGCAGTTCTTGATGAACACAGAGTTCCATGAGTCTGGCCCTGGGGCAGAGTGCATGGGCATGTCATTTATCGCCTGTTCGAAGTCATTTGGCGTCAGGATAACATCGGATAGGCTTGTGTTATCAAATTTTGTGGTTTCTCATAAAAAATTCATTTTGATCTTCGACTCTCGTCTGGTTAGCGGCTTGCTAAAAACTGAGTCATATTGGGACTTGAGTAGCTCACTCATTTTCCTTGCTGTCATCTGTGTAGGACCCATCTTGTTTAAGTAGGGGCCCAATACTGGACGTTGTTCTCGATTTTGATTTGGCATAGGAGAAGAAATACTTTGGGTTTCTTTCGATTTCATTTATGGCTTTTAGTTCTTCCCGGGTTCCTGACTCCTAAAGGATTCTTTTAGCTTAAGTTCGATGCTTGCTATTTCTCTGACCAGTGTCTCCCTACGCATTTCAGATATACTGACCTCTTTTAGCCGCTCTGTTATTCTTTTCCGTCGCCTGTAAAGGGAGCGCTGTCTCTTTCTATTTTAATCTACTCCTCCTTTTTCTTAGAGGAATAAGCCTTGTGCATACATCGAGTGCCACCGAGTTAATCTGTTCTAGGCATAAGTTGGGGTCTGTGTTGCTTAGTATATCTTCCCAGCTTATATCGGTTAGGACTTGGTTTACTTGGTCCCACTTTATGTTTTTGTTATTGAAGTTGAATTTGGTGAATGCTCCCTCGTGACTAATCTCATTATGTCGGTCTGGGGCTCCGCGCATACATGACTGAACCTCAATTATGTTGTGATCTGAGTATATTGTTTTTGATATGGTGACATTTCTTATCAGATCATCATTGTTAGTGAAGATGAGGTCTAGTGTATTCTCAGTCTAGTAGGCTCTATTATTTGCTGGTTTAAATTGAATTTTGTGCAGAGATTTTAAAAGCTCGCGTGAGTGTGAGTTTTCATCAGAGCTGCCTCCTGGTGTTATTACTGCAACAATATTATTTGCTATATTCCTCCATTTTAGGTGCCTTAAGTTGAAATCCCCCAGGAGCAAGATGTTGGGTGCAGGAGCTGGAAGATTTTCCAGACAGTGGTCAATTTTTAACAGCTGTTCCTGGAATTGCTGGGATGTTGCATCCGGAGGCTTGTAGACTACCACAATGACTAGGTTTTGGTTCTCGACCTTTACTGCTAAAACTTCCACTACATCATTTGAGGCATTTAGCAGTTCTGTGCAAACAAGTGACTCTGCAATGTACAGGCCAACCCCCCCCCCTTTTTCCTGTTCACTCTGTCACATCTGTATAGGTTGCAACCTGGGATCCATATTTCGTTGTCCAAGTGATCCTTTATGTGGGTCTCAGTGAAATCCGCGAACATTGCCTTTGCCTCTGCAAGCAGTCCACGGATGAAAGGTATTTTGTTGTTTGTTGCTGGCTTTAGACCCTGTATATTTGCAAAGAAGAATGTCATCGGACTGGTGGTATTGTTGGTACTGGGGGGTTATTTTTTTCCGGCATTAGTATTAGTAGGTTGAGTGTTTTGAATATTGGTGGAGTGTGCTGCCTGTAGTGAGAATTTGTTATCATTCTAACTGCAGCCTTTTGTTGGGTAATTAGTGGTCTGAGATGGTTAGTTGTTGTTGAGCCCCATGCACAAATTCCATAGGTGAGATAGGGGTAAATAAGAGAGTGATAAAGGGCCAGGAGGGCTGACTGTGGAACATAGTACCGTATCTTCGATAGTATGCCTACAGTCTTGGAAATTTTCTTAGAAATTTGTTGTATATGTGTATGAAATTTGAGTCTATTATCGAGGTGGATTCCTAAGAATTTTCCCTCTGTTAGCTTTGTGATAGGTGATCCGTTTATCGTTATGTTAAGAGGTACATCTGTAGCTCTGTTACCAAACTGAATGAAGTAGGTTTTGTCAATGTTTAGTGTAAGTTTGTTAGTCCTCATCCAGGTAGATATTTTCTGTTTCACCCTTAGCAGTTATGACGTATATCTTTATTTGCCTGTACCCACAGTACCATGGTATAATTCACCCAGACAGCTGCTGTACGTCCCTGCTTGATCGTTAGTACACTCAGCTCACACACTGAGGTCCGGAGTTTAAATCTCTGGTACGGCTGGAAAACATTAGGGACATGTTTCCATAAGACACCTGCTGTCCATGTTCACCTATCAGTATAAAATGAGTACCTGGGTATTAGCCGACTGGTGTGGGTAACATCCTGAGACATAATTGACCTAATTTGCCCGAAATGACTTGCATAACAAGCGGCTTTCTATACACTAGTATATCATTGATGTCAGCTAGGCTTGTATTCCTTGTACTTGTAGAAATATTATTATTATTATTTATTATTATTATTATTATTATTATTATTATTATTATTATTATTATTATTATTATTATTACTATTGTTGTTGTTATTATTATTATTTTGGTATCATTCCCTCAAACAGCTGCTGTACGTGACACATCATGGTATCATTCCCCCAAACAGCTGCTGTACGTGACACATCATGGTATCATTCCTCCAAACAGCTGCTGTACGTGACACATCATGGTATCATTCCCCCAAACAGCTGCTGTACGTGACACATCATGGTATCATTCCCCAAACAGCTGTTTGTACGTGACACATCATGGTATCATTCCCCCAAACAGCTGCTGTACGTGACACATCATGGTATCATTCCCCCAAACAGCTGCTGTACGTGACACATCATGGTATCATTTCCTCAAACAGCTGCTGTACGTGACACATCATGGTATCATTCCCCCAAACAGCTGCTGTACGTGACACATCATGGTATCATTCCCCCAAACAGCTGCTGTACGTGACACATTATGGTATCATTCCCCCAAACAGCTGATGTACATGACACATCATGGTATCATTCCCCCAAACAGCTGCTGTACGTGACACATCATGGTATCATTCCCCCAAACAGCTGTTGTACGTGACACATCATGGTATCATTCCCCAAACAGCTGCTGTACGTGAACATCAATAGTATCATACCCAAACAGTGTTGTACGTGACACATCATGGTATCATTCCCCAAACGCTGCTGTACGTGGACACATCATAGTATCATTCCCCCAAACAGCTGTTGTACGTGTACACATCATGGTATCATTCCCCAAACAGCTGCTGTACGTGACACATCATGGTATCATTCCTCCAAACAGCTGTTATACGTGACACATCATGGTATCATTCCCCCAAACAGCTGCTGTACGTGACACATCATGGTATCATTCCCCCAAACAGCTGCTGTACGTGACACATCATGGTATCATTTCCTCAAACAGCTGCTGTACGTGACACATCATGGTATCATTCCCCAAACAGCTGCTGTACGTGACACTCTGGTATCATTCCCCCAAACAGCTGCTGTACGTGACACATTATGGTATCATTCCCCCAAACAGCTGCTGTACGTGACACATCATGGTTTCATTCCCCCAAACAGCTGCTGTACGTGACATATCATGGTATCATTCCCCCAAACAGCTGCTGTACGTGACACATTATGGTATCATTCCCCCAAACAGCTGCTGTACGTGACACATTATGGTATCATTCCCCCAAACAGCTGCTGTACGTGACACATCATGGTTTCATTCCCCCAAACAGCTGCTGTACGTGACACATTATGGTATCATTCCCCCAAACAGCTGCTGTACGTGACACATTATGGTATCATTCCCCCAAACAACTGCTGTACGTGACACATCATGGTATCATTCCCCCAAACAGCTGCTGTACGTGACACATAGTATCATTCCCCCAAACAGCTGTTGTACGTGACACATCATGGTATCATTCCCCAAACAGCTGCTGTACGTGACACATCATGGTATCATTCCCCCAAACAGCTGATGTACATGACACATCATGGTATCATTCCCCCAAACAGCTGCTGTACGTGACACATCATAGTATCATTCCCCAAACAAGCTGTTGTACGTGACACATCATGGTATCATTCCCCCAAACAGCTGCTGTACGTGACACATCATAGTATCATTCCCCCAAACAGCTGTTGTACGTGACACATCATGGTATCATTCCCCCAAACAGCTGCTGTAGTGACACATCATGGTATCATTCTCCAAACAGCTGTTATACGTGACACATCATGGTATCATTCCCCCAAACAGCTGCTGTACGTAACACATCATGGTAATCATTCCCCCAACAGCTGCTGTACGTGACACATCATGGTATCATTTCTCAAACAGCTGCTGTACGTGACACATCATGGTATCATTCCCCCAAACAGCTGCTGTACGTGACACATCATGGTATCTTCCCCCAACAGCTGCTGTACGTGACACATTATGGTATCATTCCCCCAAACAGCTGCTGTACGTGACACATCATGGTTTCATTCCCCCAAACAGCTGCTGTACGTGACATATCATGGTATCATTCCCCCAAACAGCTGCTGTACGTGACATATCATGGTATCATTCCCCCAAACAGCTGCTGTACGTGACACATTATGGTATCATTCCCCAAACAGCTGCTGTACGTGACACATCATGGTTTCATTCCCCCAAACAGCTGCTGTACGTGGACACATTATGGTATCATTCACCCAAACAGCTGCTGTACGTGACACATTATGGTATCATTCCCCCAAACAACTGCTGTACGTGACACATAGTATCATTCCCCCAAACAGCTGTTGTACGTGACACATCATGGTATCATTCCCCAAACAGCTGCTGTACGTGACACATCATGGTATCATTCCCCCAAACAGCTGATGTACATGACACATCATGGTATCATTCCCCCAAACAGCTGCTGTACGTGACACATCATAGTATCATTCCCCCAAACAGCTGTTGTACGTGACACATCATGGTATCATTCCCCCAAACAGCTGCTGTACGTGACACATCATAGCATCATTCCCCCAAACAGCTGTTGTACGTGACACATCATGGTATCATTCCCCCAAACAGCTGCTGTACGTGACACATCATGGTATCATTCCTCCAAACAGCTGTTATACGTGACACATCATGGTATCATTCCCCCAAACAGCTGCTGTACGTGACACATCATGGTATCATTCCCCCAAACAGCTGCTGTACGTGACACATCATGGTATCATTTCCTCAAACAGCTGCTGTACGTGACACATCATGGTATCATTCCCCCAAACAGCTGCTGTACGTGACACATCATGGTATCATTCCCTCAAACAGCTGCTGTACGTGACACATCATGGTATCATTCCCCCAAACAGCTGCTGAACGTGACACATCATGGTATCATTCCCCCAAACAGCTGCTGTACGTGACACATCATGGTTTCATTCCCCCAAACAGCTGCTGTACGTGACATATCATGGTATCATTCCCCCAAACAGCTGCTGTACGTGACATATCATGGTATCATTCCCCCAAACAGCTGCTGTACGTGACACATTATGGTATCATTCCCCCAAACAGCTGCTGTACGTGACACATCATGGTTTCATTCCCCCAAACAGCTGCTGTACGTGACACATTATGGTATCATTCCCCCAAACAGCTGCTGTACGTGACACATCATAGTATCATTCCCCCAAACAGCTGTTGTACGTGACACATCATGGTATCATTCCCCCAAACAGCTGCTGTACGTGACACATAGTATCATTCCCCCAAACAGCTGTTGTACGTGACACATCATGGTATCATTCCCCCAAACAACTGCTGTACGTGACACATCATGGTATCATTCCCCCAAACAGCTGCTGTACGTGACACATAGTATCATTCCCCCAAACAGCTGTTGTACGTGACACATCATGGTATCATTCCCCAAACAGCTGATGTACATGACACATCATGGTATCCTTCCCCCAAACAGCTGCTGTACGTGACACATCATGGTATCATTCCCCCAAACAGCTGTTGTACGTGACACATCATGGTATCATTCCCCCAAACAGCTGCTGTACGTGACACATCATAGTATCATTCCCCCAAACAGCTGCTGTACGTGACACATCATGGTATCATTCCTCCAAACAGCTGTTATACGTGACACATCATGGTATCATTCCCCCAAACAGCTGCTGTACGTGACACATCATGGTATCATTCCCCAAACAGCTGCTGTACGTGAACATCATGGTATCATTTCCTCAAACAGCTGCTGTACGTGACACATCATGGTATCATTCCCCCAAACAGCTGCTGTACGTGACACATCATGGTATCATTCCCTCAAACAGCTGCTGTACGTGACACATCATGGTATCATTCCCCCAAACAGCTGCTGAACGTGACACATCATGGTATCATTCCCCCAAACAGCTGCTGTACGTGACACATCATGGTATCATTCCACCACACAGCTGCTGTACGTGACACATCATGGTATCATTCCCCAAACAGCTGCTGTACGTGACACATCATGGTATCATTCCCCCAAACAGCTGTTGTACGTGACACATCATGGTATCATTCCCCCAAACAGCTACTGTACGTGACACATCATGGTGTCATTCCCCCAAACAGCTGCTGTACGTGACACATCATGGTATCATTCCCCCAAACAGCTGCTGTACGTGACACATCATGGTATCATTCCCCCACACAGCTGCTGTACGTGACACATCATGGTATCATTCCCCAAACAGCTGTTGTACGTGACACATCATGGTCTCATTCCCCCAAACAGCTGTTGTACGTGACACATCATGGTATCATTCCCCCAAACAGCTGCTGTACGTGACACATCATGGTGTCATTCCCCCAAACAGCTGGCTGTAAGATGCTGGTAACAAGGATTGGGTGGTTGTAGGATGCAGGTAACAACGATAGGGTACGTGTAAGTTGCTGATAGCAATGATGGGATGGGCGTAAGATGCTGGTAGCAATGATAGGGTGGGAACACGTTGCTGGTAACAATGATAGGGTGGGTGTAAGATGCTGGTAACAATGATAGGGTGGGTGTAAGATGCTGGTAACAATGATGGGTTTGGTGTAAGATGCTAGTAACAATGATAGGGTGGGTGTAAGATACTGGTAACAATGATAGGGTGAGTGTAAGATGCTGGTAACAATTATAGGGTAGGTATAAGACCTTGGTTACAATGATGGGGTGGGTGTAAGATGCTGGTAACAATGACAGGGTGGGTGTAAGATGCTGGTAACAATGATACGGTGGGTGTAAGATGCTGGTAACAATGATACGGTGGGAACACGTTGCTGGTAACAATGATAGGGTGGGTGTAAGATGCTGGTAACAATGATAGGGTGGGTGTAAGATGCTGGTAACAATGATGGGTTTGGTGTAAGATGCTAGTAACAATGATAGGGTGGGTGTAAGATACTGGTAACAATGATAGGGTGAGTGTAAGATGCTGGTAACAATTATAGGGTAGGTATAAGACCTTGGTTACAATGATGGGGTGGGTGTAAGATGCTGGTAACAATGACAGGGTGGGTGTAAGATGCTGGTAACAATGATAGGGTTGGTGTAAGACGCTGGTAATAATCACGGGGTGTGTGTAAGAAGATGGTAGCAATGATGAGATTGGTGTAAGATGCTGGTAACAATGATAGGGTGAGTGTAAGATTCTGGTAACGATGATGGTGTGAGTGTAAAATGATTGTAACAATGATGGGGTGGGTGGACGATGCTGGTAACAATTAAGGGGAGGGTGTAAGATCCTGGTAACAATGATGGGGTGGGTGTAAATGCTTGTAACAGTGATGGGGTCGGTGTAAGAAGCTGGTAACAATGATGTGATTAGCGTGAGATGCTGGTCACAATGATGTAATAGGAGTAAGATGCTAATAACAATGATGGGGTGGGTGTAAGATTCTGGTAACAAGGATAGGGTGGGTGTAAGTTGTTCGTAACAATAACGGGGTGGTTGTAAGATCCTTTTAACAATAATGAGGTGGGTGTAAGTTGCTGATAACAATGATGGGCTGGGTGTAAGATGCTGGTAACAATGATACTGTAAGTTTAAGACGCTGGTAATAACGATAGGGTACGTGTAAGATGCTGGTAACAATGATGGGGTGGTTGTAAGAGGCAGGTAACAAAGATGGGGTTGGTGGAAGATGCTAGTAACAATGATAGGGTTGGTGTACGATGCTGGTAACCATGATGGGTGGGTGTAAGATGCTGGTAACAATGATAGGGTGTGTATAAGACGCTGGTAACAATGATGGGGTTGGTGTAAGATGCTGGTAACAATGATGGGGTGGGTCTAAGATGCTGGTAACAATTACAGGGTGGGTGTATGATCCTGGTAACAATGATGGTGTTAGTGTAAGATGCTGGTAACAATGACTGGGTCTGTGTAAGAAGCGGGTAACAAGGATAGGGTGGGTGTAAGATGTTGGTAACAATCACGGGGTGGGTGTAAGATCCTTGTAACAATAATGAGGTGGGTGTAAGTTGCTGATAACAATGATGGGCTGGGTTTAAGATGCTGGTAACAATGATACTGTAAGTTTAAGATTCTGGTAACAACGATAGGGTACGTGAAAGATGTTGGTAACAATGATGTGATGGGTGTAAGATGCTGGTAAAAATTACGAGATTAGTGTAAGGTGCTGGTAACAATCACGGGGTGGGTGTAAGATGCTGGTAACAATGATAGGGTGGGTGTAAGATGCCGGTAACAATGATGGGGTGGGTGTAAGATGCTGGAAACAATGATAGGGTGGGTGTAATATGATTGTAACAATGATAGGGTGGGTGTAAGATGCTGGTAACAATAAAGGGGTGGGTGTAAAATGCTGGTAACAATGATTAGGTGGGAGTAAGATGCTGGTAACAATGATGGGTTGAGTGTAAGATGCTAGTAACAATGATATGGTGGGTGTAAGATGCTGGTAACAACAATGGGGTGGGTGTAAGATACTGGTAACAATGATAGGGTGGGTGTAAGCTGCTGGCAACAATGATGGGGGTTGGTGTCAGATACTGGTAATAATCACGGGGTGTATGTAAGATGATGTTAGCAATGATGAGATGGGTGTAAAATGCTGGTAACTATGATAGGGTGGGTATAAGATGCTGGTAACAATGATGGGGTTGGTGTAAGATGCTGGTAACAATCATGGGGTGGGTCTAAGATGCTGGTAACAATTACAGGGTGGGTGTATGATCCTGGTAACAATGATGGTGGTAGTGTATGATGCTGGAAACAATGACGGGGCCGGTGTAAGAAGCGGGTAACAAGGATAGGGTGGGTGTAAGTTGTTGGTAACAATCACGGGGTGGGTGTAAGATCCTTGTAACAATAATGAGGTGGGTGTAAGTTGCTGAAAACAATGATGGGCTGGGTTTAAGATGCTGGTAACAACGATAGGGTTCGTGAAAGAAGTTGGTAACAATGATGGAGTGGTTGTAAGAAGCTGGTAACACCGATAGGGTGGGTATATGATGCTGGTAACAACGATGGGGTCGGTATTAGATTCTCGTAACAATGATAGGGTGGATGTAAGATGCTGGTAACAATGATGTGATGGTGTAAGATGCTGGTGACAATTAAGGGGTGGGTGTAAGATTCTTGTAACAATGATGGAGTGGGTGTAAGTTGCTGATAACAGTGATGGGATGGGCGTAAGATGCTGGTAGCAATGATAGGGTGGGTGTAAGATGCTGGCAACAATGATGGGGTGGGTGTAAGATGCTGGTAACAATGATAGGGTACGTGTAAGTTGCTGATAGCAATGATGGGATAGGCGTAAGATGCTGGCAACAATGATGGGGTGGGTGTAAGATGCTGGTAACAATGATACGGTGGGTGTAAGATGCGGGTAACAATGATACGGTGGGAACAAGTTGCTGGTAACAATGATAGGGTGGGTGTAAGATGCTGGTAACAATGATAGGGTGGGTGTAAGATGCTGGTAACAATGATGGGTTTGGTGTAAGATGCTAGTAACAATGATAGGGTGGGTGTAAGATGCTGGTAACAATGATAGGGTGGGTGTAAGATGCTGGTAACAATGATGGGTTTGGTGTAAGATGCTAGTAACAATGATACGGTGGGTGTAAGATGCTGGTAACAATGATATGGTGGGAACAAGTTGCTGGTAACAATGATAGGGTGGGTGTAAGATGCTGGTAACAATGATAGGGTGGGTGTAAGATGCTGGTAACAATGATGGGTTTCGTGGAAGATGCTAGTAACAATGATAGGGTGGGTGTAAGATGCTGGTAACAATTATAGGGTGGGTATAAGATCTTGGTTACAATGATGGGGTGGGTGTAAGATACTGGTAACAATGATAGGGTGAGTGAAAGATGCTGGTAACAATTATAGGGTGGGTATAAGATCTTGGTTACAATGATGGGGTGGGTGTAAGATGCTGGTAACAATGACAGGGTGGGTGTAAGATGCTGGTAACAATGATAGGGTTGGTGTAAGACGCTGGTAATAATCACGGGGTGTGTGTAAAATGATGGTAGCAATGATAAGATGGGTGTAAGATGCTGGTAACAATGATAGGGTGAGTGTAAGATTCTGGTAACAATGATGGTGTGGGTGTAAAATGCTTGTAACAATGATGGGCTGGGTGGACGATGCTGGTAACAATTAAGGGGAGGGTGTAAGATCCTGGTAACAATGATGGGGTGGGTGTAAGAAGCGGGTAACAAGGATAGGGTGGGTGTAAGTTGTTCGTAACAATAACGGGGTGGTTGTAAGATCCTTTTAACAATAATGAGGTGGGTGTAAGTTGCTGATAACAATGATGGGCTGGGTGTAAGATGCTGGTAACAATGATACTGTAAGTTTAAGACGCTGGTAATAACGATAGGGTACGTGTAAGATGCTGGTAACAATGATGGGGTGGTTGTAAGAGGCAGGTAACAAAGATGGGGTTGGTGGAAGATGCTAGTAACAATGATAGGGTTGGTGTACGATGCTGGTAACCATGATGGGTGGGTGTAAGATGCTGGTAACAATGATGGGGTCAGTGTTAGATGCTAGTAACAATGATAGGGTGGTTGTAAGATGCTGGTAACAATGATGGGGTCGGTGTAAGAAGCGGGTAACAATGATGTGATGGGTGTAAGATGCTGGTAACAATTATTGAGTGGGTGTCAGATGCCTGTAACAATGATGTGATGGGTGTAAGATGCTAGTAACAATAATGCTAGTAACGATGATGGGGAGGGTGTAAGATGCTGATAACAATGATGTGATGGGTGTAAGATGCTGGTAAAAATTATGTGATGAGTGTAAGGTGCTGGTAACAATCACGCTGTGGGTGTAAGATCCTTGTGACAATGATGGGGTGGGTGTAGGTTGCTGATAACAGTGATGGGTTGGCTGTAAGATGCTGGTAACAATGATACGGTAAGTTTAAGATGCTGGTAACAATGATGGGGTGGTTGTAGGATACAGGTAATAAAGATAGGGTACTTGTTAGATGCTGACAGCAATGATGGGATGGGCGTAAGATGCTGGTAACAATGATAGGGTGGGTGTAAGATGCTGGTAACAATGATGGGGTGGGTGTAAGATGCTGGTAACAATGATAGGGTGGGTGTAAGATTCTAGTAACAATGATAGGGTGGGTGTTAGATGCTGGTAATAATGATAGGGTGGGTGTAAGATGCTGGTAACAATTATAGGATGGGCATAAGATGCTGGTATCAATGATAGGGTGGGTGTAAGATGCTGTTAACAATAATGGGGTGGGTGTAAGATGCTGGTAACAATGATAGGGTTGGTGTAAGATGCTGGTAACAATGATGGGGTGGGTGTAAGATGCTAGTAACAATGATAGGATGGGTGTAAGATGCTGGTAACAACAACGGGGTGGGTGTAAGATGCTGGTAACAATGATAGGGTGGGTGTAAGATGCTGGTAACAATGATGGGGGTGGGTGTAAGATACTGGTAATAATCACGGGGTGCTTGTAAGATGATGGTAGCAATGATGAGATGGGTGAAAGATGCTGGTAACAATGATAGGGTGGGTGTAACATGATGGTAACAATGATTGGGTTGGTGTAAGATGCTGGTAACAATTACGGGGTTGGTGTATGATCCTGATAACAATGATGGTGTTAGTGTAAGATGCTGGTAACAATGTTGGGGTCTGTGTAAGAAGCGGGTAACAAGGATAGAGTGGGTGTAAGTTGTTGGTAACAATCACGGGGTGAGTGTAAGATCCTTGTAACAATAATGAGGTGGGTGTAAGTTGCTGATAACAATGATGGGCTGGGTTTAAGATGCTGGTAACAATGATACGTTGAGTTTAAGATGCTGGTAACAACGATAGGGTACGTGTAAGATGCTCGTAACAATGATGGGGTGGTTGTAGGAAGCTGGTAACAACGATAGGGTGGGTTATAAGATGCTGGTAACAATGATAGGGTGGATGTAAGATGCTAGTAACAATGATAGGTTGGGTGTACGATGCTGATAACCATGATGGGTGGTTGTAAGATGCTGGTAACAATGATGGGGTCGGTGTTAGATGCTAGTAACAATGATAGGGTGGATGTAAGATGCTAGGTAACAATGATGGGGTCGGTGTAAGAAGCGGGTAACAATGATGTGATGGGTGAAAGATGCTGGTAACATGATGGGGTGGGGCGTAAGATGCTGGTAACAATGATAGGGTGGGTGTAAGATGCTGGTAACAATGATACGGTGGGTGTAAGATGCTGGTTACAATGATAGGGTGGGTGTAAGAAGCTGGTAACAATGTTAGGGTGGGTATAAGATACTGGTAACAATGATAATGTGGGTGTAAGATGCTGGTAAAAATGATGGGGTGGGTGTAAGATGCTGGTAACAATGATATTGTAGTTGTAAGAAGCTGGTAACAATGATGGGGTGGGTGTAAGATGCTGGTAACAATGATAGGGTGGGTGTAAGATGCTGGTAACAATGATGGGGTGGGTGTAAGATGCTGGTAACAATGATAGGGTGGGTGAAAGATGCTGGTAACAATGATGGGGGTGGGTGTAAGATGCTTGTAATAATCACGGGTGTGTGTAAGATGATGGTAGCAATGATGAGATGTGTTTAAGATGTGGTAACAATGATATGGTGGGTGTAAGATGCTGGTAACAATGATGGGTTTGGTGTAAGATGCTGGTAACAATGATGGGGTGGGTCTAAGATGCTCGTAAAAATTACAGGGTGTGTGTAAGATCCTGGTAGCAATGATGGGGTGGGTGTAAGATGTTGGTAACAATGATGGGGTCGGTGTAAGAAGCTGGTAACAATGATATGATGGGCGTAAGATGCTGGTAACATTGATGTGATGGGTGTAAGATGCTAGTAACAATGATGGGGAGGGTGTAAGACGCTGTTATCAATGATAGGGTGGGTGTAAGATGTTGGTAACAATCACGGGGTGGGTGTAAGATCCTTGTAACAATAATGAGGTGGGTGTAAGTTGCTGATAAAAATGATGGGCCGGGTTTAAGATGCTGGTAACAACGATACGGTATGTGTAAGATGCTGATAGCAATGATGGAGTGGATGAAAGATGCTGGTAACAATTATAGGGTGGGTGTAAGATGCTGGTAACAATGATGGGGTGGGTGTAAGATGCTGGTAGCATCAATAGGGTGGGTGTAAGATGCTTGTAACAGTGATGGGGTGAGTGTAAGATGCTAGTAACAATGATAGGGTGGGTGTAAGATGCAGGTAACAATGATGGGGTGGGTGCAACATGCTGGTAACAATGATAGGGTGGGTATAAGATGCTGGTAACAATGATGGGGTGGGTGTAAGATGCTAGTAACAATGACAGGGTGGGTGTAAGATGCTGGTTACAATGATGGGGTGTGTGTAAGATGCTAGTAACAATGATGGGGTCGGTGTAAGACGCTGTTATCAATGATAGGGTGGGTGTAAGATGTTGGTAACAATCACGGGGTGGGTGTAAGATCCTTGTAACAATAATGAGGTGGGTGTAAGTTGCTGATAAAAATGATGGGCCGGGTTTAAGATGCTGGTAACAACGATACGGTATGTGTAAGATGCTGATAGCAATGATGGAGTGGATGAAAGATGCTGGTAACAATTATAGGGTGGGTGTAAGATGCTGGTAACAATGATGGGGTGGGTGTAAGATGCTGGTAGCATCAATAGGGTGGGTGTAAGATGCTTGTAACAGTGATGGGGTGAGTGTAAGATGCTAGTAACAATGATAGGGTGGGTGTAGATGCAGGTAACAATGATGGGGTGGGTGCAACATGCTGGTAACAATGATAGGGTGGGTATAAGATGCTGGTAACAATGATGGGGTGGGTGTAAGATGATAGTAACAATGATAGGGTGGGTGTAAGATTCTGGTTACAATGATGGGGTGTGTGTAAGATGCTAGTAACAATTATAGGGTAAGTGTAAGATGCTGGTAAACATGATGGGTTGGGTGTAAGATGCTGGTAACAATGATGGGGTCGGTGTTAGATGCTAGTAACAATGATAGGGTGGGTGTAAGATGCTGGTAACAATGATGGGGTCGGTGTAAGAAGCGGGTAACAATGATGTGATGCGTGTAAGATGCTGGTAACAATTATGGGGTTGGTGTAAGATGCTGGTAACAATGATATGATGGGTGTAAGATGTTAGTAACAATGATGAGGTGGGTGTATGATCCTGATAACAATGATGGTGTTAGTGTAAGATGCTGGTAACAATGTTGGGGTCTGTGTAAGAAGCGGGTAACAAGGATAGAGTGGGTGTAAGTTGTTGGTAACAATCACGGGGTGGGTGTAAGATCCTTGTAACAATAATGAGGTGGGTGTAAGTTGCTGATAACAATGATGGGCTGGGTTTAAGATGCTGGTAACAATGATACGTTGAGTTTAAGATGCTGGTAACAACGATAGGGTACGTGTAAGATGCTCGTAACAATGATGGGGTGGTTGTAGGAAGCTGGTAACAACGATAGGGTGGGTATAAGATGCTGGTAACAATGATAGGGTGGATGTAAGATGCTAGTAACAATGATAGGTTGGGTGTACGATGCTGATAACCATGATGGGTGGTTGTAAGATGCTGGTAACAATGATGGGGTCGGTGTTAGATGCTAGTAACAATGATAGGGTGGATGTAAGATGCTGGTAACAATGATGGGGTCGGTGTAAGAAGCGGGTAACAATGATGTGATGGGTGAAAGATGCTGGTAACAATGATGGGGTGGGCGTAAGATGCTGGTAACAATGATAGGGTGGGTGTAAGATGCTGGTAACAATGATACGGTGGGTGTAAGATGCTGGTTACAATGATAGGGTGGGTGTAAGAAGCTGGTAACAATGTTAGGGTGGGTATAAGATACTGGTAACAATGATAATGTGGGTGTAAGATGCTGGTAAAAATGATGGGGTGGGTGTAAGATGCTGGTAACAATGATATTGTAGTTGTAAGAAGCTGGTAACAATGATGGGGTGGGTGTAAGATGCTGGTAACAATGATAGGGGGGGGTGTAAGATGCTGGTAACAATGATGGGGTGGGTGTAAGATGCTGGTAACAATGATAGGGTGGGTGAAAGATGCTGGTAACAATGATGGGGGTGGGTGTAAGATGCTTGTAATAATCACGGGGTGTGTGTAAGATGATGGTAGCAATGATGAGATGTGTTTAAGATGCTGGTAACAATGATATGGTGGGTGTAAGATGCTGGTAACAATGATGGGTTTGGTGTAAGATGCTGGTAACAATGATGGGGTGGGTCTAAGATGCTCGTAAAAATTACGGGGTGTGTGTAAGATCCTGGTAGCAATGTTGGGGTGGGTGTAAGATGTTGGTAACAATGATGGGGTCGGTGTAAGAAGCTGGTAACAATGATATGATGGGCGTAAGATGCTGGTAACATTGATGTGATGGGTGTAAGATGCTAGTAACAATGATGGGGTGGGTGTAAGACGCTGTTATCAATGATAGGGTGGGTGTAAGATGTTGGTAACAATCACGGGGTGGGTGTAAGATCCTTGTAACAATAATGAGGTGGGTGTAAGTTGCTGATAAAAATGATGGGCCGGGTTTAAGATGCTGGTAACAACGATACGGTATGTGTAAGATGCTGATAGCAATGATGGAGTGGATGAAAGATGCTGGTAACAATTATAGGGTGGGTGTAAGATGCTGGTAACAATGATGGGGTGGGTGTAAGATGCTGGTAGCATCAATAGGGTGGGTGTAAGATGCTTGTAACAGTGATGGGGTGAGTGTAAGATGCTAGTAACAATGATAGGGTGGGTTGTAAGATGCAGGTAACAATGATGGGGTGGGTGCAACATGCTGGTAACAATGATAGGGTGGGTGTAAGATGCTGGTTACAATGATGGGGTGGTTGTAAGATGCTAGTAACAATGATAGGGTGGGTGTAAAATGCTGGTAACAATTATAGGGTATGTGTAAGATGGTGGTAACAATGATAGGGTGGGTGTAAGATGCTGGTAACAATGATAGAGTGGGTGTAAGATGCTGGTAACAATGATGGGGTGGGCCTAAGATGCTGGTAACAATAATTGCGTGGGTGTAAGATGCTAGTAACAATGATATGATAGTGTAAGATGCTAGTAACAATGATAGGGTGGGTAATAGATGCTGGTTACAATGATGGGGTGGGTGTAAGATGCTAGTAACAATGATAGGGTGGGTGTAAGATGCTGGTAACAATAATAGGGTGGGTGTAAGATGCTAGTAACAATGATAGGGTGGGTGTAAGATGCTGGTAAAAATAATAGGGTGGGTGTAAGGTGCTGGTAACAATGATATGATAGTGTAAGATGCTAGTAACAATGATAGGGTGGGTATTAGATGCTGGTTACAATGATGGGGTGGGTGTAAGATGCTAGTAACAATGATAGGGTGGGTGTAAGATGCTGTTAACAATGATAGGATGGGTGTAAGATGCTGGTAACAATGATAGGGTGGGTGTAAGATGGTGGTAACAATGATGGGTGTGGGTGTAAGGTGCTGGTAATAATCACGGGGTGTGTGTAAAATGATGGTAGCAATGATGAGATTGGTGTAAGATGCTGGTAACAATGATAGGGTGGGTGTAAGATGCTGGTAAGAATGATGGTGTGGGTGTAAGATAATGGTAACAATGATGGAGTTTGTGTAAGATGCTGGTAACAATGATAGGGTACGTGTAAGATGCTGATAGCAATGATGGGATGGGCGTAAGATGCTGTTAACAATGATAGGGTGGGTGTAAGATGCTGGTAAAATGATGGGGTGGGTGTAAGATTCTGGTAACAATGATAGGGTGGGTGTAAGATGCTGGTAACAATGATAGGGTGGTTGTAAGATGCTGGTAACAATGATAGGGTGGGTGTAAGATGCTGGTAACAATGATGTGGTGGGTGTAAGATGCTGGTAACAATGATAGGGTGGTTGTAAGATGCTGGTAACAATGATGGAGTTTGTGTAAGATGCTGGTAACAATGATAGGGTACGTGTAAGATGCTGATAGCAATGATGGGATGGGCGTAAGATGCTGGTAACAATGATAGGGTGGGTGTAAGATGCTGGTAAAATGATGGAGTTTGTGTAAGATGCTGGTAACAATGATGAGCTGGTTGTATTTTTTGGTAACATTGACGTGGTGGGTGTATGTTGTTGGCAACAATGATGAGGTGGGTGTATGATGTTGGTAACAATGACAGGATGGATGCATTGTTTTGATAACAACAATGAGGTAGGTGTATTATATTGGTAACAATGATTCTGTGGGTGTATTGTGTTTGTAACTATGATGGGATAAGTGAATTGCGTTGGTAACTATGATGGGGGGTGTATTGTGTTGGTAACAATGATGGGATGAGTGTATTGCCTTGGTAGCTATGATGGGGTGGGTGTATTGCCTTGGTAACTATGATGGGATATGTATATTGTATTGGTAACAATGATTAGGTGGGAGTATATTTTGTTACAACTGAGACTCTGGACTCGCCTCCCATGACTGTAGACTCACCTCCCAGCACTGGTTGGTCCAAAGTCAACACATCGCATAGATAAGAGACCTCTCAATCCTTTTTATGAAGTCTAAGATGCAAGAATAAGTCTCGTGTCAATCAGTACTGGTAAGATAATAAAATTCCAGCTTCTGTTGAGTTGAGTATTAATAATAATTCAGTTTTATTCAGCTAAATTGCTTTATTATTTATTGAATCCAGTTCGGTAATATTTTGGTAAAAAAAACATCGGTTATGTCTCATGAAAAGAAAAATAGGTGATACAGTGCCCCTCGCAGAAACAAGCGAAAGTACTGTATGCAAAGAAATACTGCAGCCAAAAGGATTCGAACTTAAGGTGGTGAGCTCTCCACGAGTGCAGCAAGCTGCCAACTTAGCCTCTGCCACTAAAAAGCTACTTTCCAAGGCGACCCTTACTCCTTCCCTATCCTATCAGCTTTTTCCTCTCTAAATGCCAGACCACCTCGGCAAACTCTCCTCCGCCCTCTCAGTTATCGCTATCATATATTCCCTCTCAATATCTTAATTTCTTTGTTCTGAATTTGTGTAAATTATTCACTCCTTGCTGCAGTGTTTAAAGTCCACACTTCGCACCTATTTAAAAACTTAGTTACCACTATAATCTGACACATTCTCATTTTTTCCTCTATAAATTAATAACTTTCTACAGATGTCTCAACACTCCACCTACCTTTCTACTATCGTCTAAACTATAGTTTACGTCGCCTTTCACACACCCGTCTGCCAGTATGTCCACTGGGGAAAATCTATATACAGTGTAGTAACTACTTCCATGCGCCCTCTCTCCAAATATCTAATCTTTACTCTGTTTTTATGTCTATCTCGTCACTTTTCTCTTTTCTGTGTTTATTTTTATTCATTATACATCTTCCTACTCTGCCGACGTTGCCAGGTCTTTGCTATCTCCCAACAGAATGTGTCATCAGCAACTCTGGGAACTCCGTCTTCTTACCAGTTTCATTATCTTATAATTCCACACATCTCCTTGCCACCCTAGAATTCAATTATTTTACAGCCTCATCTATAAATATTTTAAATAACCATAGTGCCATTGTACACCCCTGTAATACCTACTTTTTCTATAAAATATTCCATTTTTCTCCTATACATCATGACCCTTATTCTGCATAAAATGTTTTACTACTTTCAGTAACCTACTTCCTATTCCATATATTTGCAATATCTGCCACATTGCCTCCCTACACACCCTCTCATAAGCCGTTTTTATATCTATAAATGCGACAGATAGCTCTTTACTTATGTGCTTCAGTGTAAACACTTGGTCTACACACACATACCCTTCCTAAATCCTCTTTATTTCTTAATAATCCTGCTTCTTATTTCACCCATTGGACTTTCAGTAACAATTCCACAGCACACTTTGACCATAATTCTTATACTCTTTCTTTTCACCTTTTACCCTTATGTAAAGGAATTATACATGCTCTATGACAATGCTTAGGTACCTTCCCCTCCTTCATGAATATATATTTTATTTTATTCACTGGGAAGCACTAAACCCGTAGAGGTCACAAAGTGCCTGAGAGGCATTCAGGTTCAATCTAATACAGTCGTAGACAACCGATCTTAACAATGCAAGACAAGCCACGGGGAAAGGAAACCTTTCAGATTAAGTGGTAATAAGCAACTGTCAGTGAATAAACATAAAGATGGACGGGGGCGCGAACCATGGACTGTAAAGTGACAGTCAAACGTTCTACCGTCTCCACCACCAGGCTTACAAGAGGAAGGATCTGCAACCCAGCTGAACTCTTTCCTACAGCCCAGAAGCTGTAACAGGAAATCTATTCTTGCCTTCCTCAGGGCCATATAGTCTATATAATAAACAACTGTCAGTGACAGTTACAGATGGTGCCTCTGAGAGAATATTGTACAGTAAGTACTAGTTCCGATTCCTTCTACTTGTAAGCCCGGCGATGGAGACGGTAGAGCGTCGGACTTTTAATTTACAGGCTGCGGTCCATCTTTCTGTATATATATATATATATATATATATATATATATATATATATATATATATATATATATATATATATATTATATATATATATATACATATATATATATATATATATATATATATATATATATATATATATATATATATATATATATATATATATATATATATATATATATATATATTATATATATATATATATAATATATATATATATATATATATTTATATATATATATATATATATATATATATATATATATATATGTGTAGGCTCTGGTGGCCTGGTGGTTAACGCTCTCGCTTCACACGGCGAGGGCCTGGGTTCGATTCCCAGCCAGAGTAGAAACATTGGACGTGTTTCTTTCCACCTGTTGTCTATGTTCCCCATCAGTAAAATGGGTACCTGGGTGTTAGTCGACTGGTGTGGGTCGCATCCTGGGACACTGACCTAAGGAGGCCTGGTCACAGACCGGGCCGCGGGGGCGTTGACCCCCGGAACTCTCTCCAGGTATGTATATGTATATATATATATATATTATTAACACATCGGCCGTTTCCCACCAAGGCAGGGTGGCACGAGAAAGAAAAACTTTCATCATCATTCACTCCATCACTGTCTTGCCAGAGGCATGCTCACACTACAGTTATAAAAATGCAACATTAACACCCCTCCTTCAATTTTGTCCCAGGATGCGACCCATATCGGTCGACTAACACCCAGGTACCCATTTTACTGATGAGTGAACATATTGAAATCCCTTGCAGACAAAACCAATTTTTTTATCCCCTCCCTCCAGCCTTTCCTGGAAACGACACCTACCCACCATCCCTCCACTGCAGATTTATTCATCCTCCAAGTCATAGTATTTTGCTCTGTTCTTTTTAAATGTTCTTGAGCAAATATAAACAAAATCATTTTGATTGTGAGTCAAAAAGATGAGAGTCAGAGGCTGTCATTGGCTGCTGGTCGTCTTGGTGGTTTTTATAAAGACTATGTGATTGATTCACCTTTGTGGCTCTCACTAAGCTAGACTGGTGATGTACATGAAGCTTTCATGACTCACGTACAATCGATTGTATATAAACTTAACAAGCCAAACCAACTATTGATAAGAGAGTATTCAAACATTTCTCTTATTTTTTGTACTTTAATTCAGCTAAAAGCAATAGCACATAAGTATTAAACTATATCGTCATCTTCGTGAAACATTACTCTTTGTTTTAACACATAACTTATAATGCGGATTTTCTTGCGATCTAAAACCCGTCAATATTTTATATGACTAAATTATTGATCTGTAAACCAAAATTTCTGCTTAGTCACACTAGATTATATATTAATTACGTTATCTTTCTGATCATGTTAAGTCACTATCTTATCTTTGAGTGAAGGGAAAAAGTCTACGAGTGGGGGACTACAGTGATGGTATCTTTCAGGGTCAAGGGGCGCTCGTGGGTACTAAAGGTGCTTACCCTGCAGGGATTCCTCTGTCAGTGACAAGAAACTACTGAAGCAAGTACAACGTTCCTCAGGACGCACTGGGCTTCGCCAACCCTCTTTCAAAACATCACTATAATTATATATAATTCCTAGATAATTGTATATAAAATGAGAACTTTGACTTTCTCACTTCTTTTTCCTGTTCGTGCCCGCAGCATGGGATTTGCCCACACCTGCAACACTGGGGCTGCCCACGCTCGCACCGTCGGGGCTGCCCACGCTCGCACCATCACCACTAAACACAAATCAAAGAGTAAAGCGTCCGAACTGCCTTCCAGGTTAGTCTGTATCAGTGTGTTTGACGGATGACATCATGAACTGTGATGTGGCCTGCTTGGTAGAGAACCTCGCCTAATAGAACACTAATTCTGTTTGTGGGGGTCGAGTCTTGGCTTCTGGCCAGACCTCTCAGCTCCTCACGAAAGATCACATTATTGGGTGTGTTTGATCGCTCATATCAACAGACTTATTCTCATTCATTGTTATCCATCGTCACCTAAACTGACCTAATCTTACCACACTCTCGATATGAGGTCCTTATACCTGGCTCCTGAACATAACTTGCCTTTTGCCAGATTTAATTGAACCCTCGCCTGTTAATGCACGTTAATACGAAAGTGCAGAAATAGTGGAGCCAGGGCTCATAAGGCTAAGACTGAGCCCTGGTTCCACTATTTCTACACTTTCGTATTAACGTGCATTAACAGGTGAGGGTTCAATTTTGGTGTTACGTATTGCGCTACGGACTTGTTACATGTCATATATAGGGCCGTGAATGATACTTTGTTGAGATTCATGAAGGCCACTCTAAGATTTGCAGAGTATTTTATAACATGTCGCTGGCGACATGCTTGAGTAAGGTCTACAACCTTTGCACCCCAAGTCCAGGTTCAGTTTCTGGTCTTCTTGCCCCTTTCCCAATTTTTATAACCTTGACTTGCTGGGGTTGTATTCAAGCAACCAACTATTTGACCAATCTTTCAGTGTGTAAAAATTAATTTGCAGCCTTTCTTTGTCCTTCTGGCCACCTCAGCTAATGTATCCACCATTGTTCCGTTCTTTACAACATATTCTTGTCTGGTCTCTTGGTGTTTAGTGGAGGATTGTACATTACTGCTATCACCACCTGCCTATCCCAGGTGTTTGTACACGCGCGTGCGCGAGCATGTGGAAAAACTGAGTGCGTGCGTGCATCCATGTGTGTACTCACCTAATTGTACTCACCTAATTGTGGTTGCAGGGGTCGAGACTCAGCTCCTGGCCCCGCCTCTTCACTGATCGCTACTGGATCCTCTCTCTCTCTGCTTCCTGAGCTTTGTCATACCTCTTCTTAAAACTATGTATGGTTCCTGCCTCCACTACTTCACTTGCTAGGCTATTCCACTTGCTGACAACTCTATGACTGAAGAAATACTTCCTAACGTCCCTGTGACTCGTCTGAGTCTTCAGCTTCCAGTTGTGACCCCTTGTCCCTGTGTCCCCTCTCTGGAACATCCTATCTCTGTCCACCTTGTCTATTCCCCGCAGTATCTTGTATGTCGTTATCATGTCTCCCCTGACCCTTCTGTCCTCCAGTGTCGTCAGTCCGATTTCCCTTAACCTTTCCTCGTACGACATTCCCTTGAGCTCTGGGACTAGCCTTGTTGCAAACCTTTGTACTTTCTCTAACTTCTTGACGTGCTTGACCAGGTGTGGGTTCCAGACTGGTGCTGCATACTCCAGTATGGGCCTAACATACACAGTGTACAGTGTCTTGAACGATTCCTTATTGAGGTATCGGAACGCTATTCTCAGGTTTGCCAGGCGCCCGTATGCTGCAGCGGTTATTTGGTTGATGTGTGCCTCCGGTGATGTACTCGGTGTTATGGTCACCCCAAGGTCTTTCTCCCTGAGTGAGGTCTGTAGTCTTTGTCCACCTAGCCTATATTCTGTCTGCGGTCTTCTTTGCCCCTCCCCAATCTTCATGACTTTGCATTTGGCTGGATTGAATTCGAGGAGCCAGTTACTGGACCACATGTCCAGCCTCTCCAGGTCTCTTTGCAGTCCTGCCTCATCCTCGTCCGATTTAATTCTTCTCATCAACTTCACGTCATCTGCGAACAGGGACACTTCAGAGTCTATTCCTTCCATCATGTCGTTCACATATATCAAAAATAGCACTGGTCCTAGAACTGACCCCTGTGGGACCCCGCTCGTAACAGGCGCCCACTGTGATACCTCTTCACGTACCATGACTCGTTGCTGCCTCCCTGTCAGGTATTCCCTTATCCATTGCAGTGCCCTTCCTTTTATGTGTGCCTGATCCTCCAGCTTCTGCACTAATCTCTTGTGGGGAACTGTGTCAAAGGCCTTCCTGCAGTCTAGGAAAACGCAATCTACCCAACCCTCTCTCTCGTGTCTTACTTCTGTTACCTTGTGTGTGTGTGTATGTGTGTGTATGTGTGTGTATGTGTGTGTGTGCGTGTGTTTATGTGTGTGTGTGTGTGTGTGTGTGTGTACTCACCTAATTGTGGTTGCAGGGGTCGAGACTCAGCTTTTGGCCTTGCCTATTCACTGAACGCTGCTAGGTCCTCGCTCTCCATGTTCCATGAACTTCATCATACCTCGTCTTAAAGCTATGTATGGTTCCTGCCTCCACTACCTCACTTGCTAGGCTATTCCACTTCCTGACGAATCTATGACTGAATTATTATTATTATTATAATCAAGGGGGAAGCGCTAAACCCGGAGGATTATACAGCGCCTGGGGGGAAGGATGTGGAATGCATTCAGGCTTAATTCGGGGAACTGGAGCACAGATCCAATTCCCTAAATCAAGAACCCCTCACCAACATCTATGACTGAAGAAATACTTCCTAACATCCCTTTGACTCATCTGAGTTTTCAACTTCCAAGTATGACCTCTTGTTTCTGTGTCCCCTCTCTGGAACATCCTGTCTCTGTCCACCTTGTCTATTCCACGCAGTATTTTGTATGTCGTTATCATAACACCGCTGGCCCTCCTGTCCTCCAGTGTCGTCAGACCGATTTCCCTTAACCTTTCTTTGTAGAACATTCCCCTTAGCTCTGGAAATAGCCTTGTCGCAAACCTTTACACTTTCTCTAATTTCTTGACGTGCTTAACCAGGTGTGTGTGTGTGTGGGTGTGTGTGGGTGTCTGTGTGTGTGTGTGTGTGTGTGTGTGTGAGTGTGTGAGTGTGTGTGTGTGTGTGTACTCACCTAATTGTGGTTGCAGGGGTCAAGAGTCAGCTCCTGGCCCGCCTCTTCACTGATAGCTAATGGGTCCTCCGTCTCCATGCTCCATGAGCTTTATCATACCTCGTCTTAAAACTATGTATGGTTCCTGCCTGCACTACATCGCTTGCCAGCCTATTCCACTTCCTAACAACTCTGTGGCGGAAGAAATACTTCCTAATATCCCTTTCATTCATCTGAGTCTTCAGCTTCCAATTGTGACCTCTTGTTTCTTTGTCCCATCTCTGGAACATCCTGTCTCTGTCCACTTTATCTATTCCACGCAGTATTTTGTATGTCGTTATCATGTCACCCCTGACCCTACTGTCCTCCAGTGTCGTCAGACCGATTTCCCTTAACCTTTCTTCGTAGGACATTACCCCGAGCTCCGGAACTAGCCTTGTTGCAAGCCCTTTCTTTAATTTCTAAACGTGCTTGACCAGGTATGGGTTCCAAACTGGCGCTGCGTACTCCAGTATGAGCCTGACGTACACAGTGTATAGAGTCTTGAACGATTCCTTACTGAGGTATCGGAACGCTATTCTCAGGTTTGCCAGGCGCCCATATGCCGCAGAAGTTATCTGGTTAATGTGTCCTTCTGGCGACGTACTCGGTATTATACTCACCCCTAGATCTTTCTCCTTGAGTGAGGTTTGCAGTCTTTGGCCTCCTAGCCTATACTCTGTCTGCGGTCCTCTTTGCCCTTCTCCGATCTTCATGACTTTGCACTTGGCGGGGTTAAATTCTAGGGGTCAGTTGCTGGACCACGCATCCAGCGTGTCCTGGTCTCTTTGTAGACCTGTTTGATCCGCATCTGATTTAATTCTCCCCATTAACTTCGCATCATCAGCAAACAGGGACACTTCTGAGTCTATCCCTTCCGTCATGTCATTTACATATACCAAGAATAGCACTGGTCCCAGGACTGACCCCTTTGGGACCCCGCTCGTCACAGGCGCCCACTGTGATACCTCACCACGTTCCTTGACTTGCTATTGCCTCCCTGTTAGGTATTCTCTGATCCATTGCAGTTCCCTTCCTGTTATACGTGCCTAATCCTCTAGCTTCTGTACTAATCTCTTATGAGGAACTGTGTCGAAGGTCTTCCTGCAGTCCAGGAAAATGCAATCAACCCACCCCTCCCTCTCATGTCTTACTTCAGTTACCTTGTCATAAAACTCTAGTAGGTTTGTGACACAGGATTTGCATTCCATGAATCCGTGCTGGCTGTCGTTCATAATCTTGTGCCACTCCAGGTACTCCACGACTCTCCTCCTGATAATCTTCTTCATGACTTTAGATACTATGTGTTTGTGTGTGTCTGTGTGTGTGTGTGTGTGTACTCACCTAATTGTACTCACCTAATTGTAGTTGCAAAGGTCGAGACTCAGCTCCTGGCCCCGCCTCTTCACTGGTCGCTACTAGGTCACTCTCCCTGAACCGTTAGCTTTATCATACCTCTGCTTAAAGCTATGTATGGATCCTGCCTCCACTACCTCGCTTCCCAAACTATTCCACTTCCTGGCTACTCTGTGGCTGAAGAAATACTTCCTAACATCCCCTTGTTGCTGTGTCCCATCTCTGGAACATCCTGTCTTTGTCCACGTGTGTGTGTGTGTGTGTGTGTGTGTGTGTGTGTGTGTGTGTGTGTGTGTGTGTGAGTGTGTATGTGTGTGTGAGTGTGTGTGTGTGTGTGTGCATACATGAGTGTGCACTCACCTCTTCACTGATCGCTACTAGGTCCTCTCTCTCTGCTTCCTAAGCATTGTCATACCTCGTCTTAAAGCTATGTACGGTTCCTGCCTCCACTACATCACTTTCTAGGCTATTCCACTTCCTGACGACTCTATGACTGAAGAAAAACTTCCTAACGTCCCTGTGACTCGTCTGAGTCTTTAGCTTCCAATTGTGACCCCTTGTTTCTGTGTCCCCTCTCTGGAACATCCTGTCTCTGTCCACCTTATCTATTCCAAGCAGTATTTTGTATGTCGTTATCATGTCTTCCCTGACCCTCCTGTCTCCAGTGTCGTCAGTCCGATTTCACTCAACTTTTCTTCGTAGGACATTACCCTGAGCTGCGGAACTAACCTTGTTGCAGACCTTTGTTTATTATTTTTATTTTATTAACACACTGGCCGATTCCCACCAACGCAGTGTGGCCCGAAAAAGAAAAACTTTCACCATCATTTACTCCATCACTGTCTTGCCAGAAGGGTGCTTTACACTACAGTTTTTAAACTGCCACATTAACACCCCTCCTTCAGAGTGCAGGCACTGTACTTCCCATCTCCAGGACTCAAGTCCGACCTGCCGGTTTCCCTGAATCCCTTCATAAATGTTACTTTGCTCACACTCAAACACACGTCAAGTATTAAAAACCATTTGTCTCCATTCACTCCTATCAAACACGCTCATGCGTGAGGTTTGTAGTCTCTGGGCCCCTAGACTGTACTCCATATGCAGTCTTCTTTGTCCTTCCCCAATCTTCACGACTTTTCACTTGGTAGGGTTGAACTCCAGGAGCCAATTGCTGGCCCAGACCTGCAACCTGTCCAGATCCCTTTGTAGTTCTGCCTGGTCCTCGTCCAATTGAATTCTTCTCATCAGCTTCACATCATCTGCAAACAGGGACACTTTGGAGTCTATTGCTTTCGTCATGTCGATCACAAATACCAGAAACAGCACTGGTCCTGTGACTGATCCTTGTGGAATCCCACTCATCACAGGCTCCCACTCTGACACCTCGCCTCATACCATGACTTGCTGCTAATTTCCAGACAATTATTTCCTAATCCATTGTAGTGTCTTCCCTGTTATCCCTGCCTAGTCCTGCAGCTTCTGCACTAATCTCTTGTGTGGAACTGTGTCAAACGCCTTCTTACAGTCCAAGAAAATGCAATCTACCCACCCCTCTCTCTCTTGTCTTACTGCTGTCACCATGTCATAGAACTCCAGTAGGTTTGTGACACAGGATTTCCCGTCCCTGAGACCTTGTTAGCTATTGTTGATAAGCTCATTTCTTTCTAGGTGTTCCACCACTCTTCTCCTGATAATCTTCTCCATGACTTTGCATATTATACATGTCAGTGACACTGGTCTATAGTTCAGTGCTTCTTGTCTGTCTCCTTTTTTATAAATTGAGACTACATTTGCTGTCTTCCATACCTCAGGCAATCTCCCTGTTTCGACAGATGTGTTGAATATTTTTGTTAGGGGTACACATAGTGCCTCTGCACCCTCTCTCAGGACCCATGGAGAGATGTTATCCAGTCCCATCGCCTTTGAGGTGTCTAGCTCACTCAGCAGCCTCTTCACTTCTTCCTCGGTTGTATGTATTGTGTCCAAGGCTTGGTGGTGTACCCCCACCTCTCCGTTTTTCTGGAGGCCCTTCTGTCTCCTCTGTGAACACTTCCTTGAATCTCATGTTGAGTTCCTCACATACTTTTCGGTCATTTCTTGTGATATCTCCTCCTTCCTTCCTTAGCCTGATTACCTGGTCCCTGACCGTTGTTTTCCTCCTGATGTGGCTGTACAACAGCTTCGAGTCAGATATGGCTTTTGCTGCTGTCATTCTCATAATGCCGTTGGGCCTCCCTTCTTACCTGTGCATATTCATTTATAAAATATATATATATATATATATATATATATATATATATATATATATATATATATATATATATATATATTTATATATATATATATATATATATAATATATATATATATATGTTATATATATATATATATATATATATATATATATATATATATATATATATATATATATATATATATATATATATATATATATGTCATGCCGAATATGTAAAACTGGTCAATTAGCAAGAACTCATTCAAAATTAAGTCCTTTCTAAAAATTTCTCTTATACGTTTAAAGATATATTTTTTTCATTAATGTTAATGTAAAAAAATTTGATTTTGCTCCAAAAGAATCTTAGAAAACTTACCTAACCTTATTATAACAAGAACAATTTATTTTAGCCTAACCCAACTAAATATATTTTAGATTTGTTTACAATAATTTAATACTAAACAAACACATTGAAATATATTTTTTTCGTTAGGTTCAGAATGATTTTGTCGAAATTATTGCATACACAAATTTTAGCTTGTCCTATATGGCAAAATGAGCGTTGCTATTTAAGCCAAGATCGCAAGTTCTGCCTATTCGGCACGACATATATATTATATATATATATATATATATATATATATATATATAATATATATATATATATATATATATATATATATATATATATATATAATATATAATAAATATATATATATATATTCTAAACTTAGGAAAAATCCCCTAGAAACCGTTAACAGCAATTTCAATAAAACAATAAAACTTCTACTGAAAGGCAAAGATGAATTAGTCAAACAATTTACTTCCACTAATCCATCTTTGCCTTACATGTATGGACTAATAAAAACACACAAACCAGGGAATCCAGTCAGACCAATTATTAGCTCCATAGGGTCAGTTTCATATAAATTATCCAAATGGCTTGTTGATATTTTGAGCCCTATTGTTGGCAAAATTTCTAACTTTAATGTTAAAAACAACATAGACTTGGTTGATAAATTAAGCTCCTTGACTGACTTAAATGATTTTAACATGGTTAGTTTTGATGTTACTTCCTTGTTTACGAAAGTTCCTGTTGATGATTTATTAAGTTTCTTATCTGAAGAACTCGTTAACTATGATTTACCATTGCCAGTTCCTACTATCATTAAACTTATTAAACTTTGCAATGTTGATGCAAAATTTGTATTTAATGATAAGTTTTACACTCGGAAGTTTGGTATGGCAATGGGAAATCCTCTTTCACCTGTTCTTAGTAACCTATACATGGAATTTTTTGAAACAAGGTTGCTTAACACAATCCTCCCTAATAGAGCTAAATGGTTCAGATATGTTGATGATATTTTGTGTCTTATGCCCAAAAATGTAGATATACACCATTTCCTTGGAAAATTAAATAGCTTAGCCCATTCTATAAACTTTACTGTTGAGTTTGAAGAAAATAACTCATTGCCTTTTCTAGATGTTTTAATTATTAAGGGTAATAATGAATTCAAATTTAAAATTTACAGAAAACCTACAAATAACTGTTCCTATGTCCACTATTATTCCTCGCATCAAGATAGAGTCAAACTCTCTGTTTTCTCATCAATGTTTTTGAGAGCTTTACGAATTTGTAGTCCTGAGTTCATAGATGAGGAAATATCCAAAATTTATGAAATAGGTAATGATTTAAAATACCCAAGAAATGTAATTGATAAATCTTTTAAAGTTGCTAGAAACACTTTTTATAATCCAAAAAGGGACAACCAGCCTTATTCAACTAAAAATATGTTGGTTCTCTCTTACCATGAAAACTTGGTTGATATGCCTTCTCTTCTTAAGACTTTTAATATTAAAGTTGTATTCAAAAATCTTGATACAGTGAAAAAACTTTTGATAAAGAATTCCCCCCAAAATGCTGATGGATGTGTCTATAAGATTCCTTGTAAAATTTGCGATAAAGTTTATTACGGTCAAACTGGTAAAAATCTCGAACTAAGATTAAAACAACATAAATATAGCATTAGAACTGGACAAGATTCCAATGCTCTATTTATTCATGTAAGAGATTTTAACCATCCAATTGATTTTCAAAAAGTTGAGAAAGTAGTATCAAGCAAGTCCATAGTCGACAGGAATATAATTGAATCTTGTTTCATAAAAAGCAGTTTTGACAATAATATGAATATTTCCTTTGGTTTATATAAATTAGATCCATTTATAATTAATAGAATTTGGGAAGAATTTAATAATACACCTGACAAATAATAATTTTTAAATTTTCTTGGGTAGAATAGCTTGGGGGTGAGTTGTGCAAGGGACCTATCCAAGTTGGGTCGCCGAGCATCACGTGTTTAACCGTTGTGGTATCTGATAGTGAGGTGCTGGGCGTACCCCTTATATAGCTTCCTTGGATGCTTTACTTTCATAGTTCCTTGATAATGTGAGTAGTCATGAAAGCGCTTGGAATTTCTCTATTCTTTCAGAGTGGTTGTTTTGCATATTTTGAAATCACCTGTTTACTGTGATCTTATTGCATATATATATATATATATATATATATATATATATATATATATATATATATATATATATATATATATATATATATAATATATATATATATTATTATATATATATATATATATAATATATATATATATATATATATATATATATATATATATATATATATATATATATATATATATATATATATATACAATCACAGACAGGCGATCTTAACAACGCAAGACAAGCCAAGGGGGGGGGTGGAAATCTTTACCTGGAGTAATACGTGGATAGAGTCCTGGGTAACCCCCCTGATGTATGCTGGGAGGGAGCTAAAATTTTTGGGGCCCTGAAAATTATTGTGTTATTTCTTATCGTCCCTAGTGGAAACCGGCTTTTCATTGGGGAGTTTGTGAAACCCGTCCCCCAAATTCTTTTCTTTCGTAGGGATTTGATTTACTTGTGCAATTTTTGGAAATAGCCCCTCTAGGATTTTCCAAGTGTATATTATCATGTATCTTTTCCCTCCTGGTTCTGGGGAAAAAATTTTGGGAACTTAAAGCGTTCCAGTAGTTTGGGGTTTGGTTTATCGCACTTACGTGTCCCATGAAGGTTCTCGTACTTTTTCCAGGCAGCAATTTAAACCTGCCTTAAAAAGTTGCTTTTAAATGTACAGCAAATTTTTCCCAGTCAAGATAGAACAAGCGCCTGAAGATTTGTCATTAGGGGCTTGGCCCCCCTATTTTTTAAAGGTTTCATTATCCATCCTGTCATTTTTCTAGCAATGCGATTGATACAATGTTATGGTCCTTAAAGGGTGAAATCCTCTGACATATCACTCCCCGGGTCTTTGACGTTAGTTTTTCGCTCTATTGGGGGGTTTTGGGAAAATTTGTTTTAGACTCGAGTAAAAATTTTCATTTCCTCACTTTTTCCATATCGGAGAAATTTGGAAATTTTTCATCTTTGGGAACTTAATTTTGGGTTTTCTGGGGCCCCCATTTAAAGTTTTGGGTTGATGATGGAGTCTTCCCAGTGTCTTCAATGGAAGACCTGTCATGAAAATTTTCGGGGTGTCATCTGAAAAGGGGAAGACAGGGCACTGGGGCTTATACCCTGCCATGTCAGATATGAGGATGGGGAAAAAAGATGGGGGGGGGTACTGGGCCTTGTGGAACAGAGCTTTTCCCCCGTACCCGCCTCAGACTTGACTCTGTTAACTACCACCCCTTTGTTTTCCTGTTTGTGAGGAAATTTTTAAAACCCCTCTCCCGCCCTTTTCCTGTTTTTTCTTTATAACACTTTTTTTGGGGTTTATTACACAATGGCACCCCCTTTTTGGGAAAAGCTTTTCCCCCAAAAAAAAAAAAGTCTGCTATATTACATTTTGCTTTTTGTTTGTTTTCTAGAAGTTTCTAGGACTTTTGTGAAAATAGTCCATTTGGGGGAACACACAGGGGAAACCCTGCTTTTAAACCCGTGTTGCCCGGGGTTGTGTAACTCAGGGGGTTCGAGATGGGGGGGTGATCTTGCTTCTTAGAACCCTTTCCAAAAAAGTTTATGATTTTAAAAGTTAGCGCTATCGGCCCTGTAGTTTTTTACTTTGTTTTAAACTCCCCCCTTTGTGGAGGGGGGGTTTTTTTGGTTGTTTTTAGTAACTGGGGGGAAAAACCCCAGTGACCGGGCCCCCTTCCCCAACAGGATTTTTAAAACACGTGATAGGGGCTTCTTGCATTTTCTTGATGAGCAGGGAAATTTTGGGTTGAGAATATTTTACCAGCAAAATTTTAAAAGAAGGGAAAATTTTTTTGGGCCTTAAAAAGACAGCTCATCGCTTTAAACAGCCCCCCCCTGCAGACGAGGTCTTGAGAACTGTATCATCCATTTCACAACGGGCGGGGAAAATTGAATATTAGGTTAATCATAAATAACCCCTGGGAGGGGGTTATGTCACCCAATATTTCATTCACGGATTGCTGAAAAATTTACGACTTGTGGGGGTCTTAAAGTCCGTTATCCCCGGGGGTTAATGATAAGTGACTAACTCGAACTTCGACTAAACGCACAGCAATATTAGTACATCACGAGTTAGAACACTTACCGGGGTTTATGTATCTGACCTTTGTTATGCCCGGAGGGTCCGGTCAGTTGATTAAAGGAATAGTGTTTTTTGAAGAATGTCGCACAAACACTCTTTTGGGATGGAAACATTTGTTGTTAAAACTGTTCATCAACAACTGTTAAACACAGTTAAATAAAAAAAGTTGTTCACACTTCTCTGTAAGTCTTTATCGTGTATTGCGAGACACTTTGTTCACACTAACGCACGGATAAAGTGTTCTTTTTTGGGTTATCCGGGCATCAGTGTGACTTCAGTAGAGTCAAAAGTAATCTAAAGATCCCACAGCCTTTAAAACCGTCACTCCCCCTGGGCACATAAAAGGAAAAGCTTCCCTTTGGAAATTTTTTCCCTTTTCCTTCCCACTTCCTCCAAATGAACCCAAAGCAGAATTTTTGTTTTTCTTGCGTCTTAAGCATAGACAAAAAATGTCCACTATTTTTTCCAGGGTTTAAAAAAAGGTGGGAGCAGGATTTTCCTTAATTGTCTTGCAAAGGGTAAGAGATGGACTGTCTTTTTTTAAAATTTTACATTTTGCAAGACGGAGTTTTTAAAAAGGGAGCAGCGGTCGCTTGACCACGTCGTATACTCGTCTGAAATCTGATATAAATTATTTGCTGTAGAAAGTAAAAAAGATCTTGCCCCTTCGGAGAGGGCTGGGGCCACTCAGGGCTGAAAGGGGCGGGTAAGGGGGCTAAAGGGGGCTGAACCCCCCCCCTTTGGGGGAAAATTTCCCACCCCCTCCAGGGGTTTTCGTGCAGGTGAACTATTCTTCATTAACTTTAAATTTGGGGTTTTCCACCGCCACCACTGCTGCTTGTCTTTTTAAACAGTTTTGTCTGGGGGTTTTCCGGGAAAAAAAATAAACAAATTTTTTTTTTTAAATACGAAATTCTAACGGCACTACACTACCCCTTTTGGGGCTAAAAAACTTTCAACTGTCCTGATTTTCCCCTTTCTGCATCGGGAAATTATGGTCAAAAATTTTTTCCAAGTGGCCTTTGGGGAAACCTCGGACCATCATTGTCAAAAATAAACTATATCCCAGTTTTTTACGGACTTTTAAATTTTCGGAACACGGCTCCATAAAAGGGTTTTTCCTCAATGAGGTAAATTAATCTTTCCCCAAAATTTTTCTCCCAACTTTTAAATCCTTTATTAAGGTGTTTAAAATTTACGCCCTGGGGTTGCTCAGGTTCGAAACAAGTAGGATTCTCTTGATTTCTTTATCATTCATGGGGGGGAACAAGTTCGGGCCTTCGGCCATGGGGGTAAGTGGGGAGGGAAATTTAAAACACTTAAAAATTTGTCCAGATCCCCGGGACCATAAGTTGGGAGGTTATTGTTGACTTATTTTCTTTTTGCAGTCACAACTTTTGGGGAATTTTTTTTGTCTTTTTTTTGACGATTAGTTTTCCCTTAAAAAAACCGTTTTACAATGCCGATCATTCTTTCAAAAAATTCCCCCGTCCCAGGAGATTTAAAAAGGAATGTATCTCCAACGACAATTTCTTTTGATTCAGCATCTGTTGTTTTTCTGGTTGATCAAGATCTTGCTTATATAAGCAGAAACCAGCAACAAAGTTCTTTCCCAAATTATCTAAAAATCATCACCCCTTGGAAAACGCCATTTTCGGGCCGAAAACCTTTCTGAATAATTTGAAAAGGGTTTCGGGAGCCCGGGTCAGGGGCTCTTTCTAGATGTACTGCTCAGTCGAGCACAAATGAACAAACAGATGAAACCCCTTTGTGGGAACTTTGTCAACTTTTTTTGGGTTTAAAAATTTAAATTAGTCCAGTGAAATTTTCCCCTGTCCCCTCAAATGGGGGTGATATGAAAAACCCTTTTTTCAGAGGGATTTTGGGGGTGGACCTGGATACTAAACATACTCGAATATCGTAGTGACGACAAGTAATAAGTCCCTTATTTGTTTTTTTCACACTTTTTTTGCCCTTTCGGGTTACCCAGTGGGATTGTCGATATGACAAAGTTTGTCAGCTACCCCACCATGAAACACGTTACTGGGGCGTTTTGAAAAAATCATTTTTGGGTTAGCCAATGATTTTTGGGGACCCAATTTTGGGTTTTGTAGGGTTTTTTAAAAGGAGTGAAGAAATTATGAATTCTTTCCTCGACATTTTAAATTTCTTTTTGGTCGAGATAAAGTCCTAAAAAAATTAATCATAACAGGCTTTTTTGTAAATTTATCTTGTGTTTCTAGAAAATTTATATTCTGTAGAGAAAAAAATCTTTCAGTTTCCCCCGTATTTTAAGGGGTTCAAGATTTTTCAAAATTCAGGTTTTTTTTCCTTTTTAAATAAAATTTTAAAGACAAGGCGGGAAACCTTTTAAAAAAGTTTACCCAAAGATGGTATTTACATCCATAAAATGACTTTTCTGTTTGTCTCCCGGGGGTTTTTTTTACAAAAAATTTTTTTTTCTGCGTGTTCAACCCGGGGACTTTTTTCCTTTCGGGGGCAAATGTGAGCTTTTTGCTAAAGGCCAGTTTTTTCTTTTAGAGAGTAGTTCGGTCCGTGGCCCCAAATTAATTTATTATCCAAAAATTTCTTGAGTGGAAAACCAGTGACAACATGTAGCTGGAAATTTTCTTGGGGTTTAAAACGTGGGGAAAGAGATAATCTCTCTGCATCTGTTTTATTTCGCTACTCTGTTTTGTACATAGACCAACTTACTCTTATTATTTCTTAACCACTGGAGAAATGTTTATTTTCAATCCAATCAATAGTGAGATGATCAAGTACTTTTTTTTGAGATAGACACTAATTTTGGGTTTCCACACAGATTTCTGTAGTTCCAATTTTGGGACTGTTTTTGACCTTCAAGGGTGCCACCCCGGCCTTTGAAGTAATTAAATGTTTCTTCCTTCAGCATTACTCATTTTAAGTACAGCGCCAAACCTCTGGGTTTCGCCCTCAAAACACATGTAAGTGTACTTTTTTTTCCCCCTTGACCTATTTGTCTGGGAAATTTAATTTGATGAAAATTTTTTAAAACTCCCCGAATATTTCATCCCCGCTTTTTTTTTTAAATCATTTTTTAGAGGCAAGTTCCATCCATCCAAAAATTTTAAGTTTTCCCTGCTTCTTTCATAAGCTTTTTTCCTTTTTTGGTAATTGATTGGGGACGGGGGTCCAGAGGATCAAAACTTTGTGTACCCCTGACATGTTTATTGTTTATCCTTCTGAAACTCAAAGTATCTTCCTTTTGGGGTTTTTCCCAAATTTTTTCCCAGCATATTTTGCCCAAACAGGAATTTCAGCTTCGCGAAATCTTCCTTTATAAGTTCCCCTTTAAATTCTTTTTAATTTGATTCCCCTTCCTTGAGGCATTTTGCTTCTTTTATCCCCTTGTTAGCTTCTCTGTATAAGAATTTTTAAATCCCCTCTTTATTTACAGGGACCTTTAAGATTTTCCACATAGAAACCTTTTTTTTAAGATTTCTTTTAAGGGACTTTCAGATTTCTTCCCAAAAGTGTATTTAGAGTAAAATTCTATAAGAATGGGGGGGAAGATGTTGCACCAAAAAAAACTGATTTGAAAAGATAAGTTTTCACAGGACTTTGAGGATCATGTAATTTTTTAGGCCAAAAAAAATCGAGTATAATCTCTATTTTTTTAGGGCCCCCACTCTTAAGAAAGCTTTGGGAAAAATTTAAAACCCTGTAGGCATATGGGTTTGGCGAAATTTTTAAGCACGTCTCCAAGCTTCTCAAAGTGAGGGTCCAGTCATCAGACATCAATTTAAAACTTGCAAAAATCTTTATTTGCACGTGCGCTGGGAATTTTTTTTCAAACGTAGTTGGGGAGGGTCAGAATCTTTTCTAAATCCATGGTTGGGGGATAATGAGCTTCTGTCTTAACTTATCTTTGGGCCCCTTTTTTTTTTTCAATGAATTTTATTGTCCAACTGTTCTTGTATGATATTACATAGGGCAGTCACAGCTCTGGATTCTTCCTGAGCTCATGTTTTGTGCTTTTTATTTTTCCGAAAGCCATGCGATAATTGCTAGGGAGATTTGGGGGATTTTAAATTTTCCCTGGGAAACCCAGCCCAATACTGTCCCTTTTATATCTGACCCGGGGTCCCCAAAAATTGGTTTTTAAGTCTGAGGGCTCTTGTGGGCTTTTTATTTACATCAATACCTATCGCCCCTCTAAATCCCAAAAACTTATAAACTGGTTCGTTCATTTCTTTCCCGTTGATAATTTTTGCTGTGGTACATTACGGGGGTTTTGTAACTAGTACATTTTCCATTGAATCAAAATCAGTTTTTTTTCCCACTTTGAGAGGGAATGGGGACCAAAATCATGTGGGGCCCCCTGCGTTTTCAAACAAGTGAAATCATGTTTTTTTTTTCTTATTTTTCACAAAACATTTATAAAAACATTCCAATAAATTTAAAACGCTGTTGGGCCCGGACAGGGTAACTTTTACCTTAGGGCTTTCAGTGCTCAACCCGTTTCTTTTAAAACCCCGGGTCTGCATAGACTTAGGAAAAACATCTAAAATACCACAGCCCTTTTACTGTCCTTTTTTCCCGGGTTTTTCCCAACCAACAGGATTCGGCTGTCATATGTTGTTTTCCAAAATTTTGGAAAAAAAACAAATATATCTAACTAATTTTGGCAAGGGTTGGTTTTTTTTCAGTTTCTGCAAACCCAAAATTCTTCTTAAACAAGGACCTTTGTGAGGGCCCTTTAAACAAATAAGTTAGCACAAATTTGGTTTTTTTTGGTTTTTAATTTATTAGATAACTCAAATCAAGGGGTATCGGGGGAGCATTGCTTTGAAATTTTTTTCTCACATTTAAAAGCTGGGGCTTTTTTGATTTTTCCCGGGTTCGGGGAAATCTTTTGTTGTTTTAGCAAAAGTTTTGGGCCCTAAAGCTGTATGAGGCATTTCCCTGCATTTAAAAAAAACTTCTTCAGTGAGGGATTTTCCCGCCTTTTTGTTCACCCCAAACCCTTTGATGCACCCCTTTTTTGCGGGTGAACACGTTGTTTACGTGCCTCCCCTGATGTGTTCCATCACACATTTTGGAAAAACGTTTTTGTGACAGGTTTTTTTTTTCTGTTGTTTTTATTCACAGCTTGTAAATGCCATATGGGATTTCCCATTCTGTGGTTTTGTGGGAGTATTTTTCTCTTTTTTTACTGGTTAAGGTTTTATTACCCCTAGATTTGTGGATTTTAAACTTGTTTTCGTTTCTTGCATGCATGAAAAATTGTTTGTAAACCCCTTTCTAATTTCCCTTTACAAGTGAAATAGCGTTAAAACGTTTCAAAAGTTTTTGGTGACAACTTATCTTGTAAAAATACCCCCCGATAAAACCCAAACACATTGTCTTAGGTTATATTTTGCACCCCCAGAGATTGAACTAATTTTCTAATATAATTCTAAATGTCGTAATTTTGAAAAAAAAAATGTTTGGGTTGGGTTCAAGCTTGATATTAAGACTGAAAGTCTAACTCTGGCTTTTTCAGCAAACAAAATAATTTTTTCGCCCAAGACACGTAAAGGGGGATTTGATTTTAAATTTCCTTTAACCACCGGGGGGGAAAGGGGGGGTTAACGGTTTTTAGGGGTTTTCCCCTTTACAGAAATTTAAGATAATTGAACCCAGCAAATTTTATCTAAGTCAGTTCGTGGGGTTTTACTATTTGACTGAAAAAAAATTAAAAGAATTCTTTTATAATTATTTACCTTGGAAAAAAAGGTAATGACAAGGGGAGGTAAGCTTTGGGAAAGTGGGCACTTTTGTTGTTACAGGGGTAACAGGTGTTTTAAACCCTAGTTACAGTAGTTTTCTGTGACAGAGTTTTGCGGGGGGAATGCCTTTACTCCTTCCGCCTTAAATTGGGTTTATTACTAAAAGTATCCAAAACATTTTTTAAATTTTATCCCCAGATGGATCTGATTCCAAAAAATTCCTTTTTCATAATGTGTATAGCTGAATTAATTATTTTCAGACGTTTTGTAAAATAATTCAAATTTGAACCCCAAGATATCAAAATCTATGTTTGTATCTTGAGTTAATTTCCCATACAGACTGAAATTAATTTTTAAAATTTTGTAATCTTTGTCTGAAAAAACTGAAAACTGAGTTTTCAAAAAAGTATTTTAATGGTAAACTGAAAATTCTTGCAAACCCCACTTAGAGTGTTTAAAAAACACTGTACTGGGTATAAACAGCTGAGTTTTTGTTATGCTTTAAATCAGCAAAATCGAAAACGGGGCACTACTGACCCACTAAGCTTTAAATTCGGGTCAATTTACCATGAAGGGGACCCGAGTACATATAGCTGGTGTTTATGGCTTGAGTTTTCTGTGTCAGCCTGACAACGATGATTAATCGTAAATAACGTTATGCACTTCATTCACTATACACTATAAATGTCACTGTATAACTGTAAATCACACGTGAATATTACTTACACATATATAAATGTCACTGTTAATATATGTATATGAAAGCTTACATTTATATATAGTTACCTTTAATACAACAGGTATATCTATAAGAAACAAATAAACACAATCTTGTCTCTTAATCTCTGTCTATAAACATTATAAACACTATGTGTTTATACACTCAAACAAACTGAACATCAGTTGGGTTGCTGCTGTCGTCAGCGTTTCTCGAGCTGGAGCAGTAGATGCCGTGTGTCATCCCCCATTTTCTTGTTGGGTGAGTCACCCAGCTCCCGTTTTCTTTGGGTGAACGCTGGGTGAGCGCCCGTTTTCTTTTGGCTGCTCATTCTCTGTGATTGAGCCTGGAGGGACTCACATAAGATAAGATTTCGTTCGGATTTTTAACCCCGGAGGGTTAGCCACCCAGGATAACCCAAGAAAGTCAGTGCATCATCGAGGACTGTCTAACTTATTTCCATTGGGGTCCTTAGTCTTGTCCCCCAGGATGCGACCCACACCAGTCGACTAACACCCAGGTACCTATTTGCTGCTAGGTGAACAGGACAACAGGTGTAAGGAAACGTGTCGAAATGTTTCCACCCGCCGGGAATCGAACCCGGGCCCTCCGTGTGTGAAGCGGGAGCTTTAGCCACCAGGCCACCGGGCCTGGTTATATTGATTATATTGTAAAACACTAGTTTTACAGCTTTTTTCGAAAGACCTTGGCTCGTAGGTTATTTGTACACTGTAGTACAACATATCTGGACCACAGTTTGGCCTTTATCCGGTTCGAGCATGACCAAAATGTTGAGAAATGGTTTACCACCTAAGTTTAAAAATAGAGAAAACTTAGCTTAGAAAGACAGCTCATCGCCTGCACAGCCACCCCTGCAGACGAGGTCTTCAGAAGCTGTATCATCCATTTCGCAATGGGCTGAAATTGAATATTAGGTTAATCATAAATTTCCCCTAGGGGGTGTTATGTCAGCATATTTCATTCACTGATTGCTGACAACTTATGTACTTGTGTGGACTTAAAAGTCCGCTTATCGCCGGGGTTTATGATAAGTGACTAACTCGTAACTTCAACTCAACTGCGCAGTCAATAGTAGTACATCATGAGTTAGAACACTTACCTGGGTATATGTGTCTGACCCATCGTTATGCCCGGATATCCAATGAGTTGATTGAAGAATAGTGTTCTTTGAAGAATGTTGCACTACACTCTGTTGGATCGCAACACTCATTGTTACACTGTTCATCAACAACTGTTCACACAATATCACTAAGAAGTTGATCACACTTCTCTGTAAGTCTTTATCGTGTTTTGTGAGACACTTTGTTCACACTAACACACGGATCAGTGTTCTTTGTTGGTTATCCTGGCGTCAGTGTGACTCTCAGCAGAGTCAAAAGTAATCTGAAGACGCCACAGCCTCTTACACCGTCACTGCCCCTAGCACATAAAGGAAAAGCTGACCTAGTACTTTTTGCTTCCTTGCCACTTCCTCCATGAAGCAAAGCAGAATGTTTGATTCTTGCTGTCTTAAGCATAGACAACAATGTACACTATCTTTATCATGGTAATAAAGTGGGAGCAGGATTTTCCATAATTATCCTGCTAAGGTAAGAGATGGACTGTCTTTTATTAAATTACACTTTGCAATGCTGGAGTCTTGCAAGGAGCAGCAGTTGCTTGACCACATCTGGGATCAATTACTTGTTGTAGCAGTAAACAAGATGCTTGCCCCTTCTGAGAGAGCTGGGCCCCTCAGGGCTGAAAGGGGCTGTAAGGGGCTGAAGGGGACTGATACCCCCCTCCTGGAGAAAATTTCTCCACAGAATTCCATGAGTCTGGGTCTGGGGCAGAGTGCATGGGCATGTCATTTATCGCCTTTTCGAAGTCATTTGGAGGCAGGATAATATCAGATAAGTGTGTGTCTACCAACTTCTGTCTCTCTCTCTCATAAAAAAATTCATTTAGGTTTTCGACTCTCAGACTGGTTAGTGGCTCGCTAAAAACCAAGTCATACTGGGACTTGAGCAGTTCACTCATTCCTTTGCTGTCATCTGTGTAGGACTCATCTCGTTTAAGCAGCGACCCAATACTGGATGTTGTTCTAGACTTTGATTTGGCATAAGAAAAGGAATACTTTGGGGTTCTTACAATTTCATTTATGGCTTTTAGTTCTTCTCGAGTTTCTTGACTCCTATAAGATTCCATTAGCTTTTGTTCGATGTTTGCTATTTCTCTGACCAGTGTCTCCCTACGTATTGCAGATATATTGACCTCTTGCAGCCGTTCTGTTATTCTTTGCCTTCACCTGTATAGGGAGCGTCTTTCTCTTTCTAGTTTACATCTTCTCCTCCTTTTCCTTAAGGGAATATGCCTTGAGCATACCTCAAGTGCCACAGAGTTAATTTGTTCTAGACATAGGGTAGGATCCGTGTTGCTTAGTCTACCTTCCCAGTTCATATCATTTAGGACTTGGTTTACTTGGTCCCACCTTAAGTTTTTGTTATTGAAGTTGAATTTGGTGAAGGTTCCCTCGTGACTGATCATATTTTGTCGGTCAGGGGCTCCCCGCATACATGTCTGGACCTCTATTATATTGTGATCTGAGTATATTGTTTGTGATATGATGACATTTCGTATCAAATCATCATTGTTAGTGAATATGAGGTCCAGCATATTCTCCAATATTGTAAACAGTAACCAGGTGATATCACAATATTCAGAACAACCACTGTGAAAAAATATTGAAATTCCAAGCACTTTCGCAACTTCTCTATTTCTTCACAGTGGTTGTTCTGCATATTGTGATATCACCTGTTTACTGTGATCTTATTGTATATATATATATATATATATATATATATATATATATATATATATATATATATATATATATATATATATATATATATATATATATATATATATATATATATATATATATATATATTACCATATGTAGACAGCCTGTACTGTCAGAGCACACAGCCTAGCCGTCTGCTCTGACTAGTTCATATTTCGCGGCATTCAGTGCTGCCCTCTGTAGGCCTACCTAGGTCGGTGGGAAGCACAGACCACCCTCTCTCACTCCTCGACCGACCGACGTGTTAGTCACAGGTGCTCCCCCTCCACGGACTGGCTTGCGGTCACTCCCTCACACTGCCCGTTGTGTACTCACTCCTACCCAATTAAAGCCAATCTAGTCCACGGCCGTATCATTGCTACCTACGCTACCTTCATCGGCACTAAACCGCTGTTCAGCAGTAAGAACAGCAATAACAGTGGTGACAGCGGAGTCAGCGGCATTGTGAGCCTCTTCAGGGTGGAGGGGTCAACACCATCGGTCGACGCCAGTCAACATCATCCGTCGTCATCCAACGCACCTGCTGGCCTAAAGAGTTATCTGTTACTCCCAGCGTCTTGACGGGACCTGAGATAGATCTTCGTCCTAGATTTTTCCCACAAAATCTGGACATAGGCGTCACGGCGTCATCTCCAGCCTTAGCAGTCACGTGTTCACCTCATCACCCTCTCTCACTCCTGGACCGACCGACTTGACGTACACAAGTACTCCCCCTCCACGGACTGGCTTGCGGTCACTCCCTCACACTGCCCGTTGTGTACTCACTCCTACCCGATTAAAGCCAAACTAGTCCCCGGCCGTATCATTGCTACCTATGCTACCTTCATCGGCACTAAACCGCTGTTCAACAGTAAGAACAGCAATAACATATATTTATATATATATATATATATATATATATATATATATATATATATATATATATATATATATATATATATATATATATGTATTATGTAGATAAAGTCAAAAACAGGTGATCAGGATATTCAATTAAACCATGGTAGGTGGAAACAGAAAAATAGAACTTGAAACCTTTCGATTCCTAACTCAATTTTCTTCACAAGCTGTTCCGAGGATCAGGTGACTGGTAGACATAGAGGGGCACGTCTCTAAATTTTTAGCTCTCTGGTGTTTATTGCACAAATATGTGCCAATAATCTCACAACTGTTCAGTTTTAAATCAAATTTACTCTCCCTCCGGCTAGTGAGACGTCGGAGAGCTTGAGATATGTAGTGGAGTCGCAGCACCCGAAAGTACCCATGCCCTACACTCCATTCGCACAATATATTTTCTCCGAGATTCATAAGTGGTCGCATAAAACTGCTATTGTAAGTATTATTGTTTTTTGTTTTGTTTTTTATATGCCGTTATGTGACATTTTCTTAACGATTACAAATAAAATATATTTTATTCCACAAGATTTAGTTCAAGTTTTGACTGATAATCTTCACGTACTAGTTAAAATAATTTTTCTTCCTAGCAAAATTATTTATTAACTAGTTGGCCTGAGCTGCAGGTAAAACAGTTTCTTTTTTTTTTTGCGCAGGAATGCGGGATTACAGGCAGAAGATACACTTATGGAAAGTTGTTAGACGGAGTCATGAGATTTGGTGGGATGCTTCAGCAGCTCATTAGAGATAACTCAGAAGTTTCAGACCCCACTAAACTGATAGTGGCCATCTTGTCGCCCAACTCTCCGGAGTACCCTGTGGTTTTCATGGGTACCTTGGCTGTTAGTGCAGTCGCTACCACCATCAATCCCACCTACACCCCCGGTGAGTTGGGTGCTTAGGTTTAAAACCTTTCAACTGCACGTACATCAACATTTAAATTTTATGAATAAGGTAACCTCTCTCTCTCTCTCTCTCTCTTTTTTTTTTTTTTTTTTTTTTTTTTTTTTTTTTTTTTTTTTTTTTTTTTTTTTTTACACAGGGTTTGACAAGGTTAAGGATCCCTAGCTTTATTGACAGCTATTTACAGGTTAAGGATTCCTAACTTTATTGGCAAGCTAAGAGCTGTTACCTACATCAGCTCATTTGAAAGCATTTTTATTGTTATGAGACATACAAATAGGGAACAGGATGAAGTTGGAGCCATCTGTGGGCCAGCATTTTCATTTGATCAACTGACGTTATCTCGTTGACATCATTATGCTGTACGAATGTGTTCCATACTCGAGTCATCCTGGGTATGTATGATCTCAGATGGAGTGATGTTCTGGAGAAGGGTACAGACAAGAGTGAAGTTTGCTGCTTTCTGCCCGTCTTGTGGCATAAAAGCTTGTTTCACGCTGTCCTCGAAGTGGATCCAAGTGTGCTATTTTGACAATATTGGCCTTGTACATAACAGTAAGGCCACCCACATCCCTCCTATGTTGAAGGCTCTGCTGAAATGACAGATCTATCCAGGATGGGTCCAGGCGAGAGATGAGACGTCTTGCTCTGTTCTCTACTCTGTCAAGCAGTCGCAGATGAGAGGGGGGGCAGGCAAACCAAGAAAGTGGAGCATACTCAAGGTGTGAGCGTACTTGTGCCTCGTACAGGATCTTGCAACCCCTACTGTCAAGCAGATGCGAGATACGGCGAAGTGCTGTAAGCTTCCTGGCTGCCTTGTTTGCAGATTTACAACATGGTTCTTCATGGTTAGTTTGGAGTCAAATTTCACCCCAAGGATATCACTTCTTCTCCAGGTGCCAACATCGTCCCATTCATCCTTACTACTGCACCAGCATTACCATCATGATGCCTAGAGACGATCATCATTTGCGTTTTCTCAGGTGCAAATGTACTTGCCATCTATTTCCCCAAGCTGATATAGCTCTCAGCTGGTGATTGATGTAGCTTAGAGCAGCTGGCATTTCTTCTCTTGGATAAGTTATGTCAGTGTACAGTCGTCTGCATATGCATGTGATTCTGGGATGAGATGAGAAGGTCGTTGAAGTAGACATTCCATAACAGTGGACCCAGCACACTTCCTTGTGGAACGCTTGCCCCAATAGGATGCCTTGCTGATTCCGTTCCATTGAGGACTACACTTAGAGATCTACCATGAAGGTAATCACTGAGGAGACATAGCGTAGAGCCTGCAGTTCCCAGTGCTTGAAGTTTTGCTAAGAGGCCCTGGTGCCACACCCGGTCGAAAGCGCCAGCAATGTCCAGTGCTACCACACAGCTGACTTTGGATTCATCCAGTGACTGGTGCCACTTAGTGGAGAGGTTTAACAACAGATTTACTGGGAAATAATTTCTCTCTTTCCTACATACTCTAACTTGAGCCTCACTGTCCTCATAAAAACTCTTCACTGCTTTCAGTAACCTACCTCCTATACCATACACCTGCAACATCTGCCACATTGCCCCCCTATCCACTCTGTCATACGCCTTTTCCAAATCCATAAATGCCACAAAGACCTCTTTAGCCTTATCTAAATACTGTTCGCTTATATGTTTCACTGTAAGCACCTGGTCCACACACCCCCTACCTTTCCTAAAGCCTCCTTGTTCATCTGCTACCCTTTTTCCCTCATCTTACTCTTAATTCTTTCAATAATAACTCTACCAAAACACTTTACCAGATATACTCAACAGACTTATCCCTAAAATTTTTTTGCACTCTCTTTTGTCCCCTTTTGCCTTTTTTACAAAGGAACTATGCATGCTCTTTTGCCAGTCCCTAGGTACCTTACCCTTTCCATACATTTATTAAATAATAGCACCAACCACTCCAAAACTATATCCCCACTGCTTTTAACATTTCTATCTTTATCCCATCAATCCCCGGGTGCCTTACCCCCTTCATTTTACCTACTGCCTCCGAAAATTCCCCCACACTCACAACTGGCTCTTCCTCACTCCTACAAGATGTTATTTCTCCTTGCCCTATACACGAAATCACAGCTTCCCTATCTTCATCAACATTTAACAATTCCTCAAATATTCCCTCCATCTTCCCCAAAACCCCCTAACTCTCCATTTAATAACTCTCCTCTCCTATTTTTAATGACAAATCCATTGTTCTCTAGGCTTCCTTAACTTGTTAATCTCACTCCAAAACTTTTTCTTATTTCAACAAAATTTGTTCATAACATTCACCCACTTTTCTCATTTGCTCTCTTTTTTACATTGCTTCAAACCCTCTCTTAAACCTTCTCTTGTTCTCCATATACTTTCCCTCCTTGCATCTCTTCTACTTTGTAAAAACTTTCATATTCTAACTTTTTCTCCCTTACTACTCTCTTAAAATCATCATTTTCCAAACCCAAACGCTCCTCTTCCCTCCCCCACCCCCCTTTCCTGTAACCACAAACTTTGTGAACACTCTAACACTACATTTTTAAACCTACCCCATACCTCTTCGACCCATTGCCCGTGCTCTCACTCTCTCTCTCTCTCTCTCTCTCTCTCCCCTTTTCTCTCTCTCTTCTCTTTTCTTCTCTCTTCCCCTCTCTCTCTTCTCTCTTCTCTCTCTCTCTCTCTCTCTTCTCTCTCTCTCTCTCTCTCTCTCTCTCTCTCTCTCTCTCTCTTTTACCAGGGTTATACATGGTTAGCTTAAGGTTCCTAACTCGATTTACAAGAACTGTAGGTTGGTAGACAGCAACCACCCAGGGAAGTACTACCGTCCTGCCAGATGACTGTGAAACAGAAACCTGTAACTGTTTTGCATGATGGTAAGATTGCTGGTTTCTTTTTCTGTCTCATAAACACGCTAGATAACAGGGATATCTTGCTACTCCTACTTACACTTTAGTCACACTTCACAGACACGCACATGCATATATATATATATATATATATATATATATATATATATATATATATATATATATATATATATATATATATATATATATATATTATATATATATATATGTATATATATATATATATATATATATATATATATATATATATATATTTATATATAAATATATATAATATATATATATACATACATCTAGGTTTTTTCTCCTTTTTCTAAATAGCTCTTGTTCTTCTTTATTTCTTCTATTGTCCATGGGGAAGTGGAAAAGAATCTTTCCTCCATAAGCCATGCGTGTCGCATGAGGCGACTAGAATGCCGGGAGCAATTGGCTAGTAACCCCTTCTCCTGTAGACATTTACTAAAAAAGAGAAGAAGAAAAACTTTATAAAACTGGGATGCTTGAATGTGCGTGGATGTAGTGCGGATGACAAGAAACAGATGATTGCTGATGTTATGAATGAAAAGAAGTTGGATGTCCTAGCCCTAAGCAAAACAAAGCTGAAAGGGGTAGGGGAGTTTTGGTGGGGGGAAATAAATGGGATTAAATCTGGAGTATCTGAGAGAGTTAGAGCAAAGGAAGGGGTAGCAGTAATGTTGAAGGATCAGTTATGGAAGGAGAAAAGAGAATTTGAATGTGTAAATTCAAGAATTATGTGGATTAAAGTAAAGGTTGGATGCGAAAAGTGGGTCATAATAAGTGTGTATGCACCTGGAGAAGAGAGGAATGTAGAGGAGAGAGAGAGATTCTGGGAGATGTTAAGTGAATGTATAGGAGCCTTTGAACCAAGTGAGAGAGTAATTGTGGTAGGGGATCTGAATGCTAAAGTAGGAGAAACTTTTAGAGAGGGTGTGGTAGGTAACTTTGGGGTGCCAGGTGTAAATGATAATGGGAGCCCTTTGATTGAACTTTGTATAGAAAGGGGTTTAGTTATAGGTAATACATATTTTAAGAAAAAGAGGATAAATAAGTATACAAGATATGATGTAGGGCTAAATGACAACAGTAGTAGTTTGTTGGATTATGTATTGGTAGATAAAAGACTGTTGAGTAGACTTCAGGATGTACATGTTTATAGAGGGGCCACAGATATATCAGATCACTTTCTAGTTGTAGCTACACCGTGAATAAAAGGTAGATGGGATACAAGGAGAATAGGAGCATCAGGGAAGAGAGAGGTGAAGGTTTATAAACTAAAAGAGGAGGCAGTTAGGGTAAGATATAAACAGTTATTGGAGGATAGATGGGCTAATGAGAGCACAGGCAATGGGGTCGAAGAGGTATGGGGTAGGTTTAAAAATGTAGTGTTAGAGTGTTCAGCAAAAGTTTGTGGTTACAGGAAAGTGGGTGCGGGAGGGAAGAGGAGCGATTGGTGGAATGATGATGTAAAGAGAGTAGTAAGGGAGAAAAAGTTAGCATATGAGAAGTTTTTACAAAGTAGAAGAGATGCAAGGAGGGAAGAGTATATGGAGAACAAGAGAGAGGTTAAGAGAGTGGTGAAGCAATGTAAAAAGAGAGCAAATGAGAGAGTGGGTGAGATGTTATGAACAAATTTTGTTGAAAATAAGAAAAAGTTTTGGAGTGAGATTAACAAGTTAAGGAAGCCTAGAGAACAAATGGATTTGTCAGTTAAAAATAGGAGAGGAGAGTTATTAAATGGAGAGTTAGAGGTATTGGGAAGATGGAGGGAATATTTTGAGAAATTGTTAAATGTTGATGAAGATAGGGAAGCTGTGATTTCGTGTATAGGGCAAGGAGGAATAACATCTTGTAGGAGTGAGGAAGAGCCAGTTGTGAGTGTGGGGGAAGTTCGTGAGGCAGTAGGTAAAATGAAAGGGGGTAAGGCAGCCGGGATTGATGGGATAAAGATAGAAATGTTAAAAGCAGGTGGGGATATAGTTTTGGAGTGGTTGGTGCTATTATTTAATAAATGTATGGAAGAGGGTAAGGTACCTAGGGATTGGCAGAGAGCATGCATAGTTCCTTTGTATAAAGGCAAAGGGGACAAAAGAGAGTGCAAAAATTATAGGGGGATAAGTCTGTTGAGTATACCTGGTAAAGTGTATGGTAGAGTTATTATTGAAAGAATTAAGAGTAAGATGGAGAACAGGATAGCAGATGAACAAGGAGGCTTTAGGAAAGGTAGGGGGTGTGTGGACCAGGTGCTTACAGTGAAACATATAAGCGAACAGTATTTAGATAAGGCTAAAGAGGTCTTTGTGGCATTTATGGATTTGGAAAAGGCGTATGACAGAGTGGATAGGGGGGCAATGTGGCAGATGTTGCAGGTGTATGGTATAGGAGGTAGGTTACTGAAAGCAGTGAAGAGTTTTTATGAGGACAGTGAGGCTCAAGTTAGAGTATGTAGGAAAGAGAGAAATTATTTCCCAGTAAAAGTAGGCCTTAGACAAGGATGTGTGATGTCACCGTGGTTGTTTAATATATTTATAGATGGGGTTGTAAGAGAAGTAAATGCGAGGGTCTTGGCAAGAGGCGTGGAGTTAAAAGATAAAGAATCAAACATAAAGTGGGAGTTGTAACAGTTGCTCTTTGCTGATGACACTGTGCTCTTGGGAGATTCTGAAGAGAAGTTGCAGAGATTGGTGGATGAATTTGGTAGGGTGTGCAAAAGAAGAAAATTAAAAGTGAATACAGGAAAGAGTAAGGTTATGAGGATAACAAAAAGATTAGGTGATGAAAGATTGGATATCAGATTGGAGGGAAAGAGTATGGAGGAGGTGAATGTATTCAGATATTTGGGAGTGGACGTGTCAGCGGATGGGTCTATGAAAGATGAGGTGAATCATAGAATTGATGAGGGGAAAAGGGTGAGTGGTGCACTTAGGAGTCTGTGGAGACAAAGAACTTTGTCCTTGGAGGCAAAGAGGGGAATGTATGAGAGTATAGTTTTACAAATGCTCTTATATGGGTGTGAAACATGGGTGACGAATGTTGCAGCGAGGAGAAGGCTGGAGGCAGTGGAGATGTCATGTCTGAGGGCAATGTGTGGCGTGAATATAATGCAGAGAATTCGTAGTTTGGAAGTTAGGAGGAGGTGCAGGATTACAAAAACTGTTGTCGAGAGGGCTGAGGAAGGGTTGTTGAGGTGGTTCGGACATGTAGAGAGAATGGAGCGAAACAGAGTGACTTCAAGAGTGTATCAGTCTGTAGTGGAAGGAATGCGGGGTAGGGGTCGGCCTAGGAAAGGTTGGAGGGAGGGGGTAAAGGAGGTTTTTGTGTGCAAGGGGCTTGGACTTCCAGCAGGCATGCGTGAGCGTGTTTGATAGGAGTGAATGGAGACAAATGGTTTTTAATACTTGACGTGCTGTTGGAGTGTGAGCAAAGTAACATTTATGAAGGGGTTCAGGGAAACCGGCAAGCTGGACTTGAGTCCTGGAGATGGGAAGTACAGTGCGTGCACTCTGAAGGAGGGGTGTTAATGTTGCAGTTTAAAAACTGTAGTGTGAAGCTCCCTTCTGGCAAGACAGTGATGGAGTGAATGATGGGGAAAGTTTTTCTTTTTCGGGCCACCCTGCCTTGGTGGGAATCGGCCAGTGTGATAATAAAAAAAATAGGAAACAGGATGAAGTTACCTGGAGTCTACCTGGAGGGTATTCCGGGGGTCAGCGCCCCTGCGGCCCAGTCCTTGACCAGGCCTTCCGGTGGATCAGGGTCTGTTAATGCTGGTTGTTACTACTGGCCACACATAGTCCATTGTACGAACCACAGCCCGGCTGATCGGGTATCTATCTACCTCCCTCCTGAAAGCAGCTAGGGGATTATTGGTGATTCCCTTCATTCCAGCTGGGAGGCTGATGAACAGTTCCGGGCCCTGGACAATTAATGTGTTTTGGAGCCATCTGTGGGTCAGTGATTTCATTTCATCAACTGACATTACTTCGTTGATGTCGAGCCTGGAACATGTTCCAGACTCGAGTCATTCTAGGAATAAATGATCTCAAACGAAATGACGCTCTGGAGAAGGGTATACGCAGAATGAAGTTGCTTTTTGCTGCCCATCTTCTTGGTGTCCTTGGAGTGGAGCCAAGTGTGGTATTTTGACAATATTGGCCTTGTACATGACAGTAAGGCCACATTCATCTGGTGTTGAAGGCTCTGCTAAAATGACAGTTCTATTCAGGCTGGGTCCAAGCAAGAGATGAGGCATCTTGCTGTTCCATATTCTGTCAAGAAATCATAGATGAAATGGAAGGCAAGCAATTTAAGAAAGTGGAGCATAATTAAGATGTGAGCATACTTGTGCTTTGTATAGAATCTTGCAACCTCTACTGTTTTGCAGATGTGAGATGAGTCGAAGTACTGTAAGCTTCCTGGCCACTTTGTTTGCAAGATTTACAATGTGGTTCTACATAGTCAGTTTGGAGTCATATTTCACCCCATGGATATCAACGTCGTTCCCTGGTACCAACACTCTCCCATTCATTCTTATCACTGCTCCAGCATTTCCATCATAGTGCCTAGCCCTTTCACTGTCGGTGCCGTAATATTATGGATTGCAAGCCAGTGTTGATGCCGTAATATTACGCCAAAATTCTAGTGGCTTCCAGTCTTGCGGGAGAAAGCATATGAGAGAATGGGTCTGAGTGGTCAGTGTGCACAGTATTAAAAAAGATCCTGAAGCACTCAGTGCATGAGAGAAAAAACTTCGACTTTGTTGTGTATTTTCGTATGGTATTTATCGTTACATTCTCGTTTTCTCGGTCTCATTTGATAGAATGGACGATATATTACAGAAATAGAGGTAATTCTGAATGGTTTTTGACTAAAAGTACCTTGAAATTGAGATCAAATTAGCGGAAATATTCGATTTTTGCCGATATTCAAGAGTTAACAAATCACATCATGCATCCAATACACGTTAACTGTTGGGTCTAATATGCTTTCACAAATGTGCTGATATTATTTATACTATTTTTATAATAATGCAGTAGACTGCATAACAGTAAATCTTCTATTTTTTGTGTGAATAAAAATTCAAAATGGAAAGCAAGCGTAATATAAGAGGGGTCTGGAGATGTTACTAATGAACAGAAAAAAATGTTGTTTTAGTGCTAGGAATGTCTGCATTGTTTATTCTGGCCCGTATTTTGAAATTGGCCTTACTTGAAGTGCGTATGAAATTGGCCAAATTACCAATTTCTGATCATTGTATTGGGTAGTTGAAATCGGTAAATGGGCTGTTTCTTGTACTCAATCGATAGAACAAATGGAATTCTAGCGAAATAGCTATGAGTTTTTCAACTGGAACAATGGAATTGGCCGAAAATAGGACTCAAAATGGATAAAATCGCCGATGCGTAAATATCGCCGAGAGCGCTAACTTCGAGAGAGCGTAATTCCGTAAGTTTTCCATCAAATTTCGTACTTTTGGTGTCATTACCATCGGAAAAAGATTCTCTATTACTTCATAAGAATTTTTTTATTTTTAAATTCGTCGACACTGAGAGCAAGTGTGTGAGCAAATGTCAGAATACAGTCGTCTGCATATACATGGAATTCTGGGATGAGATGAAAGTCATTGAAGGAGACATTTGATAACAATGGCCCAAGAACACTTCCCTGTGGAATATTTGCACCAATAGCATGTCTTGCTGACTGTTCCGTTGAGAATTACGCTTATAGAAGTACATTGACGGTAATCACTGAGGAGGCATAGTGCAGAGACGGCGATTCCCGGAGCTTACAGTTTTGCCAAGAGTTCTTGGTGTCGAAAGCACCAGCTATGTCCAGTGCTACTGTACAGCTGACTTTGGATTCATCAAGTGACTGGTGCCATTTAGTGGAGAGGTTTAACAGCAGATCAGCAACAGAGTGACCTTTTCTGAAACCACGTAGATAAAGAAATGAGTGATAGTCAAAATACGTTGTCATCTGCCATGAGATTATTGTCTCAAGCATCTTGCCAGTGATTAACAGGAGTGACACTGGCCTGTAGTTGCTGATTTCCGCTCTGCTCTTCCTTTTTGTGAACAGGGACTAGATTTGTCTCTTTCGACAGAGAAGGTCATTTACACTGTGCTAGACAGTGCTGATAGCTGCGAGTTAGAGGCGCTGCTAGCTGGTCTGCACATCTACTCAGCAATCTTGGGCTCAACTTATCTGGGCCCATAGCCTTTTCTTTGTCCAGCGATTTAAAGAGAAGATACACTTCATCCCGCCTTATCGTCACCACTGACAAGTTTGGCACAGTTCTTGTGGTTAGCCAAGGAGGTTTCCTTGCAGGATCAGGAACTTTCATATTGGCAGCAAAGTGTTCGGCGAAGAAGTCAGCTTTTTCCTGACTGCTGGTAAAGAGCATCTCATTGTGCCGATCTAGAGGTGGAATAATTCTGGAACCCACTCTACCTGCCAACTTTCTTTTTGTGTCAGCCTCCTATTTAGAGATGGCCCACTTTTAGGCTTCTTCCATTCACCAACAGACTTGCCTGTGCAGGTTCCCGTTACAGACAGCGGAATGCCTCTTATACCTTCTCCAAGCCTTGTACTTAGCAGTAGCAGCCTCTCGACAACGAAAGCCGAGCCAAGGCTGATCTGTAGGCTTCGTCACATACTGCCGGTGAGAAATGTGTTCTTGTTGGAGACAAGGATTTCTCTCTCTCTTTCTCTCTCTCTCTCTCTCTCTCTCTCTCTCTCTCTCTCTCTCTCTCTCTCTCTCTCTCTCTCTCTCTCCTCTCTCTCTCTCTCTCTCTCTCTCTCTCTCTCTCTCTCTCTCTCTCTCTCTCTCTCTCTTTTTTTTACACAGGGTTTGACAAGGTTAAGGATTCCTAGCTTTATTGACAAGCTATTTACAGGTTAAGGATTCCTAACTTTATTGGCAAGCTAAGAGCTGTTACCTACATCAGCTCATTTGAAAGCATTTTTATTGTTATGAGACATACAAGTATGGAACAGGATGAAGTTGGAGCCATCTGTGGGCCAGCATTTTCATTTGATCAACTGACTTTTTCTAGTCGACATCATTATGCTCTACGAATGTGTTCCATACCCGAGTCATCCTGGGTATATAAGATCTCAGATGGAGTGATGTTCTGGAGAAGTGTACAGCCAGTGAAGTTGCTGCTTTCTGCCCTTCTTGTGGCATAAATGCTTGTTTCACGCTGTCCCCGAAGTGGATCCAAGTGTGGTACTTTGACAATGTTGGCCTTGTACATAACAGTAAGGCCACCTATATCCCTCCTGTGTTGAAGGCTCTGCTGAAATGACAGATCTATCCAGGATGAGTCCAGGCGAGAGATGAGACGTCTTGCTCTGTTCTCTACTCTGTCAAGCAGTCGCAGATGAGAGGGGGGATAGGCAAACCAAGAAAGTGGAGCATACTCAAGGTGTGAGCGTACTTGTGCCTAGTACAGAATCTTGCAACCCTTATTGTCAAGCAGATGCGAGATACGGCGAAGTGCTGTAGGCTTCCTGGCTGCCTTGTTTGCAAGATTTACAACATGGTTCTTCATGGTTAGTTTGGAGTCAAATTTCACCCCAAAGATATCAACTTCTCCAGGTGCCAACACCCTCCCATTCATCCTTACTACTGCACCAGCATTACCATCATGGTGCCTAGAGATGATCATCATTTGCGTTTTCTCAGGTGCAAATGTTACTTGCCATCTATTTCCCCAAGCTGATACAGCTCTCAGCTGGTGATTGATGTAGCTTAGAGCAGCTGGCATTTCTTCTCTTGGAAAAGTGAATGTCAGTATACAATCGTCTGCATATGCATGGGATTCTGGGATGAGATGAAGAAGGTCGTTGAAGTAGACATTCCATAACAATGGTCCCAGCACTCTTCCTTGTGGAACACTTGCCCCAATAGGATGTCTTGCTGATTCCGTTCCATTGAGAACTACACTTAGAGATCTACCATGAAGGTAATCACTGAGGAGACATAGCGTAGAGCCTGCAAGTCCCAGTGCTTGAAGTTTTGCTAAGAGGCCCTGGTGTCACACCCGGTCGAAAGCACCAGCAATGCCCAGTGCTACCACTTCTGTTGCTTACACTTCTTGATATAAATCCCAGTAATATATTTGCCTTATTACGTACGCTTAGACATTGCTGTCTTGGTTTAAGGTTACTGCTCACCATAACCCCCAAGTCCTTTTCGCATTCTGTACTGCTAAGTTCAGCATTATTAAGCTGGTAGGTGCTAGGGTTATGAACATTTCCGAGCTTTAGAACTTTACATTTATCTACATTGAACTGCATCTACCACTTTTCTGACCACGAACTGAGTTTGTCTAAATTCTCCTGAAGTTCCGAGACATCAACGTCTGAATCGATTATCCTACCTATCTTCGTGTCATCATCAAATTTGCTCATGTCACTAGTAATTCCCTCGTCAAGGTCATTTATATATATTATAAATAACAATGGGCCTAAAAATGATCCCTGCGGAACGCCACTTGTTACAGATCCCCACTCAGATTTAACCCCATTTATACACACTCTCTGGTTCCTATTAGTGAGCCATGGCTCGATCCGTGACAGCACTTTTCCCCCAATGCCATGAGCAGCCACTTTCTTCAACAGTGTCTGATGTGGTACTCTATCAAAAGCCTTACTAAAATCTAAATAAACAATATCGAATTTTTTATCCTGATCAACTGCCTCAAAAGCTTTGCAGGAACAGCCGCTGGTGAAACCATGCTGAGTATCATTAATCAAATTATGCCTATCGAGATGGCTTCTTATACTATCAGCTATAATTGGCTCTAGTAATTTGCCTACAATTGAGGTTAGGCTTACTGGGCGGTAATTTGACGGTAACGACTTGTGCCCTGCTTTAAAAATAGGAATTACATTAGCCAACTTCCACACATCAGACACTACGCCTGTTTGAAGAGATAAATTAAAAATATTAGTTAAAGGTTCACAGAGTTCCATTTTGCATTCCTTAAGAACCCTTAAAAAAAACCATCAGGACCAGGCGATTTATTTTGCTTCAACCGGTCTATCTGTTTGATAACCATTTCGCTAGTGACTGTGATATTAAATAATTTATCTTCTTCAGGCCCACTAAAAAACCTAATTATTGGGATATTATTAGTGTCTTCCTGAGTAAAACCCGAGAGAAAATAATTATTAAAAATAGAGCACATTTCATTCTCTTTGTCTGTAAGAACTCCATAGTTATTTTTAAGGGGACCTATCTTATCTCTAACTTTTGTTCTATACACCTGGAAAAAACTTTTAGGGTTAGATTTCGAATTCCTAGCAACTTTAATTTCATAGTCCCTTTTAGCTTTTCTTATCCCCTTTTTAACGTCCCTCTTAATGTCAATATGCTGATTCATAAGATGACCCTCACCTCTTTTGATACGCCTGTAAATGCCTTTCTTCTGCCCTAAAAGATATTTGAGCCTATTATTCATCCATTTTGGGTCATTTCTATTCGATCTAATTTCTTTTTACGGGATAAATGTTCTTTGGGCAGCACGTACAGTGTTCAGAAAACTCTCATATTGATAGCTCTCTTCGTTACTCCAGTCCACAGATGATAAGTGTTCTCTAAGCCCATTGTAATCTGCTAAGCGAAAATCTGGGACTGTTACTGAGTTATCCCTACTATCATACTTCCACTCAATGCTGAAGGTAATTGATTAATGATCACTTGCGCCGAGTTCCTCTGTAATTTCTAAATTATTAACAAGGGTTTCCTTGTTTGCCAGAACCAAATCAAGCAGGTTATTTTCCCTTGTATGTTCTGTCACAAACTTCTTCAAAAAACAATCCTGAACTACTTCTAAGAAATCGTTAAATTCTAAATTCCCAGTCAAGAAATTTCAATCAATCTGACTAAAGTTGAAGTCCACTAGAATTACTATGTTATCGTGCCTTGTGGCCTTAACAATTTCTTCCCATAGTAGTCTCCCTTGGTCCCTATCTAAGTTTGGGGGACGGTATATCACACCTAAAATCAATTTTTCATGCCGCTCTGAAAATTCTGTCCAAAGAGACTCTGTATGTGATATTTCAGATTTTATACCCATTTTTATGCAACAGTTCAAGCGATCTCGGACATACAGTGCCACCCCCCTTCCCTTCCCTTCCCGATACTTCTGTCTACTTGGAACAATTTAAAATCCTGTGTGTGACATTCAGCAGGCATATCCCGATTTTTCGTATTGAACCACGTCTCAGTTAAGGCAAATACATCAGTGTCACCTGCACTAGCAACTAATCTCAACTCATCCATTTTATTCCTAGCACTACGACTATTTGTGTAATATATATTTAAGGACCCTCCTTTTTACCCTTCCTGCTCCTTTCTGTTCTTCCACTATACCTATTACTGTCCTCATTAATGTTAAGATTTATAATTTCAAAGCCTAAATCCATGTTTCGACACTATTTTCCATTTCTAAACCTATACCTTTAACTAGTCCTAGTTTAAAGTCTTAACAACACCCTCAACTGAGCTAGCAAGACCACCCACACTTGTCCTGGATAAGTGAACCCCATCCCTGGCATGCATGTCATTTCGGCCATAGAAGTGGTCCCAGTTGTCGATGAATGGTACTGCATTATCCTTACAGTGTTTGTCCAGCCAACAATTAATACCAATTGCTCTGGACAACCATTCATTTCCAACAACCCTTCTTGGAAAAATGCCATATATAACAGGGCGCCTCCCCCTTCTTCCTAATTATGTCTATTGCTGTCCTGTACCTTCTAACTAAATCCTCACTTCTATGCTTGCCTACATCATTGCCTCCAGCACTGAGGCAGATTATAGAATTGACCCCATTACCATTCATGATGTTGTCAAGCTGGCTAACAATATCCTCCATCCCAGCCCCAGGAAAGCAAACCCTTTGTCTCCTACTCCTATCCTTCAAGCAGAAGGCCCTATCCATGTACCTAACCTGGCTATCCCCAACAACAACAATGTTGTTATCTTCCTTGGTGTCGTTCGTCGTGACGTTCCCAGTAGTCGATTCACATTCATCGGGTAGCACGGAGAATGCATTAAATGTTTCCACAGCAGTCTCTTTCTTCTTCATGGTTTCTACCTTTCCATTCGTCTTCTTGATCATCAACTTCGTTCCATGCTGTCCGGCCACTGTCCAGGTTCCCTTCTTGACCTGAGGACTCACAACAGGAGGACTACTACGAATCCTCTTGTTTTCCTCAGTCAATCGCCGTATCTCTATCTTCGCTATCCTCAATTCCTCCTTAAGCTGCTGGTAAAGTTGCTTGATGGAGGGCATCTTGGTTCAGTCCACAGAGAGCACACAAGACACGTCTTCACAGAGTTAAGTACAAAATATATATTTGCTTAGGACATTTACTTTTGATATTAAAATGTAGAGTGTTAAAACCCAGTGTGAGTCAACCAGAGAATAATAGTGGAAATTCAGTCCTCCGTACATTGAATATGGAGACATACTGCCTAGTGAATTTATTATACTGGTGGCAACGTTTCACTCTGTGTAGAGCTTTACCAAGATGGCGAAGCTCTGTATAGAGCAAAACGTAACCACAATAAAAACTTGTTCTGCATCTGTGACTTTCCTCTTCCCACTAAATAACCAGACGCACTACATAACTCTCTCTTCACTTTTTATGTTTGCCTGGAACAGAGGAGGTAGCATCTCACCTTGCTGACAGTGGTGCTGGAGTACTAGTGGTGGATAGCGTGCTGGAACCTCTAGCTGATGCTGCACTCAAGCTCCTGCAGCGAGACCTCACAGTCATCGTCAGTGGCGCCTCCACGAGCGGAAGACCCAACTTGGAAGAGATTATAACCAACACCAACATACCCTTTGCTCAGTTTATGGACGTAAGTACTTCTTATACACACAGTGTTACCTCTACGAGTTTTACGCTTCCTACCCCTGAATATAATAATAACGACTAGTGATAGTGTAGATATGAACGTTTCCTGGTGGTGCTCAGCCGATGTCCAACCATATGTGTCGATGCTATTATTTTCTATCTATTTCAGCATTTCATTATAACATGAAATGCTTAGTTGTACTCACTTGGTTTGGGCTTAAAGCCCGTGGATAACGACCTGGAAAAGGACAGCCTTAATCACCTTATGTCTGCCCATGGACTGCAGTACATAATCGGCGTTATAAGAGAATAAGACTTACCTTCCTCGTGTAACGTGAGTTTATGGCATTGAATGCGCCATTAAGGCTGATAGCAATGGCTTGAGTGTCTCGGGGAATGTTGCACTGGTCGCCATTATGTCGGGAATGTTTGCTGCAGTCACTAGCTTGTTAGTTTTGTGGCATTATCCAAAGCAGGGAGAACACGGAGACACAATAAACACTACGTGATTAGTTCTATCGTGAATTTCCTGACTCATATAAAGAAACTAGTCTAACTTCCTAGTTTCCTGAGACTGTCAGAATGAACAAGAGTCAAAAACACACTGGTCACTACTGTCCCTTAAAGCAATCTAAGCTCTCTCGCCCTCCGCCCTCTTGCTCATCGTCCCCACAAAGGATATGCTGAACTCAGCTTTATATCTCTTCCATGCTACACATTGCAACAGTATTCAATGCAAGAAGGTAGGTTTCTTGTTATCTAGTTATAGACTAGAATTCATAATAGTCCCAACTTGTAGATAAAGTGGGGTGCAGGTATTTCCTTAATCTCCTGCTATGGAGAAAGAGTAATTATTCTAGTTTAACTCTCACTGCATAGTTGCAACAAGTCAAGCAAGGGGAGGGAAGCATGCCTTGTGATGCTATAGTACAAACATGATGGCTTGATAAATCTGTTTGCAAGGGAGGAAGAGTCCACTAGCCCCTTTTTGGAGGGTTAAGTCCCTCGGAGGGCTGAGGGGGGCTGAGAGATACCCCCTTTACTGGAGAATTTTCTCCACGTTTATACTGTTTTTTGTTGCCTGCAGAGGAATTCTCTTGCTGTCTTACAGAGACCAATCACCTTGTGTCTGCCCATGGACTGCAGTACATAATCGGTGTTATAAGAGATTAAGACTTATCTTGCTCGTGTAACGTGAGCTTATGGCGTCGAATGCGCCATTAAGGCTGATAGCAATGACTTGAATGAAGGCTTGAGTGTCTCGGGGAATGTTGCACTAGTCGCCATTATGTCGGGAATGTTTGCTGCAATCACTAGCAATACCAGTTGCACTTCACCATTCAGTACCATCATTTGTTCATAGTTTTGTTGGTCATTATGGTCTTGGAAGTTGTTAATGACACTCGACAGACAACAACAACGAGCATGTCCACCGCCACCAACGCCCAAGATAACTCCTTCCATGGATTTGATATTATGAACATTTCTGACCCAGAAATAGCTAAACTCCTTAGGATCCAACACTAAACAATCACCAAGCTAACCCAGGAAATGCAGGAACTTAAAACCTCCAATGACACATTTACCTAAGAAGTAAAGGAACTACAAACTTCTAACACACAGTACCTCGGCAAGATCACAACTCTAGAACATAAACTAAACACACTTGAACAACTAAGCAACACCCACACCCAGTCTGTGGACACCATCAACAGTCTAAAAGATCAAGTTACCCAACTAAATACCAACACCATAGAAGAAAGATCACGAGTGGACCTCCAACTTACCGATGTCATTAACAATTTCCAAGACCATAATGACCAACAACATTTATTTGACGCTGTTATAGTTAATAGCAACCATCTCCCACCAACGGTCACCCAAGAGACATGCATGGAGGCCACCCTACAGCTTTTCAAATCAAGGATAATTACAGACAGCACTACTGACCACTACTCCACCTTCCTCTTAACAAACATTAGTAAACCACCACTGGAATACAACAAAGTTTCTTTTTGACTCCATGACGAGACCTCAATAAGTAACTTCACAGCAGAGCTAGAGACGGTTGACTGTCCTACAGAATTCTCCAAGGTCAATGGTATCGTTGATTGGATAGACACATTCTTAATAAATTACTTAAGTCAATGTGACCTGACCTGACTAGGTTGGGTGCATTGGCTTGTTAGGTAAGACACATATGCAACAGTTAGGTATCTTTATTTCGAAACGTTTCACCTACACAGTAGGCTTCTTCAGTCGAGTACAGAAAAGTTGATAGAAGCAGAAGATACTTGAAGACGATGTAATCAGTCCATCACCCTTAAAGTTTTGAGGTGGTCAGTCCCTCAGTCTGGAGAAGAGCATTGTTCCATAGTATGAAACAATATGGAGATGAAGTGGCAGGATGGAGCCTTATATAGCGCCAAGAAGTGAGACGTAGGTCACTAGAAGAGGTAAGAACTCAGATGTTGGGAGGTCAGGTCCCTCTCAAATCCAGCCGTTCTCACTAGTAGAGGTTGTCGAAGTTGATTGTAGGTCTGTACCAAGATACCCTTGTGTTGCAGTGGCTTAAGCCGGTAGGAGACTTGGACCTGCCTCGCATGGGCCAGTAGGCCTTCTGCAGTGTTCCTTCGTTCTTATGTTCTTATGTTCTTAATAAACGGTTAGGTTACCCATGGCTAACTAACAGCATACTAAGATCCAGTGATAAGAAACATCAATATGAAAAGCAATATAGACTGGACTTAATACACAAAGATATTATTAAACACTATGCATCAGTTCTCACCAAATAATAAGAAAGGCCAAGCAATTGTACCATTCCAGCAGATTCACTGAAACAAACTGAAAAATTTTAGGGATATTATCCTTACTAAACCGAATGAAACACAACTACAGCCAATTGCTACAGTTAACAAGATAAATGACTTCTTCTCAACCATAGGATCAAATCTCGCCAGTAAAATCCCAGGTACAAACGCCCGAGCAAGTGATTACTTAGATGGGAATTTCCCAATCTCCTTCTATCTTGCACCTACCGAACCCACTGAAGTCACCACGATTATCAAGTCACTTAAAAATAAATCAGGGAATCTGTCTCAAGTCCCACCATTACTGTACAAGCGAGCGGTTCATGTCCTTTCGTATGCTATTTAGTAAGTAATTTATTCAGGTATACACAATACAGTTACATAGATTATCATACATAACAGCATTACTATTTAACAAATCGCTAGAAACTAGCACCTTCCCGACACTACTCAAGACAGCAAGGGTTACACCAATACACAAAGGTGGTGACCCTACAAATGTAAATAACTACAGGCCAATATCAAACTTACCATTGCTATCCAAAATCTTCGAGAAACTCGTGCACAAAAGACTATATTCGTTTATAACAGCACAAAGCATACTCAACCCCTGCCAATTTGGCTTCAGGAAAAATAAAAGAACAAACAATGCAATTGTAAAAATGCTAAACCTGCTTTCCACAGCACTGGAAAATAAGGAATATCCATTAGGACTGTTTATTGACATAAGGAAAGCTTTTGATACAGTAGACGACAGCATCCTACTCCACAAACTTGACCATTATGGTATAAGAGGCCATGCACTTATATATTTCAAATCCTACCTTACTAACAGGTATCAATACCTCTCCATTAAGGACACAACCTCATCGTCACGACCACTTGATACTGGAGTTCCAAACGGAAGTGTCCTTGGTCCCCTGCTCTTCCTTTTATACATCAATAATCTTCCCAAAGTATCACAACACTTGAAACTAATTCTCTTTGCTGACGACACTACTTATGTCATCTCCCACCCAAATCTTGCCTCACTCAACGCCATTGTTAACGAGGAGCTACTAAAAATATCTTCTTGGATGACAGCCAATAAACTTACACTCAACACTGACAAAACCTTCTATATTATGTTTGGTAACAGAGCAGGTGTTGCACAACTGAACATTAAGACTGACGACACTCTTATTACTATACATAATGAGGGCAAATTCCTGGGCCTACAACTCGACAGCAACCTGAAATTCATCACCCATATCCAACACATAACACAAAAAGTATCCAAAAAGGTTGGGAACCTCTCTAAGATACGTTACTACATACCACAATCAGCCCTACTCACACTATACTATTCACTCATCTATCCCTACCTCACATATGCCATTTGTGCTTGGGGATCAACAGCAACAACCCACCTGAAGTCAATAATAACCCAACAAAAAGCCGCAGTAAGAATTATCACACACTCCAATACTAGGAACCCCTCCCCCCCACTCTTCAAAGACCCAAACTTACTCACTGTTCAGAACATCCACACTTACTGCTGTGCAACCTACATTTACAGAGCCATAAATTCCAATATTAACCCAGAACTAAAACGCTTTCTTGATAGTTGTGACAGGACTCACAGGCACAACACCAGGCACAAAAATCTCTATTTATTTATTTATTTATTTAGTAATTTGAGCATACATACAGAGGTACAAAAAAATACAGGTAAGAGCACACATTCCCTGTGTCCGGCTAAATCTATACAAAAATTCAATGTACATAAAAGGGCCTAAAATCTGCAACTCCCTGCCTGAAAGCTCTAGAACTGCAGACACAACCAACATTTTCAAAACCACCGTTAAAAACATCTTACCTCCTTAACACACCACACCCTCAGCTAACTACGTGAATATCAACAATAATATTACTCGTATCATGCAACCATCCAAAACAAAATAGACTTACTCTCGATATCTGTGATTCCCTCTAATTTACACTTACACTCATCCAAATGACTGTAAACAAAATTCCGAATATAGCTATTGCCTAATATATCTTAATCTAGTCATAAGTTTACCTGAGATACTCCAATATAGGAACTTTAATAGAAACTGTGTATCATGCCAAGACAAAACCATTATTATTACTAAATTTACAAATTGTAACATTCTTAAATGTTTTGAACTACCTCACTATTGTAAATCTATTTAATCACTACAGTTATCTAACTTTAATATCAGTATGCTCTACAACCTGTATCAATATACTGTAGAGTAAGAATTAGTATTAGTTTGCCCGAAATGCCTAGGCCTGCTAGTGGCCTTCTATGTAATTAATATTTTATAATATGCAAACCACAAATTGTACTTAATATTCTATAATATGTAAACCCCACATTATAATCTTTACAGAGAAATAAATATTTCAATTTCAATTTCATAAAAATCTTTGAAAAGGTTCTAAGAAGCAAGACAGCCAGCCACATAGATACCCATCAGTTACACAACCCAGGGCAATACGGGTTTAGAGCAGGTCCGTCCTACCTGCCCCAGCTACTGGACCACTATGACAAGGTCCTGGATGCTGTAAAGGAAAAACAAAATAAATATGTAGTATACACAGACTTAGCAAAAGCTTCCGACAAGTGTGACCATGTTGTAATAGCACACAAAATGTGTGATAAAGGAATAAGAGGAAAAGTTGGTTGATAGATCTATAACTTCCTGACAAATAGAACACAAAGAGTAATAGTAAACAGAGTAAAGTCCCAGGCAGCCACAGTCAAAAACTCTGTTCCACAAGGCACAGTACTCGCTCCCATTCTATTTCTCATCCTCATTTCTGACATAGACACAGATGTAAGCCATAGCTCCGTGTCTTCTCTTGCGGATGACATCCGGATTGCCATAACAGTGACCTCCAGAGAAGTCACTGCGAGACTCCAAGCGGACATCACCCAAATCTTCAAACTGGTCACTCAAAACAATATGAAGTTCAATGAAGAGAAATTTCAACTACTCAGATATGGAAAACTTGAGGAAATTAAAACTGTATCGGGGTATACGTCAAATTCTAACCATACAATAGAGCGAAAAAGTAATGTGGAGGACCTGAGAGTGATAATGTTAGAGGATCTCGCTTTCCAAGACCACACCAATGTATCTACTGCATCTGCTAGGAAAATGATAGGATGGATAATGAGAACCTTCAAAACTAGGGACCCCAAGCCCATGATGGTTCTCTTCAAATCGTTGGAATACTGCTGCACACTAACTGCCCCCTTCAAGGCAGGAGAAATTGCTGACCTGGAGAGTGTACAAAGACCTTTCACGGCACACATACGTACGATAAGACACTTAAATTACTGGGAACGCTTGAAGCCCCTCGATCTTTATTCTCTGGAACGCAGGCGAGAGAGAGATACATGATAATATATACTTGGAAAATCCTAGAGGGATTAGTACCAAACTTGCACACGAAAATCACTCCCTATGAAAGCAAAAGACTCGGCAGGAGATGCAACATTCCCTCAATGAAAGTAGGTGCGCCAGCAGTACACTGAGACAACACTATAAGTGTCCGGGGCCCAAGACTGTTCAACTGTCTCCCAGCATACATAAGGGGGATTACCAATAGACCCCAGATTGCCTTCAAGAAGGCACTGGACAGGCACCTAAAGTCAGTACCTGACCAACCGGGCTGTGGTTCGTACGGCAGTTTGCGTGCGGCCAGCAGTAACAGCCTGGTTGATCAGACCCTGATCCACCATGAGGCCTGGTCTCAGACCGAGCCGCGGGGGCGCTGACCCCCGAAATCTTCTCCAGGTCAACTCCAGGTAGCTAGGCTGTTCCCCACTCAAAAGTGGTACAGGTGTTGTGATGTATATAAGCTTGTAGACTATATACTCGAATTAATAAGCTAATTAAATTCCATCTTTAGCGTCGTTTAACTTAATACTTATATAAGAAACTGAATTTTAATTTATTAAGTTTCTACTGTTAAATTAACCATACTATTAAGGTAATGATAATTGAAAGTTTGGCATGAGTGCATACAGGCGAGAACTATTGTCCTCCACTTTCTCCCTCATAGCGTTTTCACCCCCTCCTCAAATTTACAAATACAGTATTGGAAAATCAGTTAAACTACTTGTTTGATTTTCCACAGGTAGCGCAAGAGTATATGGATACACAAAAGGCCTAGAAACTAAGCTCCAAAAGGGTTTACAAGAGTACATCTGGGTTTATATCTACAGTTTACTTATCTGTTACAAACAAATTTAGGAAACTTGCTTAATATAGTTGGTAACTTATTTCCATTAAAAATATATCTTGAATTATCACATATGTTATTATACTGTTTATCTCCATATTCCTCAATAAATGGACAATTAAACACATAGTGTTCAAGATAGTGACCATAGGGCTGGCCACATACTTTGGATTCGGTTTGATCATCATCTGTTTGTCTTCCAGACTGCCAGAAGTACTTGTAACCAAGCCTAGGTCTGGCCACTGTAACAAGTAAGCAAGTCTTATGAAAAGTTGAAGGAAAAACTAGGCGGCTAACTGAAAGGACTTGACTTGTAAGGAATGATACGATTAAAAATCTAAACTGAATTAGTGGGTGCATGAACTAAGTCTACAAACTGCAATTTCACATTTTCATGAACGTAAGAAGTTATATAAACAAAGGGTCAGGTGACGTGACTCTGGGTTACCTACGTGGCATTCCACCTCTCAATATTTACAGACTTTCTTGGTGCACGGGGTAGAGGTAGCTTCATAGGAACTTGAGCGCAGACCTTTGGATGACTTATTATCCTTCCTTCCGCAGATCCCTAGCGAAACGATCGCTTGTATGCCCTACTCCAGCGGGACAACAGGAAAACCAAAAGGCGTGTGCATTCCTCACTCTTCTCTCTCTAATATAATCCCCATATATCACAACCCCTACACCTTCACCGTCATCAAGGCAGATGGTAAGTTTTTTACAATTCCTTCGAAAGTCTGACTGTTACACATATGTTTAAGTGCAAAGCTTCGTTGTAGATTTAAGAAACTAAATGTAAATCACACTAGATATCCTGGGTGAAGTGTTCCAATGTGAAATGTAGTTCACGCTCTCTAGTGCCAAGATATAAACTTCCAAGTCTTGCCTGTATAACTGCATTACATTATTTTGAAAATAAACTTTATTAAGCATATTTAAACTTATAATGAATAATTTTAAAATTCAGCAGTTTAATTCCATTTTTTTTACCGAGTGTCAATCTGTCTTACAGGAGAGCATCAGGAAGAATTCATGGGTCTGCTGCCCTTCTTCCATATCTACGGGATGATGACAGTTATGTCCTGTGCAATGTTCAACGGGGTCAAACTGATCACACTTCCCAGATTTGAGCCCAAGAGCTTCCTAGAAGTACTCAAGAAGAATCGGGTAGGAAAGAACCATGGTTACTTTATTATTAATGCTAATGTAGTGTTAGAGTGTTCAGCAGAAGTTTGTGGTTACAGGAAAGTGGGTGAGGGAGCGAAGAAGAGCGATTGGTGGAGTGATGATGTAAAGAGATTAGTAAGAGAGAAAAAGTTAGCATATGAGAGCTTTTACAAAGTAGAAGTGATGCAAGGAGGGAAGAGTATATGGAGAGGAAAAAAGAGGTTAAGAGAGAGGTGAAGCAATGTTAAAAGAGGGCAAATGAGATAGTGGGTGGGACATTATCAACAAATTTTAATGAAAATAAGAAAAAGTTTTGGAATAAGATTAACAATTTGAGGAAACCTAGGGAACGAATGGATTTGACAGTTAAAAGTATGAGAGGAGAGTTATTAAATGGAGAGTTGGAGGTATCAAGAAGATGGAGGGAATATTTTGAGGAATTGTTAAATGTTGATTAAAATAGGGAAGCTGTGATTTCGTGTGTAGGGCAAGGAGGAATAACATCTTGTAGGAAAGAGGAAGAACCAGTTGTGAGTGTGGAGGAAGTGCGTTGAGCAGTGGGTAAAATTAAAGGAGGTAAGGCAGCTGGGACCGATGGGATAAAGAAAGAAATGTTAAAAGCAGGTGAGGATATAGTTCTGGAATGGTTGGTGCTTTTATTTAATAAATGTATGGAAGAGGGTAAGGTACCTAGGGATTTGGCAAAGCATGCATAGTTCCTTTGAATAAAGGCAAAGGAGACAAAAGAGAGTGCAAAAATTATAGGGGAATTATAGGGGTTGAAAAAGAAGTAATTGCTAGGGTGTTGGAGAGGGAGGTGGGATTAAATTATGGGGAATCAAATACAAAATGGGACTTGACACAGTTACTTTTTGCTGATGATACTGTGTTTTTGGGAGATTCCTAAGAAACGTTACGAAGGTTAGTAGACAAGTTTGGGAGGGTGTGTAAAGGTAAAAAGTTGAAAGTGAACATAGATAAGAGTAAGGTGATGAGGGTATCAAACGATTGAGATAAAGAAAAATTGGATATCACATTGGAGAGAGAGAGAGTATGGAAGAAGTGAATGTTTTCAGATATTTGGGAGTTGACTTGTCAGCAGATGGGTTTATGAAGGATGAGGTTAACCATAGAATTGATGAAGGAAAAAAGGTGAGTGGTGCATTGGGGTATCTGTGGAGACAAAACACGTTAACCAAAGAGGCAAAGAAGGGAATGTACGAAAGCATAGTGGTACCAACATTCTTGTATGGGTGTGAAGGTTGGGTTGTAAATGATGCAGCTAGGAGGCGGCTAGAGGAAGTGGAGGTGTCCTGTCTAAGGCCAATGGGTGGTGTAGATATGCAAAGAATTCGTAGTGTCAAAATTAGGAAGAAGTGTGGAGTTACTAAAAAGTAATAGTCAGAGGGTTGAAGGAGGGTTGTTGAGGTGGCTTGATCATTTTGAGAGAATGGAACAAAGTAGAATGACTTGGAGAGTGTATAAATCTGTAGGGGAAGAAAGGCAGGGTAGGGGTCTTCCTCGAAAAGGTTTGAGGGAGGGGGTAAAGAAGGTTTTGTGGGCGAGGGGCTTGGATTTCCAGCATGCGTGCGTGAGCGTGTTACAGAGGAGTGAATGGAGATGAATCGTTTTTGGAACCTGACGAGCTGTTAGAGTGTGAGCAGGGTAACATTTTGTGAAGGGAGTCAGGGAAATCGGTTAGCCGGACTTGAGTCCTGGAAATGGGAAGTACAATGCCTGCACTTTAAAGGAGGGGTCTGGGATATTGGCAGTTTGGAGTAACTATCTGAACTGTTGTATCTGGACGCCTCTGCAAAGACAGTGATTATGTATGACTGATGGTGAAAGTGTTGAATGATAATGAAAGTTTTTTCTTTCTTTTTGGGTTTTTCTTTCTTTTGGGTCACCCTGCCTCGGTGGGAAAAGGTCGATGTGTTAAAAAGAAAAAAGTATGTTGAGTGTACCTGGTAAAGTGTATGGTAGAGTTAGTATTGAAAGAATGTAGATATACACCATTTCCTTGTTAAATTAAATAGTTTAGCCCATTCTATAAACTTTACTGTTGAGTTTGAGGAAAATAACTCATTGCCTTTTCTAGATGTTTCAATTAATAAGGGTAATAATGAATTCAAATTTAAAATTTACAGAAAACCTACAAATAACTGTTCCTATGTGCACTATTATTCTTCATATCAAGATAGAGTTAAACTGTCTGTTTTCTCATCAATGTTTTTGAGTGCTTTACGTATTTGTAGTCCAGAGTTCATAGATGAGGAAATATCCAACATTAACGAAATAGCTAATGATCTGAAATACCCAAGAAACGTAATTGATAATTTTTTTAAAATTGCCAGAAATACTTTTTGCAATCCAAAAAAGGACAACCAGCCTTTTTCAACTAAAAATATGTTGGTTCTCCCTTACCATGAAAACTTGGTTGATATGCCTTCTCTTCTTAAGACTTTTAATATCAAGGTTGTATTTAAAAATCTTGATACAGTAAAAAAAAAACTTTTGATAAAGAATTCCCCCCAAAATGCTGACGGATGTGTCTATAAGATTCCTTGTAAAATTTGCTATAAAGTTTATTACGGTCAAACTGGTAAAAGTCTGGAGCTTAGATTAAAACAACATAAATATAGCATTAGAACTGGACAAGAGTCTAATGCTCTATTTATTCATGCAAGAGATTTTAACCATCGAACTGATTTTCAAAAAGTTGAGAAAGTTGTATCAAGTAAGACCATGGTAGACAGGAATATAATTTAATCATGTTCCATAAAGGGCAGTTTTGAATATAATATGAATATTTCCTTTGGTTTATGTAAATTAGATTCATTTATAATTAATAAAATTTGGGAAGAATTTAGTAATACATTTGACAAATAATAAATCTTAATTCTTGGGTAGAGTACTTGGGTTGAGCAAATATTTTGTTAGTGGTATGTCGTGAAAGACCTGACTAGTTGGAACCAGCAGGCCTACTGCAGTGTTCCTTTCTTATGAGTCGGGTGTCGTCGCGCGTCAGGTGTTGCTTTGTTGTGGGATGTGATGGTGAGGTGTGGTCTCGACATTTTATGTGCCTTCCTTTGATGTATTGTATTTATAGTTCCTTGATAATGTCGGAAATCATGAAATCGCTTGGAATTTCACTATTCTTTCACAGTGGCTGATATATATATATATATATATATATATATATATATATATAATATATATATATATATATATATATATATATATAATATATATATATATGTATATATATATATATATATATATATATATATATATATATATATATATATATATATATATATACATATATATATATATATAAATATATATATATATATATATATATATATATATATATATATATATATATATATATATATATATATATATATATATATATATATATATATAATATATATATATATGGGGTTGTAAGAGAAGTGAATGCTTGGGTGTTGTCAAGAGGCATGGGATTAAGGGATCAAGAATCTAACACAAAGTGGGACCTGTCACAGTTGCTGTTTGCTGATGACACTGTGCTTTTGGGAGATTCTGAAGGAGAGTTGCCGAGGTTGGTGGATGAGTTTGGTAGGATATGTAAAAAGAAGGAAATTAAAACTGAACATAGGAAAGAGTACGGTGATGAGGATATAAAAAATAGCAATGAAAGATTGGATATCAAACTAGAGGGAGGGAATATGGAGGAAGTGAATGTATTCAGATATTTGAGAGTGGACCTATCAGCAGATGGGTCTATGAAGGATAAGGTGAATCATAGAACTGAGGAGTCTCTGGAGACAAAGAATGTTATCCATGGAATCAAAGAGAGAATTGTATGAGAGTATAGTTATACCAACGCTATTATATGGGTGTGAAGCATGGATGGTGAATGTTGCAACAAACAGAAGGCTGGAGGGAATGGAGATATCGTGTCATAAGACAATGTGAGGTGTGAATAAAATCCAGAGAATCCATGGCTAGGAAACTAGGAGGAGGTGCAGGGTTACTAAAAATATTATCCAGAGGGCTGAGGAGGGGCTGTTGAGGTGGTTCAGACTTTTAGAGAGGATGGAACGAAATATAATGATTGGAGAGCATATAAATCTGTAATGGAAGGTGGTGTAGTGGTCGGCCTAGGAATGGATGGAGGGACGGAGGTAAAGGAGGTTTTGTGTGCAAGGGGCTTGGACTTCCAGCAAACATGCGTGAGTGTGTTAGGAGCAAGTGGGGACAAATGCTTTTTATGACTTGACGTGCTGTTGGAGTTTGAGCAGGGTAACATTTATGAAGGGATTCAGGGAAACCGGCAGGCCAGACTTGAGTCCTGGAGATGGGAAGTACAGTGTCGGCACTCTGAAGGAGGAGTGTTGATAAGTTGCAGCTTTATAACTGTAGTGTAAGCGCGCCTCTGGCAAGATGGTGGTGGAGTGAATGATGATGAAAGTATTTCTTTTTTTGGTCGCCCTGCTTTGGTGGGAGACGGCCGATGTGTTTATATTGGTCAATTAGCAAGAACTCATTTAAAATTAAGTCCTTTCTAAAATTTTCTCTTTTACATTTAAAGATATATTTTTTTCATTTATGTTAATGTAAAAATTAATAAAGAGGCTTAGAAAATTTACCTAACCTTATTATAACAAGCACAATTTAATTTAGCCTAGTCCAACTACATATATTTTAGATAAGTTTACAATAATTTAATAATGAACATACACAATGAAATATATTTTTTTGTTTGGTTCAGAATGATTTTTGCGAAATTATTGCATACACAAATTTTCGTTTGCCCTATTACACAAGAAGTGTGTTGTTATTTAAGCCAAAATCGCAAGTTTTACTTATTCGGCACGACACACACACACACACACACACACACACACACACACACACACACACACACAGATAGCCTAGAAAATGACGTAGTGGAGGCAGGAACCATACACAGTTTTAAGACGAGGTTTGATAAAGCTCATGGAGCGGGGAGAGATAGGGTCTAGTAGCAACCGGTGAAGAGGCGGGGCCAGGAGCTAGGACTCGACCCCTGCAACCACAAATAGGTGAGTACACACACACACACACACACACACACACATAATATATATATATATATATATATATATATATATATATATATATATATATATATATATATATATATATATATATATATTATATACATATATATATATAGGTAGTAGGTTGGTAGACAGCAACCGCCCAGGGAGGTACTACCGTCCTGCCAAGTGAGTGTAAAACGAAAGCCTGTAATTATTTTACATGATGGTAGGATTGCTGGTGTCCTTTTTTCTGTCTCATGAACATGCAAGATTTCAGGTACGTCTTGCTACTTCTACTTACACTTAGGTCACACTACACATACATGTACACGCATATATAAACACACCCCTCTGGGTTTTCTTCTATTTTCTTTCTAGTTCTTATTCTTGTTTATTTCCTCTTATCTCCATGGGGAAGTGGAACAGAACTCTTCCTCCATAAGCCATGTGTGTTGTAAGAGGTAACTAAAATGCCAGGAGCAAGGGGCTAGTAACCCCTTCTCCTGTATGTATTACAAAATTTGAAAGGAGAAACTTTCGTTTTTCCTTTTGGGCCACCCTGCCTCGGTGGGATACGGCCGGTGTGTTGAAAGAATATATATATATATATATATATATATATATATATATATATATATATATATATATATATATATAATATATATATATATATATATATATATATATATATATATATATATATATATATATATATATATATATATATAATAATATATACACAATGTATGTGTGTGTGTATATGTCTGTTAGTTGTCAGTGTACAATGCATTATCTTATTCTTAACACTATGTTGGTGCTGTGTATGGTAGGTGTCTTGCCTGCATGTAGTGCCTCCACTTCTGCAGTTCATCGCTTCATCTCCAGTAGTGTCAGCAGCTGACCTAGACAGCATTCACACTGTCATATGTGGCGCTGCTCCTTCCTACCCATCAGCTGTTACAATGCTCAAGGAGAAGGTTTCTCGGCCGATATTTTTCCAGGAAGGTAATTGACTCAAGTTTCATTTGTACAGCTTCACATGCTAAATATTTACAAGCTATTTTTGTGCAGTTTTTATTAGGTCCTGCCAGTGGTTGATGTGCATTTCTTGTTATCCTCCCTACTTTAGGTTATGGCCTGACGGAGCTCCTCTGCACCCACTTGACTCCTAAGGACGAAGAGAAACTGGGTTCCTGTGGCAAGCTGCTTCCTAACATGAGCGCCAAAATAATCGACTTGGACACCAATGTTGCTCTCCCACCCGGTGCTAAGGGTGAACTCTACATCAAGACACCCGTTGTAAGTATACTGACACACAAAAAAAGGTCAAGTGTCTATCAAGAAGTGACTGACAACTAGCAACTAAGTAACACATACACACTCATACATAGATGACTTTAAATAATAATAATAATAATAATAATAATAATAATAATAATAATAATAATAATAATAATAATAATAATAATAATAACCTTTATTTCTACAAGTACATGGTACAACTTACACAGATGTAGCTGACACCATTGACATACTATACAGAAATCCCCTGGTTATGTAGAGCATTTTGGGCACGAGGAGGAGACTATGATGGTATGAGGGACATTTTAAAGTGTCCCCTCAAGCGAGGTTCCTTGACGCTGGTGAGGGGCTCTTGATCTAGAGAATTGGATCTGTGCTCCGGTTCCCTGAATTGAGCCTGAATACCTTACATCCCCCATATGCGTTGTATAATCCTACGGGTTTAGCGCTCTCCATGATAATAATAATAATTATAATAATAATAATAATCTAAGCAGAGTGACATGGTAAAGGGATCTAGAAGGAAAGGCGGTAAATGAAACGATGCAGTATGTAGCTGGAAAGTGTGAATATAATAATGGTATGTAATACTGATAAGATGATAAGTAAAACACATGTGCAACAGTTACTTATCACTATTCGGAAACGTTTCGTCTACAAAGCAAGCTTCTTTAGGCGAATTCAGATGCAGCAGAAGCAGTGGAAATGTCCATCACCCTCGAAGACGTAGTTTTGAGGTGATCAGTCTCTAGCCTTGAGAACAGTTCTTCTTCATAGTATGGAACAATATGAAGCTGAAGCATCAGAATGGAGACATATACTGCCAAAGATGAGGCGCAGAAAATCTTGAAGACGACAGAAGAGGCGGGGCCCACTAGTAGAAGACTAATAATCGAAAGGCAGTGTAGCAAGCTTTCTGAGTAGGTCCCTCTCAAGTGTGGGTGAGTAAGGTTTGATCTGAGAGGAACCTACCCAGTAGACTTGCTACACTGTCTTACAGTTATTACGGTCTTCGACAAGGGGTCCCCGCATCTTCTGTCATCTTCAAGATTTTCTTCGCCCAACTTTTGACAGTATGTAAGTCGCCATTCTGGTGCTTCAGCTTCACATTGTTCTAGACTATGGAGCAGAACTCTTTTCCAAGCTGAGGGACTGACCACCTCAGAACTACATCTTTGAGGGTGATGAACATTTCCATTGCTTCTGCTGCCTCCTGAATACAACTGAAGAAGCCTGGTGCGTAGGCGAAATGTATCGAAATAAAGATACCTAACTGTTGTACATAGGTCTTACATATCAACTGGAAAGTGCCAGGTGGCAGAGGAGAAATTCATTCCCAAAAGAAGAGGCACAAGCAGGAACAGAATGAGCCCATGAGGTGCAGGGAGGCAAAAGCTAAAAGTGCGAGAGCATTGGAGAAATACTGTCTAGGAAGGAAAGAACGCCGAGAATAGAAAAGTAAACTGAAAAACCACGAATGAGTATGCATGGGTAAAAAGAGAATGACATAGCATCAAAAGTCGACTCTGACCCATAGTTGATGTACAGCCACATCAGATGGAAGACAACTGTGAGGGACCAGATAATAAGGCAGAAGAGGGAAGGAGGGAAACTCACTAGGACTGACCAGGAAGTCTGTGAAGAGCTGAACCAAAGATTTATGAGGTATTCTCAGTGGAATCAGGAATATTTCCTGAGAGTCAAAGAGTGTGCACCGACGAGTATTAGACACAGAACAAACAACAAGAAAAATGATAAAGAAAATATAGAATAAACTAGATACCTCATAGGCAATAGAACCAAGCAAAATATCTCCTTAGGTTTTGAGAGACGGGGCAGAGGAACTGTGTGAACCCCTAACAGTGATCTTTAGCAAATCAATTGAAACAGCTCGGCTTCTAGGGGATCGGAAAACAGAGAATGCGGTGAAAGTGGTATGGTGATACTGATAAGATTTATTGGATGAAACATTTCACTACGAGTGGCAGGAGCCAGGTGGCAAGCTGTAAGAGGATGCAAGTAGTAGTAGTAGTAGTAGTAGTAGTAGTAGTGGTAGTAGTAGTAGTAGTAGTATTAGTAGTAGTAGCAGTAGTAGTAGTAGTAGTAGTAGTAGTAGTAGCAGTAGTAGTAGTAGTAGTAGTAGTAGTAGTAGTAGTAGTAGTAGTAGTAGTAGTAGTAGTAGTAGTAGTAGTAGTAGTAGTAGTAGAAGTACAACTATGGTGAGATGGGTTGGGTTTGAGATGGAACTATCAGCATCATGTTACAGCAGTCTCCAGAATAGGCAATATCCTATTAATCAGCAGTTTGGATATAGTTTAACTTCCAGATTTTTTTATAAAATTAGCAATTAAGGCAGTCTCTGTACACTTACGTCGTCATAAATCATCTTTCTTAACAACTAATCTAGCCTCACTGAACTTCATGAGGTGTCCAACATCGTCTCTGTGTTGGACACACAGATCCAGGCATTCTTGTGCTCTCAGATCCTAATATCCAGACCTTGCTGTTTCCCCCAGTAACATTGTTCTACCAGTCAGCAACGTAGCAACTAATGCTTATAAAATATTTATCAGGAACATTGTTTAAATATCCACCAGCTGTGCAACTACTGTTAAAAACTTAGTGCAAAAACCCAAGAACGATTCTGTCACAAGCGCAGGAGTAAGATACATGGACCGTGCATTTTGTAACAGACAGAAAGGTCAAACAGAGAGTGTGTCTTCCTGGAGCTGGTGTTGGTGACATAGTCAGCAGGTTGGATAATATTATGGCAGGTAATGGGAACAAGCCCATTATCTGTCTTAGTGCTGGGGGTAACGACATTGGGAAGGGCAGGAGAGAGGAGCTGCTGGATAAGTACAGGTCAGCCATAGAAGTAGTTAGGTCTAAGGGAGGGATCCCAGTCATATGTAGCATCTTGCCTAGAAAGGGAGTGGGCAATGAATGGATGTCTAGGGCAATTGGTATAAATTACTGGCTAGACAGGTACTGCAAGGAACTTGCAATCCCATTCATTGATAACTGGAACCTATTCTTTGGCAAATGTGATATGTATGCAAGGAATGGGGTTCATCTCTCTGGGGATGGAGTGGTTGTATTAGCCAATTCAATTGAGAGGGTAATTGATGACTTGTCTAGGAATTTAAACTGATAGATTATAGAGGTATGGGTGTTTGTGGGAAACAATCAGGCTGCAGTATTAGGGTTAAAAACAGCAGTTATTACCGGGATACCTCAGGGATATGTTTAAAAGACAATACTCAAAATAAAGTTGCTAGTAATGGCAAATCAATTGATCAAGAAACAAAGAGGGATAGTAGAGGGCAACGAGTGATTAGCTCCCTTAAGGTTTACTATACAAATAGTAGGAGTCTAAGAAATAAGATAGATGAGCTAAGATTACTTGCAAGTGTAGGTAATATAGATATTATTGGTAAAACAGAGACCTGGTTCAACCTGAAAGATAGAGAAATGCCTTCTGAATGCAACATACAGGGTTATAAACTATTCCACACTGACAGGGTCAACAGGAAGGGTGGTGGGGTGGCGATGTATGTCAGAGAAAATTTAAATTGTTGCCTTAGACATGATATAAGATTAGAGACATCGAACACAGAATCTATTTGGCTACAGTTTCTCGAGGGACGTGACAAATTAATTTTGGGTGTGATTTATAGGCCCCCAAACCTTGATAGGGAGGCCAGTAAGCTGTTATGGGACGAAATTCATAAGGCATCTAGATATGAAAATGTTGTGATAATGGGAGATTTTAACTTTAGACAAATTGATTGGAACAATATGACAGGAAATCTTGAGTCTAGTGACTTTCATGATACGGTTCAGGATTGCTTTTCAGAACAGGTTGTGACAGAACCAACTAGAGGAAACAATCTGCTTAACTTGGTTCTTGCCAACAAAGATTCGCTAATTAATAATATTGAGGTTAATGATGAGCTTGGGGAAAATGATCACAAATCACTTAGTTTTAATATATCATGGAATTACCCAGATAACTGCAATAAAATCTCTGTCCCAGATTTTCGCTTGGCCGATTTCATGGGACTGAAAAATTACCAGGGTGGGCTAAATTGGGATGTCCTGACTATGGGTCAAGTAGGTGATCTTGGTTGCCAATATGACGTTTTTCAGAGCATAGTTCTAGCTGCCCAGACAACTTTTGTTCCGAGTAGGGAAATTAGATCTAACAAAAATGATCCCAAATGGATGAACAATAGATTAAAACATCTCATTGGTCAAAAGATAGGCATATATAGGCGTATCAAAAGAGGGGATGGGCAGTTAAGAAATCAATATATTCAATTATTATTTTTTTATTATCACACCGGCCGATTCCCACCAAGGCAGGGTGGCCCGAAAAAGAAAAACTTTCACCATCATTCACTCCATCACTGTCTTGCCAGAAGGGTGCTTTACACTACAGTTTTTAAACTGCAACATTAACACCCCTCCTTCAGAGTGCAGGCACTGTACTTCCCATCTACAGGACTCAAGTCCGGCCTGCCGGTTTCACTGAACCCCTTCATAAATGTTACTTTGCTCACACTCCAACAGCACGTCAAGTATTAAAAACCATTTATCTCCATTCACTCCTATCAAACACGCTCACGCATGCCTGCTGGAAGTCCAAGCCCCTCGCACACAAAAACCTCCTTTACCCCCTCCCTCCAACCTTTCCTAGGCCGACCCCTACCCCGCATTCCTTCCACTACAGACTGATACACTCATGAAGTCATTCTGTTTCGCTCCATTCTCTCTACATGTCCGAACCACCTCAACAACCCTTCCTCAGCCCTCTCGACAACAGTTTTGGTAATCCCGCACCTCCTCCTAACTTCCAAACTACGAATTCTCTGCATTATATTCACACCACACATTGCCCTCAGACATAACATCTACACTGCCTCCAGCCTTCTCCTCGCTGCAACATTCATCACCCATGCTTCACACCCATATAAGAGCGTTGGTAAAACTATACTCTCATACATTCCCCTCTTTGCCTCCAAGGACAAAGTTCTTTGTCTCCACAGACTCCTAAGTGCACCACTCACCCTTTTCCCCTCATCAATTCTATGATTCACCTCATCTTTCATAGACCCATCCGCTGACACGTCCACTCCCAAATATCTGAATACATTCACCTCCTCCACACTCTCTCCTTCCATTCTGATATCCAATCTTTCATCACCTAATCTTTTTGTTATCCTCATAACCTTACTCTTTCCTGTATTCGCTTTTAATTTTCTTCTTTTGCATACCATACCAAGTTCATCCACCAATCTCTGCAACTTCTCTTCAGAATCTCCCAAGAGCACAGTGTCATCAGCAAAGAGCAACTGTGACAACTCCCACTTTATGTGTGATTCTTTATCTTTTAACTCCACGCCTCTTGCCAAGACCCTCGCATTTACTTCTCTTACATCCCCATCTATAAATATATTAAACAACCACGGTGACATCACACATCCTTGTCTAAGGCCTACTTTTACTGGGAAATAATTTCCCTCTTTCCTACATACTCTACCTTGAGCCTCACTATCCTCGTAAAAACTCTTCACTGCTTTCAGTAACCTACCTCCTATACCATACACCTGCAACATCTGCCACATTGCCCCCCTATCCACCCTGTCATACGCCTTTTCCAAATTCATAAATGCCACAAAGACCTCTTTAGCCTTATCTAAATACTGTTCACTTACATGTTTCACTGTAAACACCTAGTTCACACACCCCCTACCTTTCCTAAAGCCTCCTTGTTCATCTGCTATCCTATTCTCCGTCTTACTCTTAATTCTTTCAATAATAACTCTACCATACACTTTACCAGGTATACTCAACAAACTTTTTTTTTTATTATTATCACACTGGCCGATTCCCACCAAGGCAGGGTGGCCCGAAAAAGAAAAACTTTCACCATCATTCACTCCATCACTGTCTTGCCAGAAGGTTGCTTTACACTACAGTTTTTAAACTGCAACATTAACACCCCTCCTTCAGAGTGCAGGCACTGTACTTCCCATCTCCAGGACTCAAGTCCGGACTGCCGGTTTCCCTGAACCCCTTCATAAATGTTACTTTGCTCACACTCCAACAGCACGTCAAGTATTAAAAACCGTTCGTCTCCATTCACTCCTATCAAACACGCTCACGCACGCCTGCTGGAAGTCCAAGCCCCTCGCACACAAAACCTCCTTTACTCCCTCCCTCCAACCTTTCATAGGCCGACCCCTACCCCGCCTTCCTTCCACTACAGACTGATACACTCTTGAAGTCATTCTGTTTCGCTCCACTCTCTCTACATGTCCGAACCACCTCAACAACCCTTCCTCAGCCCTCTGGACAACAGTTTTGGTAATCCTGCACCCCCTCCTAACTTCCAAACTACGAATTCTCTGCATTATATTCACACCACACATTGCCCTCAGACATGACATCTCCACTGCCTCCAGCCTTCTCCTCGCTGCAACATTCATCACCCATGCTTCACACCCATATAAGAGTGTTGGTAAAACTATACTCTCATACATTCCCCTCTTTGCCTCCAAGGACAAAGTTCTTTGTCTCCACATACTCCTAAGTGCACCACTCACCCTTTTCCCCTCATCAATTCTATGATTCACCTCATCCTTCATAGACCCATCCGCTGACACGTCCACTCCCAAATATCTGAATACATTCACCTCCTCCATACTCTCTCCCTCCAATCTGATATCCAATCTTTCATCACCTAATATTTTTGTTATCCTCATAACCTTACTCTTTCCTGAATTCACTTTTAATTTTCTTCTTTTGCACACCCTACCAAATTCATCCACCAATCTCTGCAACTTCTCTTCAGAATCTTCCAAGAGCACAGTGTCATCAGCAAAGAGCAACTGTGACAACTCCCACTTTATGTGTGATTCTTTATCTTTTAACTCCACGCCTCTTGTCAAGACCCTCGCATTTACTTCTCTTACAACCCCATCTATAAATATATTAAACAACCACGGTGACATCACACATCCTTGTCTAAGGCCTACTTTTACAGACTTATCCCCCTAAAATTTTTGCACTCTCTTTTGTCCCCTTTGCCTTTATACAAAGGAACTATGCATGCTCTCTGCCAATCCCTAGGTACCTTACCCTCTTCCATACATTTATTAAATAATTGCACCAACCACTCCAAAACTATATCCCCACCTGCTTTTAACATTTCTATCTTTATCCCATCAATCCCAGCTGCCTTATCCCCTTTCATTTCACCTACTGCCTCACGAACTTCCCCCACACTCACAACTGGCTCTTCCTCACTCCTACAAGATGTTATTCCTCCTTGTCCTATACACGAAATCACAGCTTCCCTATCTTCATCAACATTTAACAATTCCTCAAAATATTCCCTCCATCTTCCCAATACCTCTAACTCTCCATTTAATAACTCTCCTCTCCTATTTTTAACTGACAAATCCATTTGTTCTCTAGGCTTCCTTAACTTGTTAATCTCACTCCAAAACTTTTTCTTATTTTCAACAAAATTTGTTGATAACATCTCACCCACTCTCTCATTTGCTCTCTTTTTACATTGCTTCACCACTCTCTTAACCTCTCTTTTCCTCCATATACTCTTCCCTCCTTGCATCACTTCTACTTTGTAAAAACTTCTCATATGCTAACTTTTTCTCTCTTACTACTCTCTTTACATCATCATTCCACCAATCACGCCTCTTTTAGTTTATAAACCTTCACCTCTCTCTTCCCTGATGCTTCTATTCTCCTTGTATCCCATCTACCTTTTACTCTCAGTGTAGCTACAACTAGAAAGTGATCTAATATATCTGTGGCCCCTCTATAAACATGTACATCCTGAAGTCTACTCAACAGTCTTTTATCTACCAGTACATAATCCAACAAACTACTGTCATTTCGCCCTACATCATATCTTGTATACTTATTTATCCTCTTTTTCTTAAAGTATGTATTACCTATAACTAAACCCCTTTCTATACAAAGTTCAATCAAAGGGCTCCCATTATCATTTACACCTGGCACCCCAAACTTACCTAGCACACCCTCTCTAAAAGTTTCTCCTACTTTAGCGTTCAGGTCCCCTACCACAATTACTCTCTCACTTGGTTCAAAGGCTCCTATACATTCACTTAACATCTCCCAAAATCTCTCTCTCTCTCCTCTACATTCCTCTCTTCTCCAGGTGCATACACGCTTATTATGACCCACTTTTCGCATCCAACCTTTACTTTAATCCACATAATTCTTGAATTTACACATTCATATTCTCTTTTCTCCTTCCATAACTGATCCTTCAACATTACTGCTACCCCTTCCTTTGCTCTAACTTTCTCAAATACTCCAGATTTAATTCCATTTATTTCCCCCCACCGAAACTCCCCTACCCCCTTCAGCTTTGTTTCGCTTAGGGCCAGGACATCCAACTTCTTTTCATTCATAACATTAGCAATCATCTGTTTCTTGTCATCCGCACTACATCCACGCACATTCAAGCATCCCAGTTTTATAAAGTTTTTCTTCTTCTCTTTTTTAGTAAATGTCTACAGGAGAAGAGGTTACTAGCCCATTGTTCCCGGCATTTTAGTCGCCTCATACGACACGCATGGCTTATTGAGGAAAGATTCTTTTCCACTTCCCCATGGACAATAGAAGAAATAAAGAAGAACAAGAGCTATTTAGAAAAAGGAGAAAAACCTAGATGTATGTATATAATATATATATATATATATATATATATATATATATATATATATATATATATATATATATATATATATATATATATATATATATATATATATATATATATGCATGTGCGTGTCTGTGAAGTGTGACCAAAGTGTAAGTAGGAGTAGCAAGATATCCCTGTTATCTAGCGTGTTTATGAGACTGAAAAAGAAACCAGCAATCCTACCATCATGCAAAACAGTTACAGGTTTCTGTTTCACAGTCATCTGGCAGGACGGTAGTACTTCCCTGGGTGGTTGCTGTCTACCAACCTACTACTACTATTAAAGAGAGAAATAAAGAGAGGAATAAGAAAAGCAAAAAGGGATTATGAGGCTAAGGTCACAAGGGATTCAAAGATTAACCCTAAAGGATTCTTTCAGGTATACAGAAGTAAGATTAGGGACAAGATTGGCCCACTTAAGAGTAACTCTCGTCAGATCACTGACAGTGATATGGATATGTGTGAAATTCTAAATACCTACTTCCTCTCAGTTTTCACCCAGGAAAATACTAGCGATATTCCTGAAATAATAGATTATGTAGAACAGGATGATAATAAACTATGTACGATTGCGGTAACTAGTGACATGGTCCTCAGACAAATAGAGAAACTAAAACCTAACAAATCCCCAGGCCCTGATGAACTGTTTGCAAGGGTGTTAAAGGAATGTAAAGAGGAACTTAGCATACCTTTGGCTAATCTTTTTAACATATCACTACAAACTGGCATAGTGCCTGATAAGTGGAAAATGGCAAATGTAATACCTATTTACAAGGCAGGTGACAGATCCTTGGCTTCGAACTATAGACCAATAAGCCTTACCTCCATGGTGGGAAAATTTATGGAATCAATAATTGCCGAAGTAATTCGTAGCCATCTTGACAGGCACAGATTGATTAATGAATCTCATCACGGTTTTACAAAGGGGCGTTCCTGTCTTACGAATTTACTAACTTTTTTCACTAAGGTGTTTGAGGAGGTAGATCATGGTAATGAATATGATATTGTGTATATGGACTTCAGTAAGGCTTTCGATAGAGTTCCACACCAGAGGCTATTGAGGAAACTTAAGGCACACGGAATAGGAGGAGAAATTTTTTCCTGGGTAGAGGTATGGCTGACAAATAGACAGCAGAGAGTTTGCATAAATGGGGAGAAATCAGAATGGGGGCACGTCACAAGCGGTGTTCCTCAGGGGTCAGTGTTGGGCACGTTGTTGTTCACAATTTACATAAACGACATAGATGAGGGAATAAATAGCGAGAAAAGCAAATTTGCTGATGACACCAAAGTAGGCCGTCCAATTCATTCTGATGATGACACTAGAGCACTCCAGAATGATTTGAATAGACTGATGCAATGGTCGGAGAAGTGGCAGATGCAGTTTAATATTGACAAATGCAAAGTTCTAAATGTTGGACAGGTAAATAACCATGCCACATATAAACTCAATAATGTAGATCTTAATACTACTGATTGCGAAAAGGATTTAGGAGTTCTGGTTAGCAGTAATTTAAAACCAAGACAACAGTGCATTAGTGTTCGCAATAAAGCTAACAGAATTCTTGGCTTCATATCTAGAAGTATAAATAATAGAAGCCCTCAGGTTGCTCTTCAACTCTATATATCCTTGGTTAGGCCTCATTTAGACTATGCTGCTCACTTCTGGTCACCGTATTACAGAATGGATATAAATGCTCTGGAAAACGTACAGAGGAGGATGACAAAGATGATCCCATGTATCAGAAATCTTCCCTATGAGGATAGACTGAGGGCCCTGAATCTGCACTCTCTTGAAAGGCGTAGAATTAGGGGGGATATGATCGAGGTGTGTAAATGGAAAACAGGAATAAATAAAGGGGATGTAAATAGCGTGCTGAAAATTTCCAGCAAAGATAGGACTCGCAGCAATGGTTTCAAGTTGGAAAAATTCAGATTCAGAAAGGATATAGGAAAGCACAGGTTTGGTAATAGAGTTGTGGATGAGTGGAACAAACTCCTGAGTACAGTTATTCAGGCTAAAACGTTGTGTAGTTTTAAAAATAGGTTAGATAAATACATGAGTGGGTGTGGGTGGGTGTGAGTTGGACCTGACTAGCTTGTGCTCCATCCTTGAGTGGAGATGATCAGACTGGGTGGGTCATTGGGCTAATCCCTGGGGGGGTCATTGGTCTAATCCGGGAGGGGTACATGGACCTGCTCCACATGGGTCAGTAGGCCCGTTGCAGTGTTCCTTCTTTCTTATGTTCTTATGTATACACAATACCATGTGGAAGATGTGACAAAATATATGTGGGGGAAACAGAAAAATCTCTGGATATTGGGATCTGGGAGCACAAGAACTGCAACCGTAATGACCATAAAATTGTGCATGTCCATTACAGAGATATTGGACACCTTATGAAGTTCAATGAGGCTAGATTAGTGTCTGAAAATCTCTTTCGTGATGGAAGGTCCAATGAAAGGAGTATCATTTTCAGCAATTCTGTTACAAGAGTTGCTATGGAATAAAACTGACAATGTCAGCTGTAAAAACCTGTTCAGCCCACAAATGATCTTAAGGCATCAGCAGTTATTGTAATTGGAAAATTTTGCACGGATGTTACTTTGATCGGTCATAACCCCCTTAAGCCAGTAGAGAACAAAACTTAAAAAGGTGGGGGTCTGGTGCTGAAGACTCGACTCCAGCAAATAACATTCAGAACGTACATTAAGATGATAAGAACACAAGTGAATGCTAGGTTAGCAAACATAAGGATAACCTTCAGAAACCTGAACCAATTCTCCTCATTTTACTTTTTTGTTTATATATGTACAACAGATCATGGATTACGAAGCGCCAGCACATAGTCAAACACGAAACGGGGACGGGAAAGTTCAGATTTTTTCCTTAGGTTTGGCACTCCAACTGAAAGGCAGAACTATGAATAAAAAAGTGCTAGAACTATATTTCAATACGCTGGAGGAGTGAAGAACAAGACGAAGCATGATCACGACACACCATATCCTCTGGGCTCAGACAGGCTATTTATTGAGATATTTTTTATCATCCTGTCCTCCCAATAACTATGTCGCTCTTTCACATAAGGTTTGCAGACCATTTCTATGACTATGTCATAATGGAACTGTTCAAGGCTCCGTCAACAGTCACCCATTTGACTGTTTTTTGCAACAGTGTCATGTTGTCTGTGACTGAGAGGATGGACTGTTAATATGGACTGGTTCAGGAGCTAGGAATGCGCGTGACAACTTCTCAATCAAGCCAGTCATTGACAAAAAAAATGTTTGTGCTGGATGCACGTAATAAAATTAAAAAGATAGAACCAATAACAAAGGCTAACCCCATATATGTACTATACCTATCAACTGAAAGCTAAGATGGCCCAAAAGTTAGTACTCGGCCCTTTTTCAACAAAAATAGGCAGGGCCAGGAGCTGTGACTCGTCCCCTGCAGCCACATATAGGTGAGTACATGTACACTCACAACCACTCATATACAAGAGCATATTTTTTATATTTAATTATAATCTGGGAAGCGCTGAACCCACAAGGGTCATATGGCCTCCCTGGAGGATGGGAGATGGAAGGCATTCACGATCAACACACATACACCGGTATCAAGGCGCTCCCACATATGGATATGTAAACACACTCGCACGCCAGGAGACTCGACCCCTGCAAACACACTTCGGTGAGTACACAAGCACAAGCAATAAAGGACACACACACACACACACACACACAAACACACACACACACTAATATGTTGGTTATAACTATGACCATAATTTTTAAAGGGGTGGACCGGTAAGCCAGCAGAAGGTCTCAGTCAGATGACCAAAAACTCCAACGGTGGGTCATCATATGACTAAGACCCTCGTCAGGAAACACTTGCCCTGTTTCCTGACAAACCTAACCTTACCTAACCACACACACACATGTACACACAGATACTTAAGGACACACACACACACACACACACACACAGACACTCGAACGCACACACACACACACACACACACACACACACACACACATGCGGCACCAGTTTGACACAGTTCCACACAAGAGATTGGTGCAAAAACTGGAGGACCAAGCAGGGATAACAGGGAAGGCACTACAATGGATCAGGGAATACTTGTCAGGAAGACAGCAGCGAGTCATGGTACGTGGCGAGGTGTCAGAGTGGGCACCTGTGACCAGCGGGGTCCCGCAGGGGTCAGTCCTAGGACCAGTGCTGTTTCTGGTATTTGTGAACGACATGACGGAAGGAATAGACTCTGAGGTGTCCCTGTTTGCAGATGACGTGAAGTTGATGAGAAGAATACACTCGATCGAAGACCAGGCAGAACTACAAAGGGATCTGGACAGGCTGCAGAACTGGTCCAGCAATTGGCTCCTGGAGTTCAATCCCACCAAGTGCAAAGTCATGAAGATTGGGGAAGGGCAAAGAAGGCCGCAGACGGAGTACAGTCTAGGGGGTCAGAGACTACAAACCTCACTCAAGGAAAAAGATCTTGGGGTGAGTATAACACCAGGCACATCTCCTGAAGCGCACATCAACCAAATAACTGCTGCAGCATATGGGCGCCTAGCAAACCTCAGAACAGCATTCCGACATCTTAATAAGGAATCGTTCAGGACCCTGTACACCGTATACGTTAGGCCCATATTGGAGTATGCGGCACCAGTTTGGAACCCACACCTAGCCAAGCACGTAAAGAAACTAGAGAAAGTGCAAAGGTTTGCAACAAGACTAGTCCCAGAGCTAAGAGGTATGTCCTACGAGGAGAGGTTAAGGGAAATCAACCTGACGACACTGGAGGACAGGAGAGATAGGGGGGACATGATAACGACATACAAAATACTGAGAGGAATTGACAAGGTGGACAAAAACAGGATGTTCCAGAGATTGGACACAGTAACAAGGGGACACAGTTGGAAGCTAAAGACACAGATGAATCACAGGGATGTTATGAAGTATTTCTTCAGCCACAGAGTAGTCAGTAAGTGGAATAGTTTGGGAAGCGATGTAGTGGAGGCAGGATCCATACATAGCTTTAAGCAGAGGTACGATAAAGCTCACGGCTCAGGGAGAGTGACCTAGTAGCGATCAGTGAAGAGGCGGGGCCAGGAGCTCGGACTCGACCCCCGCAACCTCAACTAGGTGAGTACAACTAGGTCAACTAGGTGAGTACACACACACACACACACACACACACACACACACACACACACGCACACACGTGAAGCAGTATCGCTGAATAGTGCTCCCAGGATTTAGCGTTCTAGTGGCTGTCCTAAGATATAATTAGCGGTCATCGTACGTGAGTGAATCAGTGAACATACCTACAAGAGTGTAACAGCTTTCAAGAGTGCGAATAATGTGATAAGATCAAGAATTTTACAATTTAAATTTAAATGAATGCTGAGTGAGGGAGGGTAGCAGTCAGCTGATTAGGCTGCTGGCTGCAGTGTTGACACAAAATATCCAAACAGTTAATTGGGTTAAGATAAGATTTCGTTCGGATTTTTAACCCCGGAGGGTTAGCCACCCAGGATAACCCAAGAAAGTCAGTGCGTCATCGAGGACTGTCTAACTTATTTCCATTGGGGTCCTTAATCTTGTCCCCCAGGATGCGACCCACACCAGTCGACTAACACCCAGGTACCTATTTGCTGCTAGGTGAACAGGACAACAGGTGTAAGGAAACGTGTCGAAATGCTTCCACCCGCCGGGAATCGAACCCGGGCCCTCCATGTGTGAAGCGGGAGCTTTAGCCACCAGGCCACCGGGCCACGGTGTGATCTGAAATATTAACAAATACATATGTTAGTTGGTTATAACAGCATAAAAGAGTGATTAAGTAAATACTGAAAGTAAGAAAAAATTAGTCAATTCCCAGCTGTTGGTGTTGTGAATGTAGCTAACATCATCAGACTTGTTATGACCATAATACTGTACTAAAGAAAAAAGAGGGAATACCAAGTCTTAAAAGAAAAAGAAAATAAAAACTTGAATGCATGATAAAGTTCCTGAAGGAGTTACAAAATTGAAGGAGTTGATAGCAGCCGACCAGCAGGAACCTCCATTGTTGTGCAGACGACATCACTTGCCTATTTGTGGTTAATTTTGGTTAGTGTCTAAAGTCTCAGTGTCTCGCCCTGCTGGTTGTATGCTATACCATCACTCTCTCCCTATTTCAGTACCAGGAGATAGATAGTGGTAACCCTGATAATGTTTAGTAAATTATCTAAATATCTCCAGGTAAACTCCAGAAGAGTTGTGTAGCCTAGTGAACCCCCCCCCTCCGTTTTTCTGACAGCGACAAGCTAGTAAACAAGTACGTACATACAAACACAAGTGTGCACCCGTAATTATTATTATAATAAACATTATTATATATTAATAAGGAATTGAGTGAGAAAAAATAATCCTATAATCATCAAAAAGTAAAGTAGCCTAGTGGCGAAGATCTGGGCTGGGAGAATACCGGTGAAACAACAATAACAAATAGTGTTAACGTAACCCCCCCCCCCCCTCTTTTTCAAAGAACGACAAGCTAGTAAACACACACACACACAAACACAAGTGTACACACAAACACAAATGTACACAATTAATATTATTTAGTATATATTAGTGTATATTAATAAGGAATTGATTGTGAAAACAATTTTATAATCTTCAAAAGAGTAGCGTAGCCTAGTGTGCGCACGCGCACCCACACACCCACACACACCCACACACACCCACACACACCCACCTAGCCAAGCACGTAAAGAAACTAGAGAAAGTGCAAAGGTTTGCAACAAGACTAGTCCCAGAGCTAAGAGGTATGTCCTACGAGGAGAGGTTAAGGGAAATCAACCTGACGACACTGGAGGACAGGAGAGATAGGGGGGACATGATAACGACATACAAAATACTGAGAGGAATTGACAAGGTGGACAAAGACAGGATGTTCCAGAGATTGGACACAGTAACAAGGGGACACAGTTGGAAGCTGAAGACACAGATGAATCACAGGGATGTTAGGAAGTATTTCTTCAGCCACAGAGTAGCAGTAAGGGGAATATTTTGGGGGAAGCGATGTAGGGAGGCAGGATCCATACATAGCTTTAAGCAGAGTACGATAAAGCTCACGGCTCAGGGAGAGTGACCTAGTAGCGATCAGTGAAGAGGCGGGGCCAGGAGCTCGGACTCGACCCCCGCAACCTAAACCTAGGTGAGTACAACTAGGTGAGTACACCCACACACACCCACACACACCCCACACACCCACACACACACCCACACACACCCCACACACACCCACACACATCCACACAAAACCCACACACCCACACACACCCACACACCCACACACACCCACACACACATCCACACACACCCACCCACCCACACACACACACACACACACACACACACATCACATACACACACACACATCACACATACACACACACACACACAACACACATACATAACACACACACACATGCAACACACACACAACACACACACACACACACACACACACACACACACACACACACACACACACACACACACACACACACACACACACACACACACACACACACACACACACATTGCCAGACTCACACATGCACTCCCCCCTCCCCCACCGACATCTCACCCCTTTTCACCTGATCCCTCCCCTCCCTCTTTAAAACCCTCCCCCCTCCCCACCTCTCCCTCCTTCCCCCTCTCCCTCTCCCACCACCCACTTGCTTCACTCTCCTTCCCACTCCCCCTCCCCATTACTCTCCCACATAGCCACATTTTCCTCCTCTACCTCCCCCCCCCACACTCTGACAAACACAATACTAACCTAACATACAAAAATTACATAGGTTTCCCACTCTGAGGCAATCAGGATAAAACAAAAATGGGCTGCCAGAGAGCAACAAGAAAAACCAAGGGACAGGAGGAGGAAACTGCAAAGGAAGTTTGGGCAGCAGAGCTCACAAAAAGGGAACATGAAGGGGAAAAGAAACTAGAAGAACTTAGCATGAGAATGGAAGAGAGGATAGACATGGAAAGCAGGAAGTGGAGGTGCAAGTCAAAGCAGCAAGGCCAGGATACAGAGTTTAGAAGAGGAACTGAAAAATCTGAAACAGCCTAAAGAACTAAAGAACATTTTGGGATTGACAACAGAGACTGCTACCTCAGTCACAAATAAGGGGACTGTAGGGAAAGAAGGAGCAAAACTGCATGTAGAAGCTCAATCAGTGGAGACTGTAGTAAACGAAAGAGCTAAGCTATATGTGGAGGCCCTAACAGACCACAGCAGAGCCCAGGGAAAGCCGAGAAGGGAAAATGACAGGCCACTGAGCCCAAGTACATTAGCTAGTGAAACTGAAGAAAGGAAAGCTGCAATGGAGGAAATCATATTGAATGAGGGGATACACAGGGATATGCAGTGGGAGAATGAAAGGGAGTTGAAGGGGAGTTGAAGCAAGAAAACAAGGGGGAAAAAAAGCAATTGAAAGCATCATGAAAGCAATAGGAGAAGACGACATGACCCAGCTGGAAAATTTTCGGAGAATAGGGGGGTTTGTAAAAAAAAGAACCCGGCCAGTGAAAGTGACCTTCAACGCAGAATCGACTCGGAACAGGATCCTGCAGGAGAAAGCATGATTAAGGGACATGCCCGCATACAGGAAGGTGTATCTCGACCGCGACAGAACACAAGCAGAAAGGCAGAAACAGAGAGAGATGGTACAAAGGCGAAAGGAGGAAAGAGAGGGGATGGAGAAGACAGGAGATCCCAGACACAGGAAGATCAAATACAGCCTCCCTCACAACTTCCTATAGAAGCCTCCCAACCAGGTCAACCCCAGTGCAAAACCCAAAAACTCTAAACCAAAACACCCATGCCACCCTCCAATGCCCCCACCCACTGCATTACAAACTCCACCCCCACAGCAACCCCCCCATAGTTCCTTATCAGGTCTCCCACTTCCCCAACCCCAATACACCTCCCAGACCACAATCTTAGAAAAGAAGTTGAAGGTGTGGTATACAAATGCAGATGGAATAACAAATAAGTATGAGGAGTGGCACGAAAAATCAAGGAGACATCCCCAGACATAATAGCACTCACAGAAACAAAACTCACCAGAATAATAACAGATTCAATCTTTCCATCCGGGTATCAAAATCCTCAGGAAAGACAGAGGGAGGAGAGGGGAGGAGGAGTTGCACTGCTCATTAAAAACCAGTGGGGTTTGAGAAAATGGAAGGAAGGATGGCACCCGGGGGAAAGGGACTACTTTGTAGGAAAAAATCCAGTCTGAGGGACATAAGTGATAATTGCAGTAATGTACAACCCACCACAGAACTGCAGGAGGCCAAGTGAAGAATACGATGAGAGCAACAGAGCAATGGTCGACACACTAGCCGAGGTGGCCAGGACCAGGGGAGCACACATGGGGAGCAAAGTTACTATTATGGGTGATTTTTAATCACAAGGAGATTGACTGGGAAAACCTGGAGCCCCATGGGGGTCCCAAAACATGGAGAGCCAAGATGATGGATGTGGTACTGGGAAAAACCCCATACATCAACATGTTAGAGACACTACCAGAGAGAGAGGGGAGGATAACCAGCAAGACTGGACCTTGTATTCACCTTGAGTAGTATTGACATCGAGGAATTATCATGTAGAAAGGCCCCTGGGAGCTAGTGATCATGTGGTTCTGTCTTCGACTACATAGTTGAGCTCCAAGTGGAGAGAGCAACAGGAATAGGGTGGGAAAAACCAAACTACAAAAGAGGGAACTACTTAGGCTTGAGGAACTTCTTTCAAGACATTCAGTGGGAGAGGGAACTGACAGGAAAACCAGTACAAGAAATGATGGACTATGTGGGAAACAAAATGCAGGAGGGAGAGGAGAGGTTTGTTCCCAAGGGGAAAAAGAAATAATGGGAAGAACAGAACGAGTCCTTGGTTCACCCAAAGGTGTAGGGAGGCAAAAACTAGGTAGGGAGGCTCAGCGGCAATACGAAAATGACATAGCATCGAAAGTCAAGACTGACCCGAAGCTGTTGTACAGCCACATCAGGAGGAAAACAACAGTCAAGGACCAGGTAATCAGACTGAGGAAGGGTGATGGGGAATTCACAAGAAACGACCGGGATGTATGTCAGGAGCTCAACCCAAGATTTAAAGAAGTATTTACAGTGGAAACCAGTAGGACTCCAGGAAATCAGAACAGGGGGGTGCACCAGCAAGTGCTGGATGAAGTACATATAACCAAGGAGGAGGTGAAGAAGCTGCTATGCGAACTTGACACCTCAAAGGCAGTGGGACCAGACAACATCTCTCTGTGGGTCCTTAAAGAGGGAGCAGAGACATTGTGTGTACCATTAACAAAAATCTTCAACACATCATTTGAAACTGGGCAACTCCCCGAGGTATGGAAGATGGCAAATGTAGTCCCAATTTTTAAAAAGGGAGACAGACATGAGGCACTAAACTACAGACCTGTATCAAATAACGTGTATAGTATGCAAGGTCATGGGGAAGATCATCAGGAGAAGAGTGGTGGAGCACCTGGAAAGAAACAAGTGTATAATTGACAACCAGCATGGTTTCAGGAGGGAAAATCCTGTGTCACAAACCTATTAGAGTTTTATGACAAGGTGACAGAAGTAAGACAAGAGAGAGAGGGGTGGATCGACTGCATTTTTTGGACTGCAAGAAGGCCTTCGACACAGTTCCCTCACAAGAGGTTTCTGCAAAAAACTAGAGGATCAGGCACACATAACAGGAAAGGCACTGCAATGATAAGAGAATACCTTACAGAGAGCAACAACGAGTCATGGTACGTGACGAGGTTGCAAAGTGGGCGCCTGTGACAAGCGGGGTTCCACAGGGGTCAGTCCTAGGACCTGTGCTGTTCTTGGTATATGTGAATGACATAACGGAAGGATAGACTCAGAAGTGTCCTTGTTTGCAGACGATGTGAAGTTAATGAGAAGAATCAAATCGGATGAGGATCAGGCAGGACTACAAAGAGACCTGGACAGGCTACAAGCCTGGTCCAGCAACTGGCTCCTTGAGTTTAAACCCCGTCAAATGCAAAGTCATGAAGATTGGGGAAGGGCAAAGAAGACCACAGACACAATATAGTTTAGATGGCCAAAGTCTGCAAACCTCACTCAAGGAAAAAAGATCTGGGGGTGAGTATAACACCGAGCATATCTCCTGAGGCGCACATCAATCAGATAACTGCTGCAGCATACGGGCGCCTGGCAAACCTACGGATAGCGTTCCGATACCTCAGTAAGGAGTCGTTCAAGACTCTGTATACCATTTACGTCAGGCTCATACTGGAGTATGCAGCACCAGTTTGGAATCCACACCTAGTCAAGCACGTCAAGAAATTAGAGAAAGTGCAAAGGTTTGCAACAATACTAGTCCCAGAGCTACGGGGATTGTCCTACGAAGAAAGGTTGAGGGAAATCGGCCTGACGACACTGGAGGCCAGGAGGGTCAGGGGAGACATGATAACGACATATAAAATACTGCGCGGAATAGACGAGGTGGACAAAGACGGGATGTTCCAGAGATGGGACACAGACACAAGAGGTCGCAATTGGAAGTCGAAGACTCAGATGAATCAAAGGGATGTTAGGAAGTATTTCTTCAGTCATAGAGTAGTCAAGCCGTGGAATAGCCTAGAAAGTGAAGTAGTGGAGGCGGGAACCATACATAGTTTTAAGGCGAGGTATGATAAAGCTCATGGAGCAGGGAGAGAGAGGACCTAGTAGCAATCAGTGAAGAGGCGGGGCCAGGAGCTATGAATCGACCCCTGCAACCACAAATAGGTGAGTACAAATAGGTGAGTACACACACACACATACACACACACACACACACACACACACACACTCAGACACTCGCACGCACACATGGTGACAGCAGTAAGACAAGAGAGAGAGGGGTGGGTGGATTGCATTTTCTTGGACTGCAAGAAGGCGTTTGACACAGTTCCACACAAGAGATTGGTGCAAAAACTGGAGGACCAAGCAGGGATAACAGGGAAGGCACTACAATGGATCAGGGAATACTTGTCAGGAAGACAGCAGCGAGTCATGGTACGTGGCGAGGTGTCAGAGTGGGCACCTGTGACCAGCGGGGTCCCGCAGGGGTCAGTCCTAGGACCAGTGCTGTTTCTGGTATTTGTGAACGACATGACGGAAGGAATAGACTCTGAGGTGTCCCTGTTTGCAGATGACGTGAAGTTGATGAGAAGAATTCACTCGATCGAAGACCAGGCAGAACTACAAAGGGATCTGGACAGGCTGCAGACCTGGTCCAGCAATTGGCTCCTAGAGTTCAATCCCACCAAGTGCAAAGTCATGAAGATTGGGGAAGGGCAAAGAAGGCCGCAGACGGAGTACAGTCTAGGGGGTCAGAGACTACAAACCTCACCCAAGGAAAAAGATCTTGGGGTGAGTATAACACCAGGCACATCTCCTGAAGCGCACATCAACCAATAACTGCTGCAGCATATGGGCGCCTAGCAAACCTCAGAACAGCATTCCGACATCTTAATAAGGAATCATTCAGGACCCTGTACACCGTGTACGTTAGGCCCATATTGGAGTATGCGGCACCAGTTTGGAACCCACACCTAGCCAAGCACGTGAAGAAACTAGAGAAAGTGCAAAGGTTTGCAACAAGACTAGTCCCAGAGCTAAGAGGTATGTCCTACGAGGAGAGGTTAAGGGAAATCAACCTGACGACAATGGAGGACAGGAGAGATAGGGGGGACATGATAACGACATACAAAATACTGAGAGGAATTGACAAGGTGGACAAAGACAGGATGTTCCAGAGATTGGACACAGTAACAAGGGGACACAGTTGGAAGCTGAAGACACAGATGAATCACAGAGATGTTAGGAAGTATTTCTTCAGCCACAGAGTAGTCAGTAAGTGGAATAGTTTGGGAAGGGATGTAGTGGAGGCAGGATCCATACATAGCTTTAAGCAGAGGTATGATAAAGCTCACGGCTCAGGGAGAGTGACCTAGTAGCGATCAGTGAAGAGGCGGGGCCAGGAGCTCGGACTCGACCCCCGCAACCTCAACTAGGTGAGTACAACTAGGTGAGTACACACACACACACACACACACACACACACACACACACACACACACACACACACACACACACACACACAGGGGTCGGTCCTAGGACCAGTGCTATTTTTGGTATATGTGAACGACATGACGGAAGGGTTAGACTCAGAAGTGTCCCTGTTTGCAGATGATGTGAAGTTAATGAGGAGAATTAAATCTGATGAGGACCAGGCAGGACTTCAAAGAGACCTGGACAGACTGGACACCTGGTCCAGCAAATGGCTTCTCGAATTTAATCCTGCCAAATGCAAAGTCATGAAGATAGGGGAAGGGCACAGAAGACCACAGACAGAGTATAGGCTAGGTGGCCAAAGACTGCAAACCTCACTCAAGGAGAAAGATCTTGGGGTGAGTATAACACCGAGCATGTCTCCGGAAGCACACATCAATCAGATAACTGCTGCAGCATATGGGCGCCTGGCAAACCTGAGAACAGCATTCCGATACCTTAGTAAGGAATCATTCAAGACACTGTACACCGTGTATGTCAGCCCATACTGGAGTATGCAGCACCTGTTTGGAACCCGCACTTGATAAAGCACGTCAAGAAACTAGAGAAAGTACAAAGGTTTGCAACAAGGTTAGTTTCCAGAGCTAAGGGGAATGTCCTATGAAGAAAGATTAAGGGAAATCGGCCTGACGACACTGGAGGACAGGAGGGTCAGGGAGACATGATAACGACATATAAAATACTGCGTGGAATAGACAAGGTGGACAAGGACAGGATGTTCCAGGGAGGGGACACAGAAACAAGAGGCCACAATTGGAAGTTGAAGACACAAATGAGTCAGAGAGATAGTAGGAAGTATTTCTTCAGTCATAGAGTTGTAAGGCAGTGGAATAGCCTAGAAAATGACGTAGTAGAGGCAGGAACCATACACAGTTTTAAGACGAGGTTTGATAAAGCTCATGGAGCGGGGAGAGGGGAGGGCCTAGTAGCAACCGGTGAAGAGGCGGGGCCAGGAGCTAGGACTCGACCCCTGCAACCACAAATAGGTGAGTACAAATAGGTGAGTACACACACACACAAAACCTCGCACGCGCACACACACACACACACACACACACACACACACACACACACACACACACACACACACACACACACACACACACACACACACACACACACAAACGTACATACAAAGAGATAAAATGCGTTACAAAATTTATTTAATAATTCAGACTATTCATTAATTATATGTCCATCAAGTACTGGTATGTTTAAGGTCACGGTTAAGGTGAATTATAATGTTGTCATTTGCTTTAAATTTCTTATCAGATGATGAGTCACTACCACAACAATCCCCAGCAAACTGCTGATACCATAGACGCTGATGGTTGGTTCAGGACGGGAGACATCGCCTCATACCAAGAAGATGGTAACTTTATCATCAGTGACCGCATAAAGGAAGTCATCAAAGTAAAGGGAATGCAGGTATGTTTTTTTTTCAGTAAAGAGTTTAATTATTATAGTTTGTTATGTTTATAAGGCATATTGCCTTAAAACGAGGATCAACGAGGCCACCATTCACCTGGGAAGTAATGTTAAGTATAACCACTAATGTAAAGGTTGACGTAGACTCAAGTATATATAGTGAGAAGACAAATGAACTGGGGATGACACAATTACGATGTATAAAATACTCAGAGGAAGTGATAGGGTGAGGCGGGTGTCAGGTACACCAGATCACAGATGCGAGTTAGAAGCATAGATGAATTACAGGGATGTTAGGATGTATTTATTTAGCCTTAGAATGGACAGAAAGTAGAACGACCTAGATAACGAAGTGGTAGAGGCAGAATCCGCACATAGCTTTAATAATAAGTGTGTTAGGGATCACGCAGCCAGGAGAGGCGGGATCAGGAGCTGAATCTCGACCCCCTGTATCCACAATTAGGTGAGTGCACGCATACACCAAAAAAAGAAAACTAAATGTCTATCGACAAGTGCATTTGACAACTGGTAAGTAAGTAACACTAAGATATACACACACCCTCTCGGTGTATAGATACTGATAACTGCATACCTCTTGCTATGTATACACTAGCAAAGGGGTGGTCAACCTTACTGAGTGTGTGCCCAAATTGGCTATAATTTTCTGAAAAACTCGCGTACCAGTGAGAAATTTGAGCATCAGATTATTATTATTATTATTATTATTATTATTATTATTATTATTATTATTATTATTATTATTATTATTATTATCATCATCATTATTATTATTATTACTATTATTATCATCATCATCATTTTTATTATTATCTTAATATATTGGGATTTTACAACAAAATATGGAGAAAGAGAACAAAATACTTGGAAGCATTCTTAGAAGTCAGTTTAGGCAACCAATAATTCTAATTTGTTTTAAATGGGGTAACTTTAGGATGGATAATGAGAACCTTCAAAACTAGGGATGCCAAGCCCATGATGATTCTCTTCAAATCGCTTGTTCTCTCTAGGCTGGAATACTGCTGTACACTAACGACCCCCTTCAAGCCAGGCGAAATTGTTGACCTGGAGAGTGTACAAAGAACTTTTACGACACACATAAATACGATAAGGCTCCTAAATTACTGGGAACGGTTGAAGGCCCTTGATCCGTATTCCCTGGAGCGTATGAGAGAGAGATACATGATAATATACACTTGGAAAATCCTATCAGCAGGAGATGCAACATTCCCCCACAAAAAGCAGCGGTGCCACAAGTACACTGTGGCCCGTCTCCCAGCATACATAAGTTTGATTACCAATAGACACCTGGCTGTCTACAAGGCACTGGACAGGCACCTAAAGTCAGTACCTGACCAACCGGGCTGTGGTTCGGACGTCAGTTTGCCTGCGGCCAGCAGTATCAGCCTGGTTGATCAGACCCTGATCCACCACGAGACCTGGTCTCGGACCGAGCCGCGGGGGCGTTGACCCCCGAAACCCTCTCCAGATAATTCACAAGATGTAAATTAACGGATCATAAGAACATAGAAAGAAGGAACACTGCAGCAGGCCTAGTGGCCCATGCGAGGCGCATCTAAGTCACTTACCGGCATAAGCCACTGACCCAGTCTAGTCCATATAAGAAGGGAGGAGCACTGCATCAGACCTATTAGCACAAGCTAGTCAGGTCCAACTCACTCTCACCCACACCCACTCACGTATTTATCTAACCTATTTTTAAAACTACACAACGTTTTAGCGTCTATGAAGGTACTCGGGAGTTTGGTCTACTCATTCACAACTCTATTACCAAACCAGTGCTTTCCTACATCGTTCCTGAAGGATTTGAACCAATTGCTACGAGTCCTGTCTTGACTAGATATTTTTAGCACGTTATTTACATTTCCTTTATCTATTCCTATTTTCCATTCATACACCTCAGTCATATTCCCCCTAATTCTACACCTTTCTAGAGAGTGCAGATTCAGGGACCTCAGTCTATCCTCATAGAGAAGATTTCTGATACATGGGATCAACTTTGTCATCCTCGAAAGGTATAAAATACCGACAATATGAAAGTTAAGACACATGTGCAACATCTGGATATCTTTATTGTAGTAGACGTTTCGCCATCCAGTGGCTTTATCAATACAGATTCTAGGACATAATAGGAAGACAGTAGAACTATGTACAAAAGATGAGGTAATCAGTCCCTCGGCCTTGGAGTTAGTGTTCACAGCATCGTGGTGGAGGAGAATCTGGAGCAAAGACAAGAAGACTGGCGGTTTATATAGGCGTCAGTGGATAGGGACGGGCAGCAGACGAGGGCAAAGTCACTGGTAGGCGGGATTCCCCAGTGGAAGTAGGTCCTTCCCAAAGAGATGGGTTAGTTGCAGCAGCCGTGAAGGTCTTGTAGATGTCCTCTGAACCAATCCATGGCTGCACCATGCCTTTCGACGCTCACACACTTTCTTTCCCACCCACAAGTAAAGTCGGGCCTAAAAAAACATTAGATACTTAAAAACTGTACCAGTAATGCTGGTGAATTATAAGACAGTGGACCGTATGAGTTGTTTCTTGACCTGAATTTATAAAGGAGTTGTTGGCTCACAACAGTGATAAACATTAAGTATGGCGCCTAGAGACTGGGTAAAATTTCTCCTAACTTTAATAATACTATCACGTTTATTTACAAATAACAAATTCTAGACATTAACTTACCAAAATTATTGTGGCCACATACTAATGCATCCCTATCAGAATATATGCATTGACCAAGGCAACAGATACTTCTAATTAAGGGTAAGCATATATTACATGTGATTTGGGCTGCACAAAAGATTTGGTGTCCTCTCATTTATCATCATACTGTCATATTGGAGCTGTTTCACAAGTTATAAATCCATTTACCACTTCAGAGGACGCTAAATAAACTTCTAATCCTTGATTCCAGCCGATAAACTTATTTTCGGCCTCGATGAAGCTGGATTAATCACTTAATTGTACTACCAGTGATACATCGCCATACTGTAACCGTTTTTCCATCTGTATTCCTACGCCGTGCTGGACACTTCCTCTTACTCCGAGTTTCTCTTAGGTCAAATCCAGCACTAATTTTAACATAATTATTATATTATTTAAATTTACACATTCTAAATTTAGGAAAATCGTAAAAAAATTCCACATATTTTCATATAAATTCAGTGACACTTCCAAGTGTGAAATACATTTTCCTGATCAGAATATTAACTTTTCCAACATTACAACAATTATGTTTTATTTAATTAACTGATTACAGTAAATAAGGAAATTATAGGGGGTTGTTAGTTCCCCTGTGAATTATCACCTTTTTGAAAGTCACATCAATACAACACACCTGCATTATTACATAAAATTACTTTCGTGTCAATTTCCACACACAAATCTATCATGCCTAGCATAACTAGGAATTTCGGGCAGGCTAAGATTAAATGAAACTCTATATTGGTACAGGTTATGGAGCATGTTGATATTAAGGCTAAGTAACTGCTTGGAAGACACTGTCATGCAAATTCGGGTGTCATCTACAAAGGAAGACACGGCGCTGTGGCTTATATGTCTATCTATGTCCGATATGAGAATGAGGAACATGATGGGGGCGAGTACTGTGCCTTGGGGAACAGAGCTGTTCACCGTAGCCGCCTCAGACTTTACTCTGATGACTACTACTCTTTGTCTTCTATTTGTTAGGTAATTATAGATCAATCTACCGACTTTTCCTGTTATTCCTTTATCACGCATTTTGTCCGCTATTACACCATGGTCACACTTGTCAAAAGCTTTTGCAGTCTGTGTATATTACATCTGCATTCTGTTTGTCTTCTAGAGCATCCAGGACCTTGTCGTAGTGGTCCAGTAGTTGGGACAGACAGGAGCGACCTGCTCTAAACCCATGTTGCCCTGGGTTGTGTAATTGATGGTCATCTAGATGGGTGGTGATCTTGCTTCTCAGAACACTTTCAAAGATTTTTATGATATGGGACGTTAGTGCTATCGGTTCTACGAAAATTATCAAAAATTTTCCACAGCTTAATTAAGTTTATTCATTGTTATATTATTAACTAATAAGGGTATAACAGAGATTAAATAATTGACAGAATTTAAGGCAGCCTAATAAAAAATTTATTAATATCAATGTTTTCAAAAGGACAGTTGAAATTTAATATATATATATATATATATATATATATATTATATATATATATATATATATATATATATATAATATATATATATATATATATAGTAGTACAGTACTTTACAGTATATGATAGATATACAACCATCAAATATCGAACGAGTAAATATCGAACTTAAGCTGAAGGAATCTTATAGGAGACAAGAATCACAGGAAGAACTAAAAGCCATAAAGGAAATTGAAAAAAAAAATTCTTCTCTTATTAAGCCAAATCTAAGGAAAAAACAACATCCAGTATTGGGCCCCTGCTTAGGCGGGATGGGACATACACAGATGACAGCCAAGAAATGAGTGAGATACTAAAGTCCCAATATGACAGTGTTCAGCGAGCCACTGCCAACTCTATGGGTCGACAATCCAAATGAATTCTTTATGAACGAAACCCAGAATTTGGTCATCCCAAAACTCTCGGATACTATTATAACTCCACAAGATTTTGAAGAGGCAATTAATGACATGCCCATGCACTCTGCCCCAGGCCCAGACTCATGGAATTCCGTGTTCATCAAGAACTGCAAGAAGTCCCTATCGCATGCCTTCAGCATTTTTTGGAGAGGGAGCATGAACACAATGGTCATCCCACACACATTAAAAACAACAGACATAGCCCCACTCCACAAAGGTGGCAGTAAAGCAATTGCAAAGAACTACAGACATATAGCACTAACATCCCATATCATAAAAATCTTTGAGAGGGTTCTAAGAAGCAAGATAGCCAACCACCTAGATACCCATCAGTTACACAACCCAGGGCAACACGGGTTTAGAGCAGGTAGCTCCTGCCTGTCCCAGCTACTGGACCACTAAGACAAGGTCCTGGATGCTGTAGAGGATAAACAAAATACAGATGTAGTATACACACACTTGGCAAAAGCTTTCGACAAGTGTGACCATGGTGTAATAGCACACAAAATGATGGATAAAGGAATAACGGGAAAAGTTGGTAGATGGATCTGTAACTTCCTGACAAATAGAACACAAAGAGTAATAGTAAACAGAGTAAAGTCCCAGGCAGCCACAGTCAAAAACTCTGTTCCACAAGGCACAGTACCAGCTCCCATTCTATTTCTCATCCTCATTTCTGACATAGACAGAGATGTAAGCCATAGCTCCGTGTCTTCTTTTGCGGATGACACCCGGATCACCATGGCAGTGACCTCCATCGAAGACACCGCGAGACTCCAAGCGGACATCAACCAGATCTTCGAATGGGCCACTCAAAACAATATGACGTTCAACGAGGAGAAATTTCAACTACTCAGATATGGAATACTTGAAGAAATTAAAAATGTGTCAGGGTATACCACAAATTCTAACCATACAATACAGCGGAAAAGTAATGTGAAGGACCTGGGAGTGATAATGTCAGAGAATATCGCCTTCAAAGACCACAACAATGTATCTACCTCACCCGCTAGGAAAATGATAGGATGGATAATGAGAACCTTCAAAACTAGGGACGCCAAGCCCATGATGATTCTCTTCAAATCGCTTGTGCTCTCTAGGCTGGAATACTGCTGTACACTAACGGCCCCCTTCAAGGTTGGCGACATTGCAGACCTGGAGAGTGTACAAAGAGCTTTCACGGCATACATAAATGCAATAAGGCAGCTTTACTACTGGGAGCGGTTGAAGGTCCTTGATCTGTATTCCCTCGAACGCAGGCGAGAGAGATACATGATAATAAACACTTGGAAGGTCCTGGAGGGATTGGTACCAAACTTGCACACGAGAATCACTCCATATGAAAGCAAAAGACTCGGCAGGAGATGCAACATTCCCCCGATGAAAAGCAGGGGTGCCACGAGTACACTGACAGACAACACAATAAGTGTCTGGGTCCCAAGACTGTTCAATTGCCTCCCAGCATACATAAGGGGGATTACCAATAGACCCCTGGCAGTCTTCAAGAAGGCACTGGACAGGCACCTAAAGTCAGTACCTGACCAACCGGGCTGTGGTTCGTACGTCAGCTTGCGTGCGGCCAGCAGTAACAGCCTGGTTGATCAGATCCTGATCCACCATGAGGCCTGGTCTCAGACCGGGCCGCGGGGGCGTTGACCCTCGAAACCCTCTCCAGGTAAACTCCAGGTAATCACCAAATTTTTTAAAGGGGTAGATCGGTAAGCCAGTCGAAGGTCTCGGTCAGATGACCAAACCTCCAACTGCTGGTCATCATGTGACTAAGACCCGAATCAGGAAACACTTGTCCTGTTTCTTGACAAACTTTACCCAAGTAACATACGATGTGACTGTGAAATGATAAGCTTTGGTTTATATTATAAAACAAAACAAAAATCAAGGAGTGTGAACATATTTTATTATCAGTGAGACTTACGCTGCTGCACCAACGATAACAGATGCTTCACCTCAGTACACAAATAACTAGCTCTTGAATCATTTACAAGTCACTTGTAAATGATCCTTGTCGGACCGAAACGTCGTCATAAGTTTCTCTCTCCTGTGTGAGGGTTATTTGTGTATTGTTCCAGTCATGGTATTGTGTCTTTTTTTTTCTTTTACATCAGTCTTGTGATGGGTTTTAAGAGCCCTGCCTACACCACTAGTGCCATCATTAAGTCTGCTCCTACACCACTAGTGCCATCATTAAGTCTGCTCCTACAAACAATTGTGCCATCATTAAGTCTGCTCCTACACCACTAGTGCCATCATTAAGTCTGCTCCTTCACCACTAGTGCCATCATTAAGTCTGCTCCTACACCACTAGTGCCATCATTAAGTCTGCTCCTACAAACAATTAGATTTGACGAAGTTCATTACTGTTAATAATCACTCGCATGAATATGCAAATGAAAATACTGCCAGTGCCAGGTTTTTTTTTAGGCAGTCATAAGTTTTAGGAATGAAATTTCAGAGTTGCAGGTCCTCATTTTCTGCAATCCGGTCACTAACTGATCTGTTTCAGAAATTTTTATTTCAGCTCTCATTCGACATTTTTTTTTGCTTCCAAATTGAATTCCTCAGTAAGTCAGTCAACTGTATATCAAAATTATCCAAATCAATCCACTGCAATATTTAGAAATTCAGTTTGTGTGTTGTTACACTGTCTGCACAGTTTGTGAATCGTGAAGTTCCTTCAAATAACTTCAGCTTAGTAAATCTTACAACAAATTGTTCAGTAGTTGAATCAATGATGCTGGAAAATTGCATTTGAAAATTCTGAATGTCTGTTTTCTGAACGAACGACAGACTCACAGGTAAGGACCCATTAGGGTCCTTACCTGTTTTAAGTCGTAGAAAAAGAGCCGGGGCTAAACCCAGCCGCTGGGCATTGTAAAGCACTTATATAAGCAAGGAAAAAGCAGAAGCATCTCTGCTGAGTGCTTGATGCACGCTTAGTTCTTGAGTCGTGAAATCTTGGTGGTGAGAGGGTGGCATTCAGGCAGGAGAATCGTTCAAGGTAATTGCTCGATGATTTCAGAGGTAGCAGCTTCGTGGTAATTAGTCGAGGAGATTTATTTCTGTTCGTTGGTAGATGAGCTGTTCTTAAGGTTTTTTAATCTAGATTTGGAGATGTGTATAATTTGTATCTTGTTCCTCTTGTTTAATTATATTTTGACAGAGGACAGTAATCCTCTGACGTTACATTTGTTGACGGGGATGCTTGTGAACTTGATGGTTCCATCTTGAAGTCGCGTATAGAGTTCTTTAGCGTACATTGTATCTTTGGTAGGGAGGTGAAGAATGCTATATCAGTCCATCTAAGGTATGGAGGAGATTCATCATCTTTTCCTTCTTCAACTTCTGTTTTTTCTTCATGCAGTGGTGGTTGAGGAGTGGTTTCCGATTGGTCATGAATAGTGGTGGCGAAAGTCGTTAGTAGCATATCATTAGTGGAGGTTGTAGGAGTCTCGTCATTGGCTAGGAGTGATTCTTCATCTACTGGTATTGTGACACTGACCATTTTTGTGGTGATCTTGATTATATCAGCAGATGGGAGATGATCCGGGAATCTAAAGCTGGGCATGTTGTTTAGCCTGAAGAGTTCGTTGATGACGGTGTTGAACGATCCCGGTTTAACCATATTGCACATATGGGCATACATCATGCAGTAATGTATTTTAGTTGGTTCACACTCAGGTATTAAGGTGGCGATGGAGGTTGAGTAGCCTTGAGAAGTTTAGTGGTGTTTACCTGTAATTTGGTGATAGCAGCGTAAGTTGGTGACCTGGAAGATGACTTCATTTGTTTTGCTTCTTGAGTTTTCTTCAATATTTCGCGTCTCGTAGGACACTTGACAGCAAGAGTGTGGTGGTCGCTCTTGTAATTCAGGCATTTTGGTGAAGCAGTGGTAGTGGAGCAGGTCTTAAAATCGTGGCTTTCACAGCCACAGGTCGTGCAGAACTTCTTATCTTTAATGTGGCAGTCCTTAGTGATGTGCATATAAGAATAGCAACTCCAGCATTGTGTGACATGTTGGTATCTTTATGCTTCAATGTAGCTGGGGTTGATGAAGTAATAGTAGACGGCCATACCTTCAGCGAGAGTCTAGGCAGCCATGTTCACACTCGTAAATGTGATTTTTAGCATGGAGGAAGCAGTAGGAATTTTTGTGATACGCTCCAGTGTAGCCTAGAAGTTCTGGTTTTCAATGGAAATCCTGAGGTCAACAATGGGTTGTGAAGTAATTAGTTTGTCAAGTCTTCTGAGGAAGACAGTCCTCTTGGCCAGTAAGGCTGGAAAGGACATGACTTTAAAGCCTCGACCAGTGAGAGTGGTCGTAACAGCGGTGGTGAGTAGCCTTTCTGCCTCAACATCATCGTGGCACACGATAATTAAGGAGTCTTGTAGCGTCAGGATGGTATTAAACTTGACTGTAAGCCACCCCTAGGCTGCTGCAAGTGCAAGTTTTGAGGAGTCATTCACAGTTCCACTGCAAGGTTTGATCTTTACACGATTAAAGCAGCTCATCCTGGAGATGTGATGTACAATTCGAACCGACTATGATATATATGCCTAGTATTAAGTAGTTTGTTAAGCATTAGGTTTAGTCTGCCCGAAATGCCCCGGCATAATAATGGGTTTCTTTGTACTTAGCAAATCAAAATTGTAATTACACATTGTCAAATATGCAAAGAAATAAAATTCTTAATCCTTAAAGGTAAAGGTTCCCCTCCCCAATGGGGATCGTAGGGAAAGTGTAGAGATGATTGCAAGAGAGAGCGTCTGTGACTGGCCAGGGCGAAGTCTACAGAGCTATTGAGGTGTTTTCTGATGAATTTCAAGATCAGTCAAGTGATTTTTTAAGCTTGGAAAATATTTAATAGTGTCATTGTCGAAATCACGTTTAAAATTTTTCAGTTTGATTTCAGAGGCTTTTATGTTATCAAACTCATTCTCTGTTTTACTATATTTCATCCAACTAGCAAATCCTTAATGTGATGATTTTTTTTTCGTTTTTTTTAAAGTAAAAAACGAAAGGAGTATATTCTAAGCATAATCATGGACTGCTCTGTTTATAAAGAAGTGCAAAGTACCACTAGCACGAGCCCTCAGTATTCTTTGGAGAAAGAGCTTAGATCTAGGTGAAATACCGGAGACCTGAAAGAGTGCAGACATAGCTCCTTTGCACAAGGGAGGTAGTAGAGCACTAGCTAAAAATTACAGACCAGTAGTCCTAACCTTTCAAATCATAAAAAATCTTCCAAAGAGTGATGAGACGGCAGATTACAAATTTCATGGACCAGCACAACCAGCATAACCCGAACCAACATGGTTTTAGAGCATAATGGTTCAGCTGCTGAACCATTATGACAGAATTACGGAGGCACTGGAAGATGACCAAAACGCAGATGTGATTTACATAGATTTTGCAAAGGCGTTTGACAAATGTGATCATGGAGTGATAGCGCACAAAATGAAGGCCATGGGCATCACGGGGAAGGTAGGCAGATGGATTTTCGGTTTCCTAACACACAGAACACAAAAAGTAGTAGTGAACAGGGCAAGATCTAACATCAGCAAGGTCAAAAGCTCAGTGCCCCAAGGCACTGTCCTGGCACCTCTGCTGCTTCTCATCCTCATAGCAGACATAGACAAAAACACCCGGCACACTTTTGTATCATCATTTGCAGATGACACTAAAATAAGCATGAAAGTCACTACGGTAGAAGACACTAAAAAGTACAGGAAGACATAAACAGGGGTTTTCAGTGGGCAGTGGAGAACAACATGACGTTCAGTGATGAATAAGTTCCAGCTGCTTAGGTCTGGAAAGAATGAAGAACTCAAAAGGAGCACTATATAACAAAGCTCAAGAGGGTCACCAAAATCGAGAACAACGTCCAGTATTGGGCCCCTACTTAAACAAGATGGGTCCTACACAGATGACAGCAAGGAAATGAGTGAGCTACTCAAGTCCCAATATGACTCAGTTTTTAGCAAGCCGCTAACCAGACTGAGAGTCGAAGATCAAAATGAATTTTTTATGAGAGAGCCACAAAATTTGATTAACACAAGCCTATCCGATGTTATCCTGACGCCAAATGACTTCGAACAGGCGATAAATGACATGCCCATGCACTCTGCCCCAGGGCCAGACTCATGGAACTCTGTGTTCATCAAGAACTGCAAGAAGCCCCTATCACGAGCCTTTTCCATCCTATGGAGAGGGAGCATGGACACGGGGGTCGTCCCACAGTTACTAAAAACAACAGACATAGCCCCACTCCACAAAGGGGGCAGTAAAGCAACAGCAAAGAACTACAGACCAATAGCACTAACATCCCATATCATAAAAATCTTTGAAAGGGTCCTAAGAAGCAAGATCACCACCCATCTAGAAACCCATCAGTTACACAACCCAGGGCAACATGGGTTTAGAACAGGTCGCTCCTGTCTGTCTCAACTATTGGATCACTACGACAAGGTCCTAAATGCACTAGAAGACAAAAAGAATGCAGATGTAATATATACAGACTTTGCAAAAGCCTTCGACAAGTGTGACCATGGCGTAATAGCGCACAAAATGCGTGCTAAAGGAATAACAGGAAAAGTCGGTCGATGGATCTATAATTTCCTCACTAACAGAACACAGAGAGTAGTCGTCAACAGAGTAAAGTCCGAGGCAGCTACGGTGAAAAGCTCTGTTCCACAAGGCACAGTACTCGCTCCCATCTTGTTCCTCATCCTCATATCCGACATAGACAAGGATGTCAGCCACAGTACCGTGTCTTCCTTTGCAGATGACACCCAGATCTGCATGACTGTCTTCCATTGCAGACACTGCAAGGCTCCAGGCGGACATCAACCAAATCTTTCAGTGGGCTCCAGAAAACAATATGAAGTTCAACGATGAGAAATTTCAATTACTCAGATATGGTAAACATGAGGAAATTAAATCTTCATCGGAGTACAAAACAAATTCTGGCCACAAAATAGAGCGAAACACCAACGTCAAAGACCTGGGAGTGATCATGTCGGAGGATCTCACCTTCAAGGACCATAACATTGTATCAATCGCATCTGTTAGAAAAATGACAGGATGGATAATGAGAACCTTCAAAACTAGGGAGGCCAAGCCCATGATGACACTCTTCAGGTCACTTGTTCTATCTAGGCTGGAATATTGCTGCACACTAACAGCACCTTTCAAGGCAGGTGAAATTGCCGACCTAGAAAATGTACAGAGAACTTTCACGGCGCGCATAACGGAGATAAAACACCTCAATTACTGGGAGCGCTTGAGGTTCCTAAACCTGTATTCCCTGGAACGCAGGAGGGAGAGATACATGATTATATACACCTCGAAAATCCTAGAGGGACTAGTACCAAACTTGCACACGAAAATCACTCACTACGAAAGCAAAAGACTTGGCAGACGATGCACCATCCCCCCAATGAAAAGCAGGGGTGTCACTAGCACGTTAAGAGACCATACAATAAGTGTCAGGGGCCCGAGACTGTTCAACTGCCTCCCAGCACACATAAGGGGGATTACCAACAGACCCCTGGCAGTCTTCAAGCTGGCACTGGACAAGCACCTAAAGTCGGTTCCTGATCAGCCGGGCTGTGGCTCGTACGTTGGTTTGCGTGCAGCCAGCAGCAACAGCCTGGTTGATCAGGCTCTGATCCACCAGGAGGCCTGGTCACAGACCGGGCCGCGGGGGCGTTGACCCCCGGAACTCTCTCCAGGTAAACTCCAGGTAAGACAAGAGCGAACGTAGGCGATGAGAAGAGGGACGGAGTAAACAGGGGCGACGAACAAATAAAGAACTTCTACTAACATCCGCTATTATCCTATATATGGAAGGATTACGGAGGTCATGAGAGTGAATACAATAGTGAAGGCAATAAGCATCACAGTGATTGGTCAAGGATGGAATATTTGCCTCTGCATAGAGGCACTCAATAGGTGAAGAGCGAAAAGCACCGAGGCATAAACGTAATCCCTGGTAATGGATGGGATCAAGGCTATAAAGAGTTGCAGGAGAGGTCACTGAATATATTTGGTCACCATAATCGTGTTTCGATAAAATTGGGGCAGAATGTAATCAAAGGAGAGTTCTACGATCAGCTCCCCATGAAAGATGAGTGAGGGTTTTAAGGAGTTTCAGCCGGCTATGACAAGTTGCCTTTAGAGAGGTAATGTGAGGTTTCAGGATAACCGACGGTCAAACAGAAGACTGAGTAACCTGACAGTATCACGTTCTGGGATGAGTGAGCCATATAGGTACAATGGATTATCAGGGACGATGGAACGTCTAGCGAAAGTAATTTGGTGTGTTTTAGTACTAGTAAATTTAAACCCATGGCCCAGTTGGAAACACGGTTAACCTCATGCTGGTGGGAAACTGCAGTGAGGTGACAGCGCCTGCACAAGCTATAGCAAAGTCATCAAATAGAGTGATGACCAAATATTAGATCGAAGAATAGATACCAGATAATTTATAGCAAGGAGAAAAAGTTTGGTGCCCAGAACACATCCCTGGGGGACACCTTCTGCTTGGACAAAGTCCAGGGAAAGTATACTATTAACCTGAACACGGAAATGTCTCAGATAAGAAGTTCTTAAGGAAAAATGGCAGATTGCCTCGGAGGCCTAAGGAGTGGGCCTGGGCCAAGGTGTTATATTCATATTCATATATTTTATTTGGACATGATACATAGTTGTACGATGAATTATAGTAGTTGGGTGAACATGCCAAAAGCCCCTTGTATGCAGAGCATTATAGGCAGGCTTAAAATTAACTTAAAATTAACAAGCAATGAAAGGTTCAGTGTTAAAAATTACAGTGAACAATTTTCAATATGAAGTACAATTGAGTATTTGAAACAATGAAATTTGAACATATCGATACTGAAGCATTATAGTTGTACAAATTTGTCACATTATAATTTATAACAAAAGATGATCAATTTGCTATATGTTGTCTCGAAATTTTAAGATTTAAGTAATTGGGAGAATTATTGGTAATGTTAAATACTGAGTGTTGATTATTTAGTCCTGGACGAGTAAGTGTTTTTTTTAGAAGAGTCTTAAATTGATTTTCAGGCCTGGTTACATTAGTATGTTCTGGTAATGAATTCCAGATTTTGGGGCCCTTTATGTGCATAGAGTTTTTACACAGTGTGATATGGACACGGGGTACATCAAAAAGACATCTGTGTCTTGTGTTATGGTCGTGTGACCTGTTAAGGTTGGTAAGGAGAAGTTTGAATGGAGGGTTTATGTTTGCGTGTATTATTCTATGTATGTAGTAGGCACATGAATAAGTGTGGATGTTCTTTATGGTGAGCAAATTTAGACTTTTGAATAGAGGTGGAGTATGCTGTCGTGAGTGGGAATTTGCTATCATTCTGACTGCAGCCTTTTGCTGGGTTATTAGTGGCCTTAGGTGATTTGATGTTGTTGGGCCCCATGCACAAATTCCATATGTGAGATAAGGGTAGATGAGTGAGTGATACAGTGCAAGGAGAACTGATTGTGAAATATAGTACTGTATCTTTGATAGTATGCCTACTGTCTTAGAGATTTTCTTATATCTCCAAGTTGTGTCATATGCCTTCTCAAGGTCAAAAAAGATGGCGATAACTGAGTGGTTATTGGCAAAGGCACTACGAATATACGTATCTAAGTGAAGTAAGGGGTCAATATTACAACGGCCCTTATGAAAGCCATATTGACTAGTGGAGAGACTATTGTGTGTCTCTAAATCCCACATCAAACGTCTATTTACCAGACGTTCCATAACCTTGCAAACTGAACTGGTAAGAGCAATGAGACGATAGTGGAAGGCATCATGTCCCGTAGTACCCGGTTTATGGAATGGGAGAACAATGGCAGATTTCCACAGCTGGGGGAAGAACTCCTTGCGACCAAATAAGATTAAAGAGTCGTAAGAGGACAGCAAGGGCTGACTAATGTAAATGATAGAGCATACGAATATGAATGCCGTCAGGCCCAGCTGCCTATGATCGGCAAATGGAGAGTGTTGCCTCCAGTTTCAGAAGTGTAAAAAGCACATTATAAGACTCTTCTCTGTTAGAAGAAAAGTCTAAGGGCTCAAACTCTGTGGCAAACTTGAAGGAAAGAAACGAGGGGCATGGGTGGAGCCCCTGAGAGATACGGACAAGATGATTACCAATTTCGGTGGCAACGTCAAGAGGGTTTGCTATAGCGACACCGGCAACCTGAAGAACTGGAGCTAGGTCGGGAGACTATTTGCCACACAATCTCCATACTTTTTTTCCAGACTGCACTCATAGAGGAAGCCAAATTGATGGTAGAAACAATTCTGCCACCAAGTGAGTTTAGCTTCATGGATGACACGGTGGGCGACTGCTCTCTTCTTAAAATCAAGGAGTCGCTCTGTGGTTCTGTTGTACTGATATCTGCCCCACGCTGCGCATTTCAAACATACTGCCCAAGCACAAGCAGGAGACCACCAAGGCACACACCACTGAGAATGCCTGCCCGAGGTTTGGGGTATAGAATTTGAAACTGTGGTTAACACTGAGGTCGAGAAGAGGTGTAACAGTTCATCAATGGAAGACAAAGAAGGATCCTTACTAAAAGCAGTTTGACGCGAGTAAAGGTCTCAGTTCGCTCGGTGAGATTGCCAACGTGGGCTACGAGGAAGTGGTGAATACGAATGAGAAGTAAGGATGATTGGAAAATGATCACTGTCATGCAAGTCCGGGAGGGAAGACCAGGTAAAGTCTAGTGCAGTTGAGGAAGAGCAAACCGAGAGATCGATGCAAGAGAGAGATTGAGTATGAGGATCAAAATGGGTAGGAGTACCCGTATTTAAAACATGGAGGGGGAGAGAAGTGAGAAAAGCCTCCAACTGAATGCCTGAGTCACAGTGAGACCCCCTAAAGGAAATGGCGAGCATTAAAATCGCCAAGTAACCGAAGGGGTGACGGTAAGGAAGAAACCAGAAATGGAACATCTGGGTTAGATAATGCCCGAGAGGGAGAGAGATACAAAGAACAGATTGTATACCACTTATTCAAGTGGATGTGGGCTGTAGTGTAAGGCGGCAAAGTATGAACAAAGAGCTGATAGTATAAAATACTGGTGCATATAAGAAGTGCACTTTCATTAAAGATTCCATCGGGAAAAGGATTCGATGAATATAATAAAACAGCTCGAGATGAGATGGATAACAGCAGAGCGTAATTTGGGTTCTTGTAAATAGACACAAACAAGGGAAAACTGGAAGAGCAAAACCTGAAGCTCATCCCAGTTACCTCTGAGGCCTCAGATATTCCACTGTAAATAAGCCATGATTTGCGAGAAGGATAAAAGAAATCAGAAGGTAGAGGTATCTACGGACTAGAAGGGTTAGGAAAGTCCACATGTGGAGGCAGCGGAAAACGAACAAGCAGCGAAGGGTTAGAATGCTGCTGCGAAGTAAGGAGTTGGGCAGATGGAGAAGAGTGAAGAGGAGCGACAGGAGGTGGATCGGTGTCCATCAATGGTTTAGTCTCCGCAATATAGTCGGAGACAGCTTCAATTGTTTCAGAGAACAAGGACATTGTATGTGGGACGATACTGGAGACAGAAGGAGGGTGAGTATAGATCAAGGCGATGATGGAATTTACGAACGTAGGGGTGGGGGGAGGGGGACGAGAGGTTAGAGGTAACTTGAGGAGCTTGGGAGGGGACAGGAGAGGAAGAAACTTGAGAGGGGACATCAGAGGAAGAAACTTGGAAGGGGACAGGAGAGGAAGGCACTGTACGAGGAGGAGAATGGACCTCCACAGTCCACACTCGCAACAGAATGAGTAAAAGGTAAAGAACCAGGTACTGAGACTGGAAATAAAAGAGATTTACCCTTTTGAGATCTGTTGAACTTTGAAGAGTAGAGAGGTGAGACACCAACATAGTGACCCGTAACTCGATCGCTATCACACTCAGCTCACACACTGAGGTCCAGGGTACGATTCACCTCCGGTATGGCTGGAGAACATTAGGGACATGTTTCAATAAGACATCTGCTGTCCCTGTCCCTGTCCCTGTTCACCCATCAGTTTAAAATATGTACCTGGGTGTTAGTCAACTGGTGTGGGTCGCATCCTGGGAAAAAACTGACCTAATTTGCCCGAAATGCTTAGCATAACATACTATATAGTAGTATGTCATTGATGTCAGCTAGGCCTGTATACCATATACATGTACTTGTAGTAAATAAAGATATTATTATTATTATATTATTATTATTATTATTATTATTATTATTATTATTATTATTATTATTTATTAGAGAGGAGCTGTTGTGCGAGGTCTTGTATACATATACGCTTGCGTGTGAGATGAAGATTGAAGAACCAGTCAAGCCTGTAAACCAGCAATCCGGAATAGCAACCTCACACCTACCGAGCCACCTCAGCAGACAAAAGTGAAGGCGGTCAGAAACCCGCCACAAAGCATACCTCCTTCGGCCACCACCTCCTGGAATTCGACAGGCAGCCTTCAGAGATACACCCATCACCTGAAAGACACCCGAAGCCTTCCCCTTTCCTCCCCGGTATACCGGAGAGGGATCGGGATCTCTAGATGATCCAGATTCCATGTCAAACTACACTACCACCAAGGACCTCAAAGGAAGATGGACTCTGGAATCCCTTCTCAGGTCTAGGAACTACCAAGCCTAAGGGAACAACCTCAAAGACAGAAACAGGAAAGGGAAAGTGGAGGGATGAGGAGAGGAGGAAAGGGAAAGGAGTGATGGGGAGGATGGGATAGGGAAGGGGGGATTGAGGGGTAATTAGGTTCGGTATGAGAAAAAAGACCAGAAGGTCTAATTCCTCAGACCAAGAGCCTCTTCATCGTGCCAAGGAGCCCCCTTTGAAGAGGTACGGGTCATACAGTGCCAGGAAAATGTGAGGAAATCAGATCCGATCTTAGCAAGGAGAGAATACTGTAGTTCTAATTCTTTGGATCACTTAAGAAAAAGGAAACTTTATTGTTGAGACTTGATAATGGTCCTGGGCGGTCGAAACGTTTCAGAGTTCCTCTTAACAACTGAGATTTTCACTGTTGCTAAGACAGTCAAAGGGGTGACTATTTAACAAGCCTTAAACATGGATCTGACAATTTTTTTCTACTGTTCTCGGTGATTCTCCGTTTTCTGTTAGTTCGTCAGGACTCTATCTTACATTTAATTTATTGGCGTCCTGGTATGTTATGATTTGCTATTTTTTATTCACTGGGGACAATGGAACCTAACTAAACTTAATCTAAAGTAACCTAAGAAAGGAGACAGTATCACTGATTTGTATAGCATGCAGAGTTATGGAGAAGATTATCAGGAAAAGACTGATGGAACACCTAGAAAGGAATGAGCTTATACATGATAACCAGCACGGTTTCAAGGATGAGAAATCCTGTGTCACAAACCTACTGGAGTTTTACGACAAGGTGACAAAAGTAAGGCAGAAGAGGGGTGAGAAGAATTAATTTTCTTGGACTGTAAGGCTTCTGACACAGCGCTGCACAAGAGATTAGTGCAAAAGCTAGAAGAGTAGGCAAGAATAACAGGAAAGGCACTGCAATGGATCAGAGAATACCTGACAGGAAGGACACAAAGTGTGATGGTACATGATGAGGTGTCAGAGTGGCCACCTGTGACAAACGGGGTGCCACATGGGCCAGTCCAAGGGTCGGTGCTGTTTCTGGTGTATGTGAATGACATGACGGAAGAGATAGATTTAAAGGTGTCCCTGTTTGCGGACGATGTGCAGCTAATGCGGAGAATTTAAGTGGTTGAGGATCAGGTAGGACTACAAAGGGATCTGGACAGGCTGCAATCCTGGTCCAACAACTGGTTTCTGGAGTTTTACCCCACCAAGTGCAAAGTCGTGAAGATTGGGGAAGGTCAAAGAAGACCACAGACAGAGTACAGGCTACGGGGCCAAAGACTGCAAACCTTGCTCAGTCAAAAGGATTTTGGTGTGAGTAAAATACCGAGCACATCTCCTGAGACGCACATCATGCAAATAACTGCTGCAGCATATGGGCGCCTGGCAAACCAAAGAATACTGTTTCGACACCTGAGTAAGGAATCATTCATGTCTGTGTACACCATGTACATCAGGCCCATACTGGAGTATGAAGCACCAGTACGGAACCCACACCTGGTCAAGCACATCAAGAAATTAGAGAAAGTGCAAAGGTTTGCTAAAAGACTAGTCTCGGAGCCTGACGACACTAGAGAACAGGAGAGATAGGGGGGACATGATAGTGACATATAAAATACTGAGAGGAATTGACAAGGTGCATAGGGACAGGATGTTTCAGAGATGGGACACAGCAACAAGGGGACACAACTGGAAACTGAAAATACAGATGAGTCACAGGGATGTTAGGAAGCATTTTTCAGTAATGGAGTTGTCAGGAAGTGGAACAATCTGGAGAGTGTTGTAGTGGAGGTAGGATCCATACATAGCTTTAAGAGATACAATACAGCTCATGGAGCAAGGAGTGGACTTAGTAGTGACCAGCGAAGAGGCAGGGCCAGGAGCTATGACTCAATCCCTGCAACCACAAATAGGAACGTAAATCTAGAAATCTGCTACAAACCGTATGTGTGAAATCCACAGGATTTGTGAGGATGAGTTGAACATTTGTGTTCTTACAAAATTTGAATCAGTTTGAATTATTTTCACCACAGCATGTGACTTACATTTTTCGATTATTATTATTATTATTATTATTATTATTATTATTATTATTATTATTATTATTATTATTATTATTATTATTATTATTATTATTATCGGAAAAAGAGTTAGACCAGTATGGGCCATTCAGCACTGCATGATAAGGTGAAAAGATACATCAATAGCCGCTTATTAGGTACATCCTTCTAGCCTACAGGGTATGACTTCATCAAGGCATGGATTCAACAAGGTAGTACCTTGTTGATTCTAATCCATGTTGACATGATAGCATCATGAAGGAAATAAATGGTATAAAATACCGTCACAGTGGAAATATAAATAATATTACAGTTTAATGTGATCCTTATTGACAGCGTTTCGGCCACCACAGTGGCTTTTCAAATCACAAAACAGATCTGTTTTGTGACTGAAAAATAGGCCCACTGTGTGGGCGAAACATTGTCAATAAAGGATCACATTATACTGCATATGTGTTTATATTTCCATAGCATCATGAAGTTGGTGCAGATTCGTCGGCTGTACATTTATGCTGCGACTACATTCCAAAGGTTTACGCCAAATTCTGACCCTGCCATCTACATGTCACAGCAAAAATCACTATTTGTCAGACCAGGTGATGCTCTTCCAATCTTCAACTATCCAGTTTTGGTGAGCCTGTGCCCACTGTAGTCTCAGTATCCTGTTCTTAGCTGACAGGAGTAGGACCCGGTGTGGTCTTCTGCAGATGTAGCCCAACCACGTCAAGGTTTGATGTATTGTTCATTCAGAGATGTTCTTCTCCACACCACAATTGTAATTATAATAAAAAAGAAGCGCTAAACCTACAAGGGTCCCACTGTTGTAATGCGTTGGTAATTGACATACTGTCGCCTTCCTGTCAGCTTGAACCAATCTGGCCATTCTCCTCTGACCTCTCTCGTTAACTAGGCGTTTTCACCCACAGAACTGCTGCTCAATGGATTTTTGTGTTTTCACACCTTTCTCTGTAACTCTAGACTGCTGTGCATGAAAATCCCAGATCAGCATATTCTGAGATACTTAAACCACACTGTCTAGCGCCAACAATCATGGTCAAAGTCAAGCTTCAGGTGCACCTAATAAAGTGGTCACTGAGTGTATATACTTTAAATGTAATATCTTGACTACTGCAGGTGTCCCCCTCGGAGTTAGAAGACGTAATCTTGGGTCACCCGAACGTAGCCGATGTGGGCATCGTGGGTGTGGAGGACGAGAGGGCCGGGGAGGTGCCTAGGGCATATGTGGTGCGTCATGGGCAGGTGACAGAGCAACAGCTGCATGACTTCATGGAGAGCCGTGTGGCTCCTTACAAGCAACTGGCTGGAGGCATCAAGTTCGTCGAAGGGCTGCCCAAGAACTCCACTGGTAAGCTGTTGAGGAAGGAGCTGAAGAAGAAGGCGGAGCAGAAGTAACCAAGATTCTGCACAGTGTCTGAAACTAATGAAAACACATGTTAAACACTTGCCATATTTCATTGGGTGACGCTTTGTCCCCAATAAAATGCAATATATGCGTGTGTGTATATTCCTACATTCCATCCGTGTTGATATACTCTCTCAAGTACTTGTACCTGAATGTCCGAAGAAACAGCTGACCGGTCTTAGATCTGTCCGCAACTAGTGCTTGGCTTCCAGTAAACTAAACTAGACGGAAGAGGGTGTATTATGTTTGTTGCCGTGACCCATCTTCCATTTGTGCAACTTGGTTACTGACAGTTGTGTACGTATATTTAGGTTAATGAATGTCAAATTATATTCAATGAAAAGCATTAAAGCCCTAGGGGTTATATGGTGCCTGAGAGACGGTAGGCAATCAATGTCGAATCAAGATTATTATAATCATGGGGGAGTGCTAAACCCGTAGGATTATACAGCGCCTGTGGGGAGATGTGGAAGGTATTCAGGTTTAATTTAGGGAACTGGAGCAGAGATCCAATTCCCTAGATTAAGAGCCCCTCACCAGGGGTGTCGAATCAAGAGCCCTATAGCATTAAGGCTCCCTAACCCGTAAATTAACCTGTCTTTATCTGCCATTATTATAATGAAAACAACATCCTAAACCCACAAGAGTCATACAGCCTTAAGCTGTTGAACTCTTATACTATTATATTACAAAAAGTTGCTATGTATGATAATTGTGGAAATTTATTTGGTCCAAATAGTTCCACAGCTCAGATCCAGCATGAGCGTCTGGTCGTCTGAGCCGAGCGGCCCTTAAACCCTCCCAAACACGGCATTTCTTGAGTTGGCGGTTGTAAGCTTATGTAATTTAAAGATTATCTTCAGGAAGTAGGAGGTGGTTTACTGGTAGTACACTCATATTAGGTTTACTAAGGCATTTGTAGATAATGATAGAGTAGACCTAAGACCTTAACATAGGTAGTAATAGGCCGATAATGTAGGCTACATTAGGATAAAGTTTGCTAGGGAGAAACTGGACAGCCCTGCTTGAATTGCTGGGCGCAGGTCACCAAAGGAAAGAATAGCGTCCTTATTACATAGACCCCTCCGACTGGGACAAGACGTGCCGGGAACATCAGGCGGCCCCCCACGTGGTCTCACATCTGAGACCTGGGGTATTCTGTAGAGACACTCGATGTACCGTAGATGATCTCCTCCATAGCCCATACAGGTAAGACGCGATATCCACCTTTTTACGTTGGATACTGGCCCAGTGACTTAGGAGATTGTGGATGAGTTAACTGAGGGCTCGGCGTGCTACAGTGTGAGTATGCCCAGTAAGTACCAGGTCTCAGGGTCGTCTGAAGCTAGCGTTCTGAGTCTGCATAGTTATACTAGGGGTTACATACCCTCTTGGATATAGGAATTTTGAGGGTGCAGGCAGGACACTAATAACGATTGAATATTGCAGGAATTTAATGCTTCCCGTTGCAGTGGTTCCAAGGGGAAGTCCAAGGGGGCTAAAGCTAGGCTTAGGGAAGTTGAAGGATCAGGATATATGCTGCAACACCAAGTAAGTTAGGCCTTTATAGTGAATGCAGGCGAGGTTTCTTGCAATACCAATATTTGTGAAAAATCTGTCCTATAAGCCCACTTGTGAGCTGAGGTACCACCTCTGAGTCGGTGTCAACAGGTTTGCCAGGGTAGGCGATCACTTGGAGGCCTGGCCACACAAACTTTTCACAAAAAGTGGGCCTTCGAAAACAGGATGTGGAATAGCTAGGTTAAGCTATCATAGCTAGGCCACAGTTTAGGAACAGTTATTCAGAGTTAGGTTAAGTATCATAGCTAGGCCACAGTTAGGTTAAGCTATCTATAGCTAGGCTACAGTTATGAACCAGTTTTTACAGAGTTAGGTTAAAGCTATCTTAGCTAGGACACAGTTTAGGAACAGTTTAAAAAGTAGGGTAAGTTAGAACCACCTAGGTCAAAGTTACTCAGAGGCTAGGCCAAAGCTGACTTTACACAGAAGTTGTTATTTGCAGTAATTTACTGGGCAGGCCAGGTGGGCTAGTGAAGCTTTGAATTTAATTATTTACAGTGATTACAAGTCAATCCGGTGAGAGTTAAATACAGTTAGACTCGTTGCGCACTAGTAGTGAGGAAATACTACACATTGCAATGTTCGCCTAGATCGCGCGGCCAGAACCAGTGCTCCCCCCCCCGTACCCCGCACTAATAGCCGCTCCCAGCGACGTCCCTGGCCGCTCGCCCTGCAATATCGTTTACATAAGGTTATACGCCTAGAGAGGGACAGAATTTACCTAGTTATTATTTTCAGGGAGTTATTAAAGCCAGGTTTAAGTTATAGCACACTAGCTAGGTTAGAGGGTTTACCTTATCAACCATCCACGCTAAAACAGAGTAAGTAAGCTGGGCTCAGTTAGGCAAAGATGTTTACATACATTATTTATTTACTGTTTCACAAGTTGAATTTGTTGAATTAGTGTGTTAACCAAGTGATATTTTAATTATTTATACTGCACTTTTTATGTGATTTTTCATCATCTTTGGTTTCATTGTTAATTGGGAGTTTGTGAATTATACCTGAGACTAGGTTAAGTCCTGTAATTATTTGTGGCATTTGTACAGTTAAGTGCTAGATTAGCTTCATCGATACACATTTTTGATTGGGATTTGAGAGTAACTGTGTACATTTTTGATTCAGTGTAGAGTCAATATAATAAAGGGAATGTTAAGCTTGTTGAGAAGCCTTGAAGGACCCGTTATTCTCACCTAATTAATACCGTTTGTGCTGTGGGGTGGGCTATGAAATACAAATAGCCACCGTTGATCGTACTAAACCGCAACTATGGTTGGTGAAGATGCATGTACAGCTGTCCCAGCTCTAGTCAATTAAAGCGGTCTATGGGAAGCCTATAAGGGGCCGCCTGAGCAAAGCATGGTTGAGGAGTGTCGTATGGCAGGGCAAGATCAGGACGTTAGTCCTGGGAGGGGGGAACTAGAGAGTTGCCTGATCCTTTGGAGCAAGTCCTGGAGGCCTCTGAGAGTTATTTATCCTTTATGAGACTGGGCTATACTAAGGTGAGGTCTGAATATTCGGTTCGAAGTAGCACGGACAGACTATGGCGAACGAAGGGCAGAGGTAAAAGCAGAGATGAGACTCTGAGGCAGTAATAAAGACTTGAAGGCCGCGGGACAGCAGAGGGCAGCAAATGTTTCAAAAGAAAACGAACAACTGCACGCCTGTTAATGTGTTGCCCAGATTGCCCCAAGTTGAATTTACCAACGTTTGACGGAACCTTAACAGAGTACTATTGTTTCTGGGATCAGTTTAGAGCCCAGATAGATGCAGGAATGATTTGGTCAGATGGCCGTAAGTTGCAGTATTTGCCACCGGTCGCAGCTCAAGGGTAGCTTAGACTGGTCCGGCACTACCCGACTATGGACACTAATTACCAACATGCCAAAGACCCAATTAGAAGACATGTTTGGCAACACTGTGGAGATATAAAGGTAGCTATACTTTATCGGGTTGTTGGATCTAGAGGCTTGCAGACATGACCGTCAAGTCTAGAGAAGTTCCGTTTGAGGTTATGAGCTTGACCAATAGTTTCAGAGAATTTGCTGATGAGATTGATCAAATGGGATCCTTAGCCAGGTGATTCAGAGGAAAACTGGCTGACGACAGTTGATGAGTTACCACTTAAAACAGCGGACGAGTATGGTTCCACGATAAACCAAATTGTTGAAGGGTTAGGGGATCTCGTTCTCAACCTGAGCATTGGTCAGGGGGAGAATTACCTACCAAGGAGAAGTCGGTTTCGAACGTCCCCAGACATTCGAGCGATAGGACCTAAACCACCTCCCCACTAAGTAGGCAAGTCTATTAGTGCCCAGGGCGAACCCTCCACCAGGGCCAAGGGGGAGAGAAGAAGAAGCACTATGCGGCAGTATGAGGACGGTGCGTGTTTTGTGATGAAGAACACGCTAGAGTTCAGGGATGTTCAAGCTTCACCACCTATAACCAAAGGGGGTTCAACGGCCTAGAGAGTTGAGGACTTTGTTTCCAAGTGTTGTGGAGAACATTATCCTGGGTCTGTAAACACCATGTCAGGAGTGTCGGGGCTGCCGGGAAGGGAAAGCACACAGTGACTGTGTCCTAATGATGCCGGATTAGCAAGTTAAGGAGAGCAAACCGCAAGTGAAAGGGCGGAGAGGAGGAGAGCAAGAACAAGTCTGAAGTAACGATGAGTGTGGTGAAGTACGGACCGAGAATTTGTTCTGGTGAGCAATTTCAAGGCTCGGTGGCCTTGCCCACCATAATGGCGGTGGTTCGAGAAATCGGGGAAGAAGTCTGAAACAACCCGTTTGTTCTTCGAAGTGGGGCACAGAGAACCGTCATTTAGCAGGAGCGTCTAGCCATAAGGTTGAGCTGGAGACAAGTTGGTTTAAAGTTGACTGAAGGTGGTGAAGGGTTTGGGGGGAAGTCCCACGCAGGTTTATCAGTAGTCAAATGTGACGGTAGGTTAGACGCGGCGGCATCGCGGGAAATTTCAGCCTTGATGGTGAAGAGGTGCCCAATATCATTACCAACTAGGTGGACTGCTGCAGCAGTCAAACGTTTTGAGGGAGTTTGGGTGTGAAGCTAGCAGAACCAGGACATGGCTTACAGACCAATGTTTGTAATGTAGGCTCTTGTGTAGGAGGGGCATTACTAGACGAGTTCGTATGTCTACGAGAAGGGATAATCAAGGAATGGTGTGGGCCTGTACAGGGACTCCAGCGGGGGGGTACATCGTAGGAGGCAGAATACCAGCTCACTTCCCTGGACCCCGGGGAAAGGAGTGCTTGGTAGTACATGCGAATGAGGCTGTAATGGTGATGCGGATGGTGTGCACGAAGGGCCTGTCAGAGGCGCAAGTTGGCATACCGAAGTGAGCCGGTCCATAACTATGGCACCGGATGTAGTAGGATTAAAGGTGACAGCCGCCCCCGAACACGAAGAGACGTATCGGAGAATTACTTGAACCATGTTGCAGTTCAGGGGACGGGCAGTATTGGGTGCGACTACCATGGAAACGCGGCCACCAATGCTGCCCACTAATTTCAAGAGGGCCGTGGTCAGTTGAATCATTGGTGAACAACCTGACCAAGAAGGGTCTGGTGGGGAAATATTGTTATTATTAAGGAACAGCTGGCCTTTGGTTCATCGAGAGAAAGGCCCAATGCCAGCCCTGGCGGAAAACACCCTATCTTCCACACATGGCAGTCTCAAGGAGTGGTAACCATCCCATCAGAGTAGTCTTCAACTGCCAGCTCGCAGGCGCGTCCCGAGAGGCCATCGATTGAACGACTGTCTGCTCTCTGGGCCCTCCCTGACGCAGAAATTAGCGATTGTAGTTGAGATTCAGGACGGAACAGTACGCCTATGCGTGCAGGAAAATTAGCAAAGCCCTTCCTACGTAATTGGGTTGCAGCCACAGCCGATAGGGACTAACACAAGTTCTTGTGATGGCTAACGGGAGTTGCCAAGCATGGGTATGATACCTAAGATTCAGGGCAGTGTTGTTTGGTGCACTAGTTCACCATTTCCTATTACAGGCTCTACCATAGACTACCCACCTTGGACTGTAACAGCCGCTTAAAGAATTACTGAAAGACCCTATTTTTTGTAGACAACATTGCAGGGTACCACCTCAGTTGAAAGGCTGTTGATGGATATTTACCGAGTGTCTAATCAGGAGATGCTCTCGGCTAAACATCGCCATTGATGAGAATGGGTGAGACAAAAACAATCCACGTTGCGGGGCATGGTGGAACGTGACTATACTGGCTACTCAGTGCCTGAGGTAACATCGGTGTTTGGATGGAGTGGGAAATTCACGGGGACAGACTTAGGCTAAAGGGAAGCAACTGATGGGGAAGGAAGCTGACAGGAGTCTTTGCCTGAGCAAAGTGCAGACTGCCTTCGATCCCTTTGGGTTTGTTGACACCCAATCACATTCGAGGGAGGATGCTAGTACAACAGGACCTGGGAGCTGAACCTAGGTTGGGAGACCCACTGCCAGAAACAGTCTGCCAGGAGTGGGATCTGGTTAACAAAGACTAGCGGAGGGAATTGCACGGAGTTTCACATCCCCAGGTCCATCGGTGTGCTCCGGCGGGAGTATGACTTGCACGTCTTTGTGATGCCTCCTCCAGGGCCTATGAGGTATGAGGCAAGTAGGTATTTGGTGCCGGGGACCACGTAAATTGTCACCAGCGTGCCGGGGTGACAACCCTGATGGGATTGCTCGTTCCAAAGCTAGAGCTCACGGCGATGTTACGGGGAGCAAGACTGGGGTAAGTACGTAGTGGAGGTAGTTAGTAATCTGAGGGTGGACACACACCTATGTATGGACCAGACTCGGAGGTGGGCCTCCTTACAGTGGGACATGAATTGAACAGGTCTAAAGCTCTCCCTATGTCAGGAATCGGGTAAAGGAGATTACGGAGGGAACTACAGTCAACGTCAACAATTCTGTATGTTATGCATACCAGATCAAAAACCCTAGCCGACTGATAAGCCGAGGGGGTTGATGACACACAAAAAAAGTTGAGTAAAAGCGAGCTTTGGTTCAAAGCCAGACTGGTTCCGGCAAGGGTATTGCTGGCGGAGCTGAAATTCGTTGGATTGACAATCAGGAGCATAGTACATTTTGGGTCGGGTGGGAACACGGACACTCGAATTATTTGACCCCAGGCGCTAATCCTCGTGGAGGAAAAACTGTATAGAGTCAGGAAAAATGGAATTCGATTCGTGAGGAAGCTGCATGACAAGGTAAGCCAGGGTCGACAGTTGTCTCTAGTGGCGGTCCCAGATAATATTGGATAAGGCCAGTACCAAAGGGGGAGGTTTTCCAGGAGTGTGGAAAGAGTACTTGCGAACCGGCAGCAGGTTATGGCGTCAGGACGCGTGTCCAACGATGCCGACTCAGGGAACAGCAAAATTGGTTCACCTCATTGGGGATTGTTCCTAGATCATGCGGGGCTAATAAGATTGCAGGGGAAGAATACAAAACTCTGAGCTCAGTATGGGCCAAAACATCCATCGTGCTGCTGGGAAAGGGAGGGATGGGCGACAGAGCTATTGATACAAGATGCCCATCAGAGGACCTTACATGGGGGGGTTTGGAGATACCCTCACCTGCCTAGGTCAGAATTTCGGGGTATGAAGGGTCGAGCTGCCATCCAAAAGCTGGTTGCTAAAGAGTTGCACGGTCTGCCGGCGGTTACCGATGGGAGGGACCCTACCCTAACCAGGTCCACCAACCACTGCCTCAGGACGCCGGGGGGGTTACATTGTGGACAGGCCCTTTGAGACTGTAGGATTAGACTTATCTGGGGCTATCACTTTGAAGGAACCCAGGAAGGACGTTTTAAGGAGGGCCTCAGAATGTCTTTGTCTTGCCTGTTTACCTTGTGTGCAACTACTCGAGCGGTTGCATTGGGAGTTGGCTGAAGATATGACGACAGAGACTTCGTGAAGTTGTTCAGGAGGTTTACTGCCAGATTCTAGTGCCCGCGATTGATTAACTCGGACTCTTGGCACATAGCTTTAGGGCGGCCGATAGGGACCGATCCGATATAAAGTTTTCAGGAATTTAGGGGACAACGGAGAAGGAGAAGTACGAGAACACATGAAGAGAATAGAGTGCGCGTAGGAGGTTCTTACGCTCCCGGGCACCCGGCAAGGGGGATTCTATGAACGCCCATGGTGGGCACAGTCAAAAGGTGCATTCGGAAGGTCTTTGCACGGCGGAGGGTGAGCTGTGATGTGATGATCTGAGGACAGTGTTAGTTGAGATAGAGGCAAGTAGTTAATAACAGGCACTCTGACCTACGTACAAAATGGGATTGACGAGACAAGAAGCTCTCACCCCCATCACATGCTGTTTTGGAAGAAGGATTGAGCCCTTCCGCAATTTTGGATGTCAGTCTTCCAAGGAGCTGGATTATTATGGCCAGATTGGTTTCTTTTTGTTTTTTTTCCCCCCCATCAATGAAGAACTTGCACAGGAGTCACAACAGACTGGTGAACATCTGGACAAAATGGAACCTGGTGTGGCGCAGGATTACTTGACAACCTTGCGGGAACATTTCGATGGTGCCGACCCCGAGGCGTTAAGATGATGCTCACAGTGAAGGGGGACCGGTGCTGGGTAGAATCGAGGCGCCGGAGGGCATAATGGCCTCTGGCCTGGTAGTGTCAAACCACCAGACAGTGACTGGGGGTTGAGAATGGTGAAAGTTAGAATGAAACGCGTGTCGAGATATAAGACCCATCAACAGGCTTTTGCCTCTCGAGGATCCACACGGTGAGACCGGGACATGAGAAATTCAGGCCAGAGGTTTTGAGCGAGCTGAGCGGCGGACGACACTGTCGAACGGCGCTCGAGTCCAGGGCAATGGGGGTGCCTGGGGAGGCAGACTTGATGAGACTAGCGCCTACCTCGCCAGGCGGGAGGATGTGGAAATTTATTTGGCCAAATAGTTCCACAGCTCAGATCCAGGCTTGAGCGTCTGGTTTCTGAGCCGAGCGGCCCCTTAAAACCCTCCCAAACACGGCATTCTCTGGTGTTGGCGGTTGGTTCGCTTATTTAATTTATAGATTTACTCTTCAGGGAATAGGAGGGTTAGGTTTACTGGTAGTACACTCATATTAGGTTTACTAGGCATTCTGTAGATAATGATAGAGTAGACATAAGACCTTACATAGGTAGTAGTTATAGGCCGATTATTGTAGGCAAACATTAGGATAATTAGCTAGGGAGAACTGGCAGCTAGCTTTGAATGGCGGGGCGAGGTCACAAAGACAGAATAGCGTACTTTTACGATAGACTTCGATGGACCAAGATGTTGCCGTGAAACATTCAGGCGGCCGCCCCACATGTCTTCTCATCTGAGCTGGGGAAATTGGTAGAGAATCCTCGATGTACGTAGGATGATCTCATCCATCAGCCATACAGTAAAGACGAGATATCCACCTTTTTCCGTTGGACTGGCAGTGGACTTAGGAGATTGTGGGATGAGTTAAATGAGGCTCGGCGTTGCTACCAGAGAGGTATGCCCAGTAAGTACCAGCGTCTCAGGGTCGTCTGAAGCTAGCGTCTGAGTCTGCATAGTTATACTAGGGGATACATACCCTCTTGGATATAGGAATTTCTGAGGTGCAGGCAGGACACTAATAACGATTGAATATTGCAGGAATTAATGCTCCCGGTTGCACGTGGTTCCCAAGGGGAAGTCCAAGGGGGCTAAAGCTAGGCTTAGGAAGTTGAAGATCAGGATATATGCTGCAACACCAAGTAAGTTAGTCCTTTATACGTGCATGCAGGCGAGGTTTCTTGCAATACCAATCATTTGTGAAAATCTGTCCTATAAGCCACTTGTGAGGCTGAGGTACCCACCTCAGAGCTCGGTGTCAACAGAGTTTGCCAGGGTAGGCGACTCACTTGGAGGCAGTCCACACAAATTTTCACAATAATCTATGTAACTATATTTGTGTATACCTGAATAAACTTACCCCAGAACACCTTCCAGATATAATCCGGTAACCTATGTGTTGTCTAATGCTGTTAAATCATTCAGAAATAAAGACACGCATGCAGCACTAAATGCTGCAACACTCATTTTTGCAACACTGTTTGTGCACTGTTACAGCACTAACTATTGCAATACCTTTTGCAATAATAACTTGGGGGGGACATGGACCTGCGCCGCATGAGTCAGTAGGCCTGTTGCAGTGTTCCTTCTTTCTTATGTTCTTATGTACATGTCTTTAGTGTAAAATTCTTTGGTCTTGAGATACTTAATATTTGTAGCAGAGAAAATAGGGATGAGTGTAAGAGTAAAATTTAAATAAAAGTTATTGCAAAAGGTTAGTTTCTGTTAAAAAGAAATCTGCGTCATGGATGGAACTTTCAGCGAGAACATCAGTATACCGTCCAGAAATAGACGAACTGAAACGTGTTAGAAAACAATGAAATACGAGGATGGATTGGGAAGACAATATATTGTTGAGACATATGTTTGTCAACCACAGTGGCTTTCTGATACCAATAAGTTCAGTTCTTCTTACTCACTGTCTTCTTGTCATTCTTGCACCTCACTCAGATGAAAACTCCCACACACACGAGTTTTTAAATCCCTGCACCAAATTCACCTTAAACCATCAAGATTGGAGAATACACTGCACTTTATCTTCACTAACAATGATGATCTGATACGAAATATTGCCATATCAAAAACAATATATTCAGATCACAATATAATAGAGGTCCAGACATGTATGCGGGGAGCCCCAGACCGACAAAATGTGATCAGTCACGAGGGAACATTCACCAAATTCAACTTCAGTAACAAAAACATAAGGTGGGACCAAGTAAACCAAGTCCTAAATGATATAAACTGGGAAGATAGACTAAGCAACACGGATCCAAACCAATGTCTAGAACAAATTAACTCTGTGGCACTTGAGGTATGCTCAAGGCATATTCCTTTAAGAAAAGGGAGAAGATGTAAACTAGAAAGCGAAAGGCACTCCCTATACAGGCGAAGGCAAAGAATAAGAGCGGCTAAAAGAGGCCAATATATCTGTAATATGTAGGGAGACACAGGTCAGAGATATAGCAAACATCGAACTAAAGCTAAAGGAATATTACAGGAGTCAAGAAACGTGGGAAGAACTAAAAATCCATAAATGAAATTGAAACCCAAAATATTTCTTTTCTTATGTCAAATCAAAGTCGAGAACAACATCCAGTATTGAGCCCCTGCTTAGACGAGATGGCTCCTACACAGATGACAGCAAGGAAATGAGTGAGCTACTCAAGTCCCATTATGACTCAGTTTTTAGCAAACCGCTAACCAGACTGAGAGACAGAATTTGGTAGACACACACTTATTTTATATTATCTTGATGCAAAATGACCTCGAAAAGGAAATTAACGACATGCCCAGGCACTCTGCCCCAAGCCAAGACTCGTGGAACTCCGTGTTCATCAAGAACTGCAGGAAGCTCCTATCATGTGCTTTTATCCTATGGAAAGTGAGCATGGACACAGGGGTCATCCCACAACTGCTAAAAACAACAGACATAGCCCCACTCCACAAAGAGGCCAGTAAAGCATTAGCAAAGAACTATAGACCGATAACGCTAATGTCCCATATCATAAAAATCTTTGAAAGGGTTCTAAGAAGTAAGATTGCCACCTATCAGTTACACAACCCAGAGTGTGGCATGCAAAGAGTACGTAACCTTTATTCGGCACATGTACACACCCTCATTGAAAGGCTATCTCCCCCAACCAGCGAACCAGGGGCTAAGGGTTGATGATGGGACCCCATCGTTCAATCAGTACCCAGGTTCCAGCCAATGAGAAGATGGTTTTGGCAATCGCAGAGGTGATGTGGGTACCACTCACCTGTCTGCCCTTGTCATTCCCATTCTAGAACTGGTTGAAGCACGGTCTGCTCTCTAGTGGCTTCTATTCTGCCTTGCTTACCGTGGAGTGCACTAATACCTATTGTTGTACATAGTGTACATACTTCTGTTCTAAATTGGTGAAGGATAATACAAGTCAAAAAGTTTTTCTGCTGTGTATTTTGCTCCCTTTACACCCAGGATAACAGGCCTTCGGGACTCCTGGGTTGTAATACAAAGCAACATGGGTTTAGAGCAGGTCGCTCCTGTCTGTCTCAAATACTGGACCACTATGACAAGGTCCTGTATGCTCAAGAAGACGAACAAAACGCAGATGTAGTATATACAGACCTTGCTAAAGCCTTTGACAAGCGTGACCATGGTGTAGTAGCACAAAAAATGCGTGATAAAGGAATAACTGGAAAAAGTTGGTAGATGGATCTGTAATTTCCTAATAGAACACAAAGAGCAGTAGTAAACAGAGTAAAGTCTGAGGCGACTAAGGTGAAAAGCTTGTTTCTACAAGACAGTACTGGCTTCCATCCTGTTCCTCATCCTCATATCTGACATAGACAGGGATGTAAGCCACAGCACCGTGTCTTCCTTTGCAGATAATACCATAATTTGCCTGGCAGTATCTTCCATTGAAGACACCGCAAGACTCTAGGCATACACCAACCAAATCTTTAAATGGGCCGCAGAAAACAATATGAAGTTCAATGATGAAAAATTTCAATTACTCCGATATGTAAAACGTGAAGAAATTAAAACTATATCGGGGTATAAAACAAATTCAACCACATAATAGAGTAAAAAGCTAATGTAAAAGACCTGGGAGTGATCATGTCAGAGGATCTCACCTTCAAAGACCATAACATTGTATCAATCGCATCTACTAGAAAAATGACAGGCTGGATAATGAGAATGTTCAAAACTAGGGATGCCAAGCCCATGATGACACTCTTCAGGTCCCTTGTTCTATCTATGCTGGAATATTGCTGCACACTACCAGCACCTTTCAAGGCAGGTGAACCTGCTGACCTAGAAAATGAACAGAGAACCTTCACGGCACACCTCAATTACTGGGAACGCTTGAAGTTCCTCACCCTGTGCTCCCTAGAATGCAGGCGGGAGAGATACATGATTATATACACTTGGAAAATCCTAAAGGATTAGTAGCAAACTTGCACACGAAAATCACTCCCTATGAAAGCAAAAGACTTGGCAGACGATGCAACATCCCCCAATGAAAAGCAGGGGTGCCACTAGCACGAAAAGAGACAACACATTAATTGTCTGGGGGTCCAAGACTGTTCAACTGCCTCCCAGCATACATAAGTGGGATTACAAATAGATCCTTGACTGTCTTCAAGAAGGCGCTGGACAGGCACCTAAAGTCGGTACCTGACCAGCCGGGCTGTGGTTCGTACGTCGGGTTGCGTGCAGCCAACAGTAACAGCCTGGTTGATCAGGCCGATGTACCATGAGGCCTGATCACAGACCGGGCCACTGGGGCGTTGGCCACCGAAACCCTCTCCAGGTATACTCCAGGTATACTCCAGGTATATTCCAGGTATACACTTGGTTCTACTGAACAAATTTTTGGCATGAACTTTCTTGTCGTTTATCTATCATAGTTTAAGTTTCTCAGTACATATATGACCGCATCTATAAGGATCAGTTTTGCAGCTTGTCTTGTTATGTATATACGTGTGCCATAACGTATATTACCGTAGTATTATCAAAGCACGTGGTATTGTGTATTACTGCGGTATTACCAATGTATGCAGTAAAGTATATCACGGTAATATTATCAATATATGTTGTAATGTGTGGTATATACCCTCATGAACAGTTCCTTCATATTGGAGAAGGATCATAAATCTAACCTGATTTCCTCCTATTTCCCAGTTGTATGAACCCTATGGATTTAACACTTACCTATGAATGTAATAAGAGTAATAATAAAATTTCAAATGTCTTGAATTTCATGTCCTTTGACCTTGAATACATGTGTCATTATAATCAAATAAAGCGCTAAACCAACAAGGGTAATGAAGCACTGCGGAGCAGAAAATACTTCCAGGGCTATAAACAGCTAGGAAGAGAGGGAATCATAGGTGAGAGGATAAAAGGGCTGGAAGGGACGCTAGGGACTGTCAAAGTTCGTATAGTAAAGCAGCTGCTGACAAAAAGTCAAAAAGTGATCGTAAGTCAAAGGCAGGGCCGTCTGCAAGAAGGGAAGATAAGGTAAGAGCGGTAGGGTAGCGGCATCGAAGGAAGGCTGAGAGCACTTAGAGTTGTGGCAGGTTTTCATCCCAGGTATGGAGCTAATGTTAAAATTGTGAAAATGATGTATCTTGCTTATATTAGATCATTGGTTGATTATGCAGCGCCACTACTTGCACTCGTGTCTGACTGGAAGCTTGAAGGGCTGGAAAAACTGCAAAACGAAGCAATGAGGATCATCCTAGGATGCCCTCGTACTGCCAAAATTTTAAATATGCGGAAAGAACTTACTATTCCAAGCATTAGAGATCGTGTTACTGAAAGAAATGTCCTTATTGGGGTCAATATGTTTAGGTTAGCCCATTCAAATCCTTGCACAGAAGACCTCCAAACTTTCCTCAGCACTGGTGAACATCCTTCCAGATGGATCGAAAAAACTGGAACCGACCTCCGCATGAACCAGCTACATGATATATGTCAAATTAGGCAACAGAGGCACTTCCCTGCTCCATGGGATATTACCCCATTCCAAACTACCATTCCTCCATTCCCCCCAGAACTCTTCTTAAATCACAATTACAGCTTCGTCTTGAAGCCAAACATGATGCCTTAAGCTGTATTGATAACTTAGTCATACAGAACACTCTTTCACAAATTATTTACGTTGATGGTTCTGTTCACCAGTCCACTGGTGCAGCTGGTAGTGCTGGCGTTATCATACAGAGTGATGGCTCTCATAAAGAAATTGGAGCACGCATCAAAAACTGGGCCTCTACCCTTCAAACAGAACTGTTTGCCATACTCCTTGCACTCAAATGCATCCATGTATCTAAGGTTGACATTTTAATTGTAACTGATTCTCTGTCATCCATAAATGCTCTCAACATATTAAGTATAAATTGTGGCATGCTAGTATCAGAAGCCAGACACAGGTATGGTAGGACTGTGGACAGTGGAGTCAGTGTGCACATGCTGTGGATTCCATCTCACATTGATCTTCAGATGAATGATAGAACTGATAAATTGGCTAAGCTGTATGCTTTCAAAGAGGGAGTGGATTACAATCTTGGGTTGTCAGTTAGCAGTTTGAGAACAATAATACGAAAAGAGCTTCAATTGAACTTTATTGACTGAAGACTTAAGGAGATTGACACAAGTCAGTCCATCTATCATCATTCCATCATGAAGGAGGAGCCACATGTCTATGGTGCATCCAACAAGATAAGCCGACTTTTGGATGTCACTACCGCCCGGCGCCGGCTGGGTTACAAGTATCTATGGCAGGTTAAATCACCACCACCAGATGTAGACCAAACGAAATGTAAACCTTGCCAGATGGAGTATTGTCACACCCTGCGTCATTATGTACTGGAGTGCGATCAAATTAATGAATTTAGAGACAACTCACTCAGAAATGTTCAAGAAATGGCGAAGTATTTTATCCATAGTGGTATATTACAGACCATTCTGGAGAAATACCCTGACGTTGCTAGCTGTAAATAACGCATTACCACTTGTGTGTGTGTGTGTGTGTGTGTGTGTGTGTGTGTGTGTGTGTGTGTGTGTGTGTGTGTGTGTGTGTGTGTGTGTACTCACCTATTTGTACTCACCTATTTGTGGTTGCAGGGGTCGAGTCCTAGCTCCTGGCCCCGCCTCTTCACCGGTTGCTACTAGGCCCTCTCTCTCCCCGCTCCATGAGCTTTATCAAACCTCGTCTTAAAACTGTGTATGGTTCCTGCCTCCACTACGTCATTTTCTAGGCTATTCCACTGCCTTACAACTCTATGACTGAAGAAATACTTCCTACTATCTCTCTGACTCATTTGTGTCTTCAACTTCCAATTGTGGCCTCTTGTTTCTGTGTCCCCTCCCTGGAACATCCTGTCCTTGTCCACCTTGTCTATTCCACGCAGTATTTTATATGTCGTTATCATGTCTCCCCTGACCCTCCTGTCCTCCAGTGTCGTCAGGCCGATTTCCCTTAATCTTTCTTCATAGGACATTCCCTTAGCTCTGGAACTAACCTTGTTGCAAACCTTTGTACTTTCTCTAGTTTCTTGACGTGCTTTATCAAGTGCGGGTTCCAAACAGGTGCTGCATACTCCAGTATGGGCCTGATATACACGGTGTACAGTGTCTTGAATGATTCCTTACTAAGGTATCGGAATGCTGTTCTCAGGTTTGCCAGGCGCCCATATGCTGCAGCAGTTATCTGATTGATGTGTGCTTCCGGAGACATGCTCGGTGTTATACTCACCCCAAGATCTTTCTCCTTGAGTGAGGTTTGCAGTCTTTGGCCACCTAGCCTATACTCTGTCTGTGGTCTTCTGTGCCCTTCCCCTATCTTCATGACTTTGCATTTGGCAGGATTAAATTCGAGAAGCCATTTGCTGGACCAGGTGTCCAGTCTGTCCAGGTCTCTTTGAAGTCCTGCCTGGTCCTCATCAGATTTAATTCTCCTCATTAACTTCACATCATCTGCAAACAGGGACACTTCTGAGTCTAACCCTTCTGTCATGTCGTTCACATATACCAAAAATAGCACTGGTCCTAGGACCGACCCCTGTGGGACCACGCTCGTCACAGGTGCCCACTGTGATACATCATTACGTACCATGACTCGTTGTTGCCTCCCTGTCAGGTATTCTCTGATCCATTGCAGTGCCCTTCCTGTTATATGCGCCTGATGCTCTAGCTTCTGCACTAATCTCTTGTGAGGAACTATGTCAAAGGCCTTCTTGCAGTCCAAGAAGATGCAATCAACCCACCCCTCTCTCTCTTGTCTTACTTCTGTTATTTTATCATAAAACTCCAGAAGGTTTGTGACACAGGATTTGCCTTCCGTGAATCCGTGCTGGTTGGCATTTATACTCCTGTTCCGTTCCAGGTGCTCCACCACTCTCCTCCTGATAATCTTCTCCATAATTTTGCATACTATACACGTCAATGACACAGGTCTATAGTTTAGTGCCTCTTTTCTGTCTCCTTTTTTGAAAATGGGAACTACATTTCCCGTCTTCCATACCTCAGGTAGTTGCCCAGTTTCCAGGGATGTGTTGAAGATTGTGGTAAGTGGTACGCACAACATATCTGCTCCCTCTCTAAGGACCCACGGAGAGATGTTGTCCGGTCCCATTGCCTTTGAGGTATCGATGTCCCTTAGCATTTTCTTCACCTCCTCCTCATCTGTATGTATGTCGTCCAACACTTGTTGGTGTATTCCTTGTTGGTGTCCCCATCTGGTCTGTCCCCCCAGAGTCCTTCCTGTCTCTACTGTAAATACTTCCTTAAATCTCGTGTTGAGCTCCTCACATACCTCTTGATCGTTTCTTGTGAGTTCTCCACCTTCTTTCCTCAGCCTTATCACCTGGTCCTTGACTGTTGTCTTCCTCCTAATGTGGCTATACAGCAGTTTCGGGTCAGATTTGACTTTCGATGCTATGTCGTTTTCATACTGTCGCTGGGCCTCCCTCCTTATCTGCGCATACTCGTTTCTGGCTCTTCTACTAATCTCCTTGTTTTCCTGGGTCCTATGCCTCCTGTACCTTTTCCATTCTCTGCTGCACTTAGTTTTTGCCTCCCTACACCTTCGGGTAAACCAAGGACTCGTTTTGGTCTTCCTATTATTTCTGTTTCCCTTGGGAACAAAACTTTCCTCTGCCTCCTTGCACTTTGTTGCCACATATTCCATCATCTCGTTTACTGATGTGTGTGTGTGTGTGTGTGTGTGGGTGTGTGTGTGTGGGGGTGTGTGGGTGTGTACTCACCTAATTGTGGTTGCAGGGGTGGGTGTGTGTGTGTGTGTGTGTGTGTGTGTGTGTGTGTGTGTGTGTGTGTGTGTGTGTATGTGTGTACTCACCTAATTATGGTTGCAGGGGTCAAGACTCAGCTCCTGGCCCCGCCTCTTCACCGACCGCTACTAGGTCCTCTCTCCCCTTGCTCCATGAGCTTTATTATACCTCGTCTTAAAACTATGTATAGTTCCTGCCTCCACTACATCGCTTGCCAGACTATTCCACTTCCTAACTACTCTATGACTGAAGAAATACTTTATAACATCCCTTTGACTCATCTGAGTCTTCAGCTTCCAAAGGTGACCCCTTGTTTCTGTGTCCCATTCTGGAACACCCTGTCTCTGTCCATCTTGTCTATTCCACGCAGTATTTTGTATGTCGTTATCATGTCTCCCCTGGCCCTCCTGTCCTCCAGTGTTGTCAGACCGATTTCCCTTAACCTTTCTTCATAGGACATTCCCCTTAGTTCCGGAACTAGCCTTGTTGCAAACCTTTGCACTTTCTCTAATTTCTTGACGTGTTTGACCAGATGTGGGTTCCAAACTGGTGCTGCGTACTCCAGTATGGGCCTGACGTACACAGTGGATAAAGTCTTGAACGATTCCTTACTGAGGTACCGGAATGCTATTCTCAGGTTTGCCAAGCACCCATATGCTGCAGCAGTTATCTGGTTAATGTGTGCTTCTGGCGATGTACTCGGTATTATACTCACTCGTAGGTCTTTCTCCTTGAGTGAGGTTTGCAGCCTTTGGCCTCCTAGCCTATACTCTGTCTGCGGTCTTCTTTGCCCTCCTCCGATCTTCATGACTTTGCATTTGGCGGGGTTAAATTCTAGGAGCCAGTTTCGGGACCACACATCCAGCCTGTCCAGGTGTCTTTGTAGACCTGTCTGGTCCGCATCTGATTTAATTCTCATTAACTTCACGTCATCTGCAAACAGGGACACTTCTGAGTCTATCCCTTCCGTCATTTCGTTCACAATATACCAAAAAGGGAGCACTGGCCCTCAGGACTCACCCTGGGGGGACCCTGCTCATCACTGGGCGCCCACTGTGATACCTCATCACGGACCATGACTCGCTGTTGTCTTCCTGTTAGGTATTCTCTGATCCATTGCAGTGCCCTTCCTGCTATACGTGCCTGTTCCTCTAGCTTCTGTACTAATCTCTTGCAGAACTGTGTCAAAGGCCTTCTTGCAGTCCAAGAAAATGCAATCAACCCACCCCTCCCTCTCATTTCTTACTTCAGTTACTTTGTCATAAAACTCTAGTAGGTTTGTGACACAGGATTTGCCTTCCATGAATCCGTGCTGGCTGTCGTTTATAATCTCGTTCAACTCCAGGTGCTCTACCACTCTCCTCCTGATAATCTTTTCCAAGACTTTGCATACTATACATGTCAGTGACACTGGTCTATAATTTAGTGCTTCATTTTCTGTCCCCCTTTCCCTTAAGGATGGGGACTACATTTGCCTTCTTCCATACTTCAGGTAGTTGCCCAGTTTCAAGGGAAGTGTTGAAGATTTTGGTTAGTGGCATATGTAGTGTCCCTGGTTCCTCTCTAAGGACCCATGGAGAGATGTCCAGTCCCACTGCCTTTGAGGTATCAAGGTCACTTAGGAGCTTCACCTCCTCAGTTGTGTGTAATTCATCCAACACTTGTTGGTACATCCCTTGTTGCTGTACCCCACTGTTTTGTCTTCCCATTGTCCTTTCAGCCTCCACTGTAAATACTTCCTGAAATCTCATGTTGAGCTCCTCACATACCTCCTGGTCGTTTCTTGTGAGCTCCCCACCTTCCTTCCTCAGCCTGATTACCTGGTCCTTGACTGTTGTCTTCCTCCTGATGTGGCTGTAGAGTAGTTTCGCATCAGACTTGACTTTCGATGCTATGTCATTTTCATACTGCCGCTGCGCCTCCCTCCTTATCTGTGCATATTCGTTTCTGGCTCGTCGACTAAATCTCCTTATTCTCCTGAGTCCTTTGCCTTCAGTACTTTTTCCATTCTCTAGAGCACTTAGTTTTTGCCTCCACGCACCTTCAGGTAAAAACCCAAAGGGGTTGTTCTGGGCCTTCCCATTTTTTTTTGTTATCCCCTTTGGGGAAAATACCTTTTCCCCTGCCTCCCTTTCATTTTGTTGCTACAAAGTCCATCATTTTGTTTACTGATTTTCCTACCAACTCCTCTTCCCACTGAACCTCCTGCAGGAAGATCCTCATTCCTATATAGTCCCCCCTTTTATAGTTTAGCTTTTCCCTTTCTACTCCTGTTACCCTCTCCACTTTTAGCTCCACGATGTATTCAAAGCTCATAACTACATGGTCACTAGCTCCAAGGGGCCTTTCATATGTGATGTGCTCAATGTCTGAGCTACTCAGGGTGAACACGAGGTCCAGTCTTGCTGGTTCATCCTCCCCTCTCTCTCTGGTAGTATCCCTAACATGTTGGTGCATGAGATTTGCCAGCACCACATCCATCATCTTGGCTCTCCATGTTTCGGGACCCCCACGTGGCTCCAGGTTTTTCCAATCAATCTCCCTGTGATTGAAGTATCCCATGACCAGTAACTTCGCTCTACTTGAATGAGCTCTTCTTGCCACCTCAGCTAGAGTGTCCACCATTGTTCTGTTGCACTCATCATATTCCTCTCTTGGCCTCCTGCAGTTCTGTGGTGGGTTATACATCACTGCAATGACTACCTTGTGTTCCCCTGACTGAACTATGCTGCTCAGTTCTGGTCACCGTATTACAGAATGGATATAAATGCTCTGGAAAACGTACAGAGGAGGATAACAAAGATGATCCCATGTATCAGAAATCTTCCCTATGAGGATAGACTGAGGGTCCTGAAAGGCATAGAATTACGGGGGATATGATCGAGGTGTATAAATGGAAAACAGGAATAAATAAAGGGGATGTAAATAGTGTGCTGAAAATTTCCAGCCAAAACAGGATTTGCAGCAATGGTTTCAAGTTGGAAAAATTCAGATTCAGGAAGGATATAGGAAAGCACTGGTTTGGTAATAGAGTTGTGGATGAGTGGAACAAACTCCCGAGTACAGTTATTCAGGCTAAAACGTTGTGTAGTTTTAAAAATAGGTTAGATAAATACATGAGTGGGTGTGGGTGGGTTTGAGTTGGACCTGACTAGCTTGTGCTGCTGGGTCTGGTGCAATGTTCCATCCTTGAGTGGAGATGACCAGACTGGGTGGGTCATTGGGCTAATCTGGGGGGGTCATTGGTCTAATCTGGGGGGGACATGGACCTGCTCTGCATGGGTCAGTAGGCCTGTTGCAGTGTTCCTTCTTTCTTATTTCTCCAATCTCGTCCATACCTTCCATTTCTTGATAACCCCACCAGTTTTTTATTAGTAGTGCAACCCCTCCTTCCCCTCTTGCTCCTTCTATCCTTCCTCAGGATCTGATATCCAGGAGGGAAGATTGCATCTGTTATTATCCCAGTGAGTTTTGTTTCTGTAACTGCTATGATGTCTGGGGACATCTCCTTGATTCTTTTATGCCACTCCTCACATTTATTCGTTATTCCATCTGCGTTTGTGTACCAAACCTTCAACTTCTTTTCAATAACTGTGGTCTGGGGAGAGAGGTGGGTTAGGGGGAGCAGGTGCCCTGGCAGGGGCCTATAGGGGGTTGGTGTGGGGGTAGGGTCTGTGGTGTGGGGTTGTGGGGGCAGAGGGCCTATCTGGGGTTTCAGTGGGGGTGGGGGCAGTGCTGAGGGGGTTGGGGGAAGAGGGCCTATGGGGGGTTACAGTGGGGGAGGGGTTTGTGGTGAGGGGGCTGGGGATAGAGGGTACAGTGTGTGGGTTGCTGTGGGTTACTGTGAGGGTGGGGTTTGTGGTGAGGGGGATGGGGGAGAGGGTACATTGTGTGGGTTACTGTGAGTTTCTGTAGGGGTGGGGTTTGAGCTGAGGGGGATGTGTGGGTTACTGAGGGTTACTGTGGCAGTGGGGTTTATGCAGAGGGGGATGTGTGGGTTACTGTGGGTTTCTGTGGGGGTGGGGTTTGCACTGAGGGGAATGGGGGCAGAGTGTACATTGAGTGGGTTTTGGGTTTGGTCATTTGATTGCTTTTGGACTGCCATGGTTGTGTTCCTTCTGTGGGTGGTACTGGAAGGGGTTGTGTTTGTTCTTCCACATGGGCCTGATTTCTCCTGCTCTCCACCTTCCTTGCCTCCCATTCCTCCTTGCAACATTGCACCCTCTCTTTCAGTGTCATCCTTTCTTCTTGTGTTCTGTCTCGGTTGAGGTACACACTCCGGAACACCTGATTGTCCCCTAGGCATGCTTTCTCCTGCAAGATCTGGTTTCGAGCTGACTCTGCCTTGAAAATCACTTTGACTGGGTGCTTTTTTCCCCTCGCAAACCACCCAATTCTCCAAAAATCTGTCAGCTGGGTCATATCATCCTCTCCTATTGCTTTCATGATGCTTTCAATCATTTTTTTCTCCCCCTGTTTCCTTGCCTCATAAGTTTCCCCATCTACTTCTTAGAGCCCATAGACAAAAACGGCCCTTTCCCTTTCATCCTCCCACTGTGCTTCCCAGAGCATCCTCTGATTCAAATTAGTTCCTGCCATTGATGCACTGCTTCTTACTGTCTCTTCCCTATCTGGTGTCCCTCTGCTTATTTGTTCCTGGACATGGCAGTTGTCTGTTAGAGCCTCTGTGTATAGCTTAGCTCCTTCATTGACTTTAGTCCCCTCATTAGTTCTTGCTGTTCTCCCTGCCTTTTCCCAGGCCCCCCTTGGGTCCAATGGAGTCATCGCGTACAGTATATCTCCTTTGTCCCCTACTGTCCCTTCATTGGTGACTGATGTAGTAGCTCTTGGTGTCATGGCTGTACTGTCCTTTGGTTCTTTAGGCTGTTTCAGACTCTTTAGTTCTTCTACTAAGCTCTGTATCTTAGCTTCAGCTGCTGTGATTTGTAATTCCCATTTCCTGCTCTCCTCAGCTATTTTCTTTTCCATTTTCTTGCTGATCTCTTCCAGCCTGCTCCCCCACTCCTCCTATCTTCGCACAAGCTCTGCCTCTCAGTCCTCTCTCCCAGGTCCACCACTCGCTTCATCCACCATTCTTCTGGTTCTCTGTCCGGGTTTTTGGTGTCCCATGTTTCTTTTTCACAGAAGGAAGAGCTTATGCCAAGAGTGCTGTGGAGGGAGGTGTTTGTTGTGAAGAGGAAGGGGGGTGTTTGTTGTGGGGATGGAGGGGGATATTTGTTGTGGGGAGAAGGGAGGAGGAGACAGGGAGGGGAAAAGGATAGTGAGCTGGAGGGGGGACAGCAGCAGGGGGAAGAGAGATGGGGGGAAGACTAAGGGGGACAGGTGGAAGAGCAATGAGGGGAGGGGAAGTAGAAGGAGTAGGGAGGATGAGAAGGAAGATGAAGAGGGAGAGAAGTGGGATAAAGAGAGACAGGGAGTGTGGTTGAGTATGAGTTAGAGAGAGAGGGAAGAAGGGAGAGCCAGAGTGTGTGGAGCATGTGAGTTGGGGAAGATCAGCCTTTAGTGTGCTTGCAGGCCTCGGAGGAGAGGGGAGAGGGAGGAGGAGAAGGAAGAGGAGGTGAGGGGAGAGATGGAGGAGGTATAGGAGGAGGATGATAGAGAGGGACAGAGTGTTTGAGTTTGAGCTAGAGGGTTAGATAGAGAAAGAGGAGGATAGAGAGAGATAGAAAGTGTGGTTGAGTGTGAGTTAGAGAGGGAGAGAGAGAGAGGGGAGGGGAGTGTTAGTGTGTGTGGGGCCTAGGAGGCGAGGGGAGAGGGAGGGGGAGAATGAAAGGTAGGTGGGGGAAGATAGAGGAGGTATAGGAGGAGGAGCAGGAGGAGGAAGGGAGGGAAAAAGAGAGGGAGAGAGGGAAAGAGAGGGGTAGGGGAGGTAGGTAGGAAGGGAGGGGAGGTGGGAGAAAGATGGAGGAGGTATAGGAGGAGGAGGAGCAGGGGAGGAATGGAGGGAAAGAGAGAGGGAGGGAGGGAATGGGAGAGGTAGGGGAGGTAGGTAGGGAGGAAGGGAGGAAGAGGTGGGGGGAAGATGGAGGTATAGGAGGAGGAGGAGCAGGAGGAGGAAGTGAGGGAAAGAGAGAGGGAGAGAGGGAGAGAGAGAGGTAGGGGAGGCAGGTAGGGAGGAAGGGAGGGGAAGTGGGAGAAAGATGGAGGAGGTATAGGAGGATGAGGAGCAAGAGGAGGAAGGGGGAGAAAGAGAGAGGGAGGGAGGTAAAGAGAGAGGTAGGGGAGGTACAAGGAGGGTGTGAACTGTGGGTATGTGTGGGTATGAGTGGGTATGTGAGACGTGTCCGTTATGGTAGTGTGTGTGTGCGTGTGTGCGTTACTATCCTGCCACCAGAGTCAAGCGAGGGGAGAGGGAGGGATAATCTCGCTGCCAGGCTTTTGGGCCTATCCTAGACTCTCCACGTGCATGCTGCTATGTACCGAGAGAGCCTGTACCGGGAGTACCCTGCCTATGCCTTTGCACCTACTCGTGCATACCTGGATCTATACTTGCTTACTGAGTAAACACCTGTGCACCTACTCGTGTATACCTGGAGCTATACTTAATGAGTAAACACCTGTGCAACTACATGTGTATACCTGGAGCTATACTTACTGAGTAAACACCTGTGCACCTACTCATGTATACCTGGAGCTGCACTTACTGAGTAAATACCTGTGCGCCTACTCGTGTATACCTGGAACTATACTTTCTTATTAAACACCTGTGCACCTACTTGTGTATTCCTAGAGCTATACTTACTTGCTGAATAAACACCTGTATACCTACACGTGTATACCTGGAGTTATACTTAATGAATAAACAGTGTTAGTGTTATTTGTCCAACCTATCTAGGCTGGAATATTGCTGCACACTAACAGCACCTTTCAAGGCAGGTGAAATTGCTGACCTAGAAAATGTACAGAGAACCTTCACGGCGCGCATAACGGAGATAAAACACCTCAATTGCTGGGAGCACTTGAGGTTCCTGAACCTGTATTCCCTGGAACGCAGGCGGGAGAGATACATGATTATATACACCTGGAAAATCCTAGAGGGACTAGTACCGAACTTGCACACGAAAATCACTCACTACGAAAGCAAAAGACTTGGCAGACGATGCAACATCCCCCCAATGAAAAGCAGGGGTGTCACTAGCACGTTAAGAGACCATACAATAAGTGTCAGGGGCCCAAGACTGTTCAACTGCCTCCCAGCACACATACCTGGAGTTACCTGGAGAGAGTTCCGGGGGTCAACGCCCCCGCGGCCCGGTCTGTGACCAGGCCTCCTGGTGGATCAGAGCCTGATCAACCAGGCTGTTGCTGCTGGCTGCACGCAAACCAACGTACGAGCCACAACCCGGCTGATCAGGAACTGACTTTAGGTGCTTGTCCAGTGCCAGCTTGAAGACTGCCAGGGGTCTGTTGGTAATCCCCCTTATGTGTGCTGGGAGGCAGTTGAACAGTCTCGGGCCCCTGACATTTATTGTATGGTCTCTTAACGTGCTAGTGACACCCCTGCTTTTCATTGGGGGGATGGTGCATCGTCTGCCAAGTCTTTTGCTTTCGTAGTGAGTGATTTTCGTGTGCAAGTTCGGTACTAGTCCCTCTAGGATTTTCGAGGTGTATATAATCATGTATCTCTCCCGCCTGCGTTCCAGGGAATACAGGTTTAGGAACCTCAAGCGCTCCCAGTAATTGAGGTGTTTTATCTCCGTTATGCGCCGTGAAAGTTCTCTGTACATTTTCTAGGTCGGCAATTTCACCTGCCTTGAAAGGTGCTGTTAGTGTGCAGCAATATTCCAGCCTAGATAGAACAAGTGACCTGAAGAGTGTCATCATGGGCTTGGCCTCCCTAGTTTTGAAGGTTCTCATTATCCATCCGGTCATTTTTCTAGCAGATGCGATTGATACAATGTTGGTCCTTGAAGGTGAGATCCTCCGACATGATCACTCCCATGTCTTTGACGTTGGCGTTTCGCTCTATTTTGTGGCCAGAATTTGTTTTGTACTCTGATGAAGATTTAATTTCCTCATGTTTACCATATCTGAGTAATTGAAATTTCTCATCGTTGAACTTCATATTGTTTTCTGCAGCCCACTGAAAGATTTGGTTGATGTCCGCCTGGAGCCTTGCAGTGTCTGCAATGGAAGACACTGTCATGCAGATTCGGGTGTCATCTGCAAAGGAAGACACGGTGCTGTGGCTGACATCCTTGTCTATGTCGGATATGAGGATGAGGAACAAGATGGGAGCGAGTACTGTGCCTTGTGGAACAGAGCTTTTCACCGTAGCTGCCTAGGACTTTACTCTGTTGACGACTACTCTCTGTGTTCTGTTAGTGAGGAAATTATAGATCCATCGACCGACTTTTCCTGTTATTCCTTTAGCACGCATTTTGTGCGCTATTACGCCATGGTCACACTTGTCGAAGGCTTTTGCAAAGTCTGTATATATTACATCTGCATTCTTTTTGTCTTCTAGTGCATTTAGGACCTTGTCGTAGTGATCCAATAGTTGAGACAGACAGGAGCGACCTGTTCTAAACCCATGTTGCCCTGGGTTGTGTAACTGATGGGTTTCTAGATGGGTGGTGATCTTGCTTCTTAGGACCCTTTCAAAGATTTTTATGATATGGGATGTTAGTGCTATTGGTCTGTAGTTCTTTGCTGTTGCTTTACTGCCCCCTTTGTGGAGTGGGGCTATGTGTGTTGTTTTTAGTAACTGTGGGACGACCCCTGTGTCCATGCTCCCTCTCCATAGGATGGAAAAGGCTCGTGATAGGGGCTTCTTGCCCCTTGGTAAGGGGGATTACCAACAGACCCCTGGCAGTCTTCAAGCTGGCACTGGACAAGCACCTAAAGTCGGTTCCTGACCAGCCGGGCTGTGGCTCGTACGTTGGTTTGCGTGCAGCCAGCAGCAACAGCCTGGTTGATCAGGCTCTGATCCACCAGGAGGCCTGGTCACACACCGGGCCGCGGGGGCGTTGACCCCCGGAACTCTCTCCAGGTAAACTCCAGGCACGTGCACTACAGTGCCTCTGGTCCCCACCTTTGTTCCCCTTCCCCACTTCTACTCCTCTCTCAGTGATTAGTGCCCTAAGTATGATATTCAGCTCTCCAGAGCAAGGCTTGTGACTCTCAGCTATCAGTAATATACAGGGCCAATACCCTAGCAACCACAAAAAGGCTATACGTTACGTCTGGCAGGCCTGCACTGCTTCTCTTATGCGCTGTAAGATGCTTCCCGTTCCGGCACCTCTTCTATTTCTTCTTCACTGTATTCACTAAACACTGTATTCACTAACTCCTCTATCACTGTATGCACTATACACTGGAGTCACTAACTCAACTACCCTTGTCTCCTATCTCCCTGGCTTGGGTCACACTTATTCTGTTTGAATTTTGGTATTGGGATGTGGCAATACCACCTACACCAACACTAGGCCTATGGCCATTCCACTCTCTCTTGGCACTGATTCAAATTGTTTTCATGTGTCTGTATCCTTCACCTCCCTTTTCTGGTTGGGACAGATCGTGTATCACTTCTCGGGTTGTTCACTGACACTGTCAACTTCCGATGACCCTGGCAGTGGCTTTGATTGACCACTAACTACTTAAGATTCACGATCGAAAACGAGCTGTTGTTCCCGAGCTGTGTGTGAATGTGTGTGTGTGTGTGTGTGTGTGTGTGTGTGTGTGTGTGTGTGTGTGTGTGTGTGTGTATGAGTGTGTGTGTGTGTGTGTGTGTGTGTGTGTGTGTGTGTGTGTGTGTGTACTCACCTAGTTAAGGTTGCAGGGGTCGAGTCCAAGCTCCTGGCCTCGCCTCTTCAATGGTCGCTACTAGGTCACTCTCCCTGAACCATGAGCTTTATCATACCTCAGCTTAAAGCTATGTATGGATCCTGCCTCCACTACATCACTTCCCAAACTATTCCACATCCTGACTACTCTGTGGCTGAAGAAATACTTCCTAACATCCCTGTGATTCATCTGTGTCTTCAACTTCCAACTGTGTCCCCTTGTTACTGTGTCCAATCTCTGGAACATCCTGTCTTTGTCCACCTTGTCAATTCCTCTCAGTATTTTGTATGTCGTTATCATGTCCTCCCTATCCCGCCTGTCCTCCAGTGTCGTCAGGTTGATTTCCCTTAACCTCTCCTCGTAGGACATACCTCTTAGCTCTGGGACTAGTCTTGTTGCAAACCTTTGCACTTTCTCTAGTTTCTTTACGTGCTTGGCTAGATGTGGGTTCCAAACTGGTGCCGCATACTCCAATATGGGCCTAACGCACACGGTGTACAGGGTCCTGAACGATTCCTTATTAAGATGTCGGAATGCTGTTCTGAGGTTTGCTAGGCACCCATATGCTGCAGCAGTTATTTGGTTGATGTGCACTTCAGGAGATGTGCCTGGTGTTATATTCACCCCAAGATCTTTTTCCTTGAGTGAGGTTTGTAGTCTCTGGCCCCCTAGACTGTACTCCATCTACGGTCTTCTTTGCCCTTCCCCAATCTTCATGACTTTGCACTTGGTGGGATTGAACTCCAGGAGCCAATTGCTGGACCAGGTCTGCAGCCTGTCCAGATCCCTTTGTAGTTCTGCCTGATCTTCAATCGAATGAATTCTTCTCATCAACTTCACATCATCTGCAAACAGGGACACCTCAGAGTCTTTTCCTTCCGTCATGTCGTTCACAAATACCAGAAACAGCACTGGTCCTAGGACTGATCCCAGTGGGACCCCGCTGGTCACAGGTGCCTACTCTGACACCTCGCCACGTACCATGACTCGCTGCTGTCTTCCTGACAAGTAGTCCCTGATCCATTGTAGTGCCTTCCCTGTTATCCCTGCTTGGTCCTCCAGTTTTTGCACTAATCTCTTGTGTGGAACTGTGTCAAACGCCTTCTTGCAGTCCAAGAAAATGCAATCCACCCACCCCTCTCTCTCTTGTCTTACTGCTGTCACCATGTCATAGAACTCCAGTAGGTTTGTGACACAGGATTTCCCGTCCCTGAAACCATGTTGGCTGCTGTTGATGAGATCATTCCTTTCTAGGTGTTCCACCACTCTTCTCCTGATAATCTTCTCCATGACTTTGCATACTATACATGTCATTGACACTGGTCTGTAGTTTAGTGCTTCATGTCTGTCTCCTTTTTTAAAGACTGGGACTACATTTGCTGTCTTCCATGCCTCAGGCAATCTCCCTGTTTCGATAGATGTATTGAATATTGTTGTTAGGGGTACACATATTGCCTCTGCTCCCTCTCTCAGGACCCATGGAGAGATGTTATCCGGCCCCATTGCCTTTGAGGTATCTAGCTCACTCAGAAGCCTCTTCACTTCTTCCTCGGCTGTGTGTGTGGGTGTGCGTACGTGCGTGCTTGTGTGTGTGTTGTGGTTGCAGGGGTCGAGTCATAGCTCCTGGTCCTGCCTCTTCACTGATTGCTACTAGGTGTGTGTGGGTGTGTGTGTGTGTGTGTGTGTGTGTGTGTGTGTGTGTGTGTGTGTGTGTGTGTGTGTGTGTGTGTGTTTGTGTGTGTGTGTGTGTGTGTGTGCGCACGTGCTTGTGTGTATGCATATATTTGTACGCTCATGTGCATGTGTCTGTGCGTGTGCCCTCGTGTATGTGTGTGTGCGCGCGCTCGTGTGGGTGTATGACCCACTTAATATTTGTATTTGTAACTCATTACAATTGTGACCGGGTGTGGACGTATCAGTGGCTCATTACTTTGTAATTTGTTCATGATTGTAACCATGTATAGGAGTGAGATTCATTACCTTTGTAACTTGCCATGATTGTGGCCAGATCTACCTGGAGTCCATTACCTTCGTAACTAGTTCAGCTATCATAACTTTGGGGTCCAGTCCCTGGACCCATTATGTACCTCTGTAATCTTTTGACTACCACCCACAGGATGGGTATGGGGTGCATAATAAAAATATTAAACTGAAGGATGGCATACAACTCGGCGGTAAAAATACTAGCCGAGTCTAAGAAATGGCCCCAGACAACATCTTCAGGGAACACCACTAATAACCCAACACTGTCAGAAGATTTAGAACCATCTGTATAAACAGTGACGGCACGAGCATGTGACCAGAAGTGATCAAGAAAAAGAGAGCGAGAAGCAGCCATAGGTAGGAGAGCTCTAATGCACGGTAGTAGGGGAGAACAGACACGAACCATTGGAACCTCTCAGAGGAAAGGAACAGGCAGATGCTAAATGAACATGAGCGAGGCTAGGACCTTGGGTAGCTTTAAAAGGAGACTGCACAAATGTATGAGTGGGAGGGGCTGGGTTTGATTGGTGTCATTGGGTACGGGAGTAAATTCTTGGGTAGCTTTGGGTAGAGGTCGTTTTGATAAGGACCTGCCTTGCATGGGCCAGTAGGCCTTCTGCAGTGTTCCTCCATTCTTATGTTCTTATGTACAAGGGAGGCAACTGGAGAGAAGATCAGAGTGAGTGAAGACGAAGAAAAAATAGACGGAGTAAGCAGGGGCACCGATCAAATAACAGGCTTCTACTAACGTCTGAGACCAACCTATATGTAGAAGGAACACGGTCACTAGAGCAGACAAAGTAATGAAGGCAATGAGTATCACAACGAATGACTAAGGAACATTTGCCTTAGCATAGAGGCTTTCAACAGGAAATGAACGAAAGGCAACAAGGCATGAACGTACACACTGATGATGAAGGGTGAGTTGATGAGTTGCAGAAGCCCCAGAATAGACTTGGTTGCCATAATCCAGCTCTGACAAGACTAGGGCAGAATGCAAACAGAGGAGAGTCTGGCAATCTGCTCCCCATAAATGATGCACAAGAATTTTAAGGAGGTTCAGCCGACCATGGCAAGCTCCCATCAAAGAGGAATAGAAGGCCAAGAAACTTGACCATATTGCATTCCAGAATACATGAGCCATGCAGATACAATGGAATATCTGTGTCATGAGGACGTCTAGTGAAAGTAATGAAATGGGTGCACCAACTTATCAATAGAGGATGAAGAAGGGTCCCCACAAAAGGTGGTAAGATGAGAGTATAAGTCCCAATTCACTCATCCAAATTGCCAGCAGAGCCATGGGGGCCATGGGGAGGTCGGGAATACATAGTATAAGTAAGAACATTGGGAAAGTGATCACTGTCGTGCAAATCCAGGAGAACAAACCAAGTGTAATCAAGTGCAATTGACGAGGAGCAGATAGAAAGATCAATGCAAAAGAGAGACTGAGTGCAAGAGTCAAAATGGGTGGGAGCACCCGTGTTTAAAGCATGAAGAGGATGAGAAGTGAGAAGTCTCCAACTGATCACCACGAGGCACAGTGAGGTCCCTCCCCAGAGATGAAGATGAGCATTAAAATCACCTAACAAGATGGGCAGTGGCAGAGATTAAAAATGCAACATCTGAGATACTGAATGCACGGGAAGGGGAAAGATATAGAGTGTAAACTGCATACCACCTGTGCAAATAAATAAGAGCTGCAGTATAATGCAGCAGAGAACGAACAAAGACCTGTTGAAATGGTATACCAATGCACACAAGAAGCGCACTCATTAAAAGTTTCATCAGGAATCAGAAGAATGCAACAGTACGTAGCCCAAAACGGGACAGATAACAGCTGAACGAACTTTAGGCTCTTGTAACCCAACATACTGGGGAAAACTGGGAGAACAACACTGGGAGCTCTCCTCGATTACCACTGAGGCCACGAATATTCCATTGTAAATAAGCCATTATTCACAAAGATTGGTATGCCAACAATGAAAAGTGATACAATTTATGGGCTAGTAGGGTTAGTGAAGTCAATGTGTGGAGGCAATGGAAAGCGAATAAGCAGGGAGGAATCAGAATGCTGTGTAGGAAAAGACTGCTGTGAGGGTTGTAAAAAATAAGGAGCATAAGGAGGCGCACCAGTATCGACACCAAAGGTTTCGTCTCTGAAATATAGTCAGAGATAGCATCAAATGTTTCAGTGGACAAGGAAGATGCTGATACCATGACTTCAGAGACAGGTGAGAGAGAGCAAGTAGAGATCGGGGAGACTATAGAGGGAACCAAAGAGGTCTGAGAGGGTAAGGGAGTATAAACCTGGAGAGATGTGCCAGTGGGGACAGAAGATACCTGCAGTGGAACAGGAGAGGAAGGAGGCTGGAAGAGGCTGGAGAAGAAGTTTGGGGGGTAACAGAAGAGGGGACCACAGAAGGAGGTGAACCTCCACCTTCATGTGAGAGTTAGAAAGGGGTTGAGAACTAAGCACCGAGGCTGAAAAGGAAGACTGTTGGGGAATTGTAAGCACTGGAGAAATGCAAAGAGACCTGGGCTTAGAAGACAGGGTCAACTTCACAGGTGATAGGCCTGAAGGTGCACGTGTGTAAGACCTCGCAGACTGAGAAACCAGTCGGTGAGAAGATAAAGGAGTAAAGGTAGGAAGAGGTAAGGAGGTAGGGGTTTCAGAGGGTAAAACCACAAAAGAATTGAGACGGAGGTGACCCCAGAAAACATGGCACCGGAGGAGCTGGTAGGCAGGGGTACCTAGCTACTCGAGAATAAACAGCACATGGAAGATTCCCCTGAAGGCGGACCCAAAAGACAGCCATAGCATAAGGCCTTCGCTCTCCTTAAAACAATGGATTTCACGTTCATTAAGATAGACCTGCCATCGCCAGGAAAAAGAAGGGCAGGTTTCACTGCAATTAAGACAAGTAGGGGGGAAGACTGTTAAATGTATCGGCATGATCCACAGTACCGCAGACTGGGCACTCTACCACAGACCTGCAGTATTTAGCTGGATGTCCAAAGCACCAACAATTTCAACACTGTTGGGGTGTAGGGATCACTTTACAGACCCCTAGGCGATGTCCCACAATGTAAATGGAGGACGGGAACTCACGATAGTCAAAGGTTAAGCGGGCGATATTACTGGTAAAGCACCTCAGCCCATGAGGCCATACATATCCACTTTAAGAATCAGAAGGTCCTTGAAGGGCTAATTGCTCTAAAATATCATCACCCCATGACAAAAAAAATCACACTGAACAATGGTATGCAGTAAGACCACCATACCACTGCAAGAATTGAGAGTAGCATGCTTATGAACTGTGATAGGAATATTATCAATGGAAGATGAGAAAGATCCTTAGCTTGGCCCTCGTTCTGAACTGTAACGATGCGTGCACCACTTTGAAGAGCGTGAAAGGATATAGTTTAGTCAACATGTCGTAAAAGAGCTTTACCGATACTGCGGTCTGAAAGATAATTAGTTGGAGACGTCGGCTGCAAGGAAAAGAATTTGGTCCACTGTGTACTTGTAAACATGGTGCATAAGGGAAGTGGATGTCGTGTAGTTCGTTTCTGGGTGGAATGAGCAGAAATCAAAGGACTGTCATCAGCAAATGGTCTGGAACGTTCAGGCATAGGACAATGGGCGGCCTGACCTGAGGCAGATGGGCGATCCAAAATCCATCGCACTGTATTTTGGGAAGCCAGATGCGAGGGGCAGAGGCACTAGAAGAAATGGGTGGAGCCTCAGCACTTGGAGCAGGTGACAAAGCATCACCAGGAGAAGGTACAGGGGTATGGAAAAAGTCTGGAGAATGGTTCAATAACGAAGCCGGGTCAGAACAAGATGCGGTAACAAAAAGGCGCCTGGGAGGAGGATGGGGGGGTCATGATGGTGGCACTTCTTTCCTATTGTTATTTTAAGAAAAGAAAGAAAGAAGGAAATAAAAAAGGACAGCAGAGGGACAGTTATTAGAAGGCATGAGTGGGCCTATAAGTTCCTCCCCTCATCCAAGAGGACCTCGAAACTGCCAGCAGCACAGACACAGCATGGAACCTGTGTCATAGCCTACCCTTCATGCCAGTAAACCAGCACTCCAGGATAGCAACCTCACATCCACTGAGCCACCTTGGCAAACATAAGAGAGGGCAGTTGGATACCCACCACAAAGTATACCTCCCTCGGCTGCCATCTCCCAGAACTGACAGGTAGCCTCCAGAGATACATCCATCACTTGCAGGACACCCTGCCCCACCTCCTGGAAATCTGGGAAGGGAGCAGGGCACCTCCAGATTATCCAGATTCCACGACAAACCACACTACTCCCGAGGGGCCCCACGGAATGAGATGAACCCCAGCACACTTCCCCCTACCTAAAAACCATAATGCCAGAGAGGACCCCAGAGGGTACAAATGGGATGGCAAAAAAGGAGGGTTGGGAGGGGGAGGAAAATTAAAAGGGGGGGATAGAGAGGCTGGGATAGAAAAAGGGGGATTGGGGGTAATTAGGTTCGATCCGAGGAAGACCAAAAGGTCTAATTCCTCAGACCAAGAGCCTCTTCACCACACCAAGGAGCCCCCCTTGAAGAGGTTGCAGTAATGTGGCAGTTCCTCAACCATCTTCAATAACATCACTACACATTCATCCCATTATTAGTATTGTAATTATTAATAAATTTGAAACATTATTTTATTGAAAACTGGGACACACCATTAGAATCTTTGTTCATTTATACGTATTATTCTTATTATTCTTATTCTTATTATTATACTTATTATTCAATGGGCTGCAGAAAACAATATGAAGTTCAATGATGAGAAATTTCAATTACTCCGATATGGTAAACATGAGGAAATTAAAACTTTATCAGAGTACAAAACAAATTCCTCCCACAAAATAGAGCGAAAAACCAACGTCAAAGACCTGGGAGTGATCATGTCGGAGGATCTCACCTTCAAGGACCATAACATTGTATCAATCGCATCTGCTAGAAAAATGACAGGATGGATAATGAGAACCTTCAAAACTAGGGATGCCAAGCCCATGATGACACTCTTCAGGTCAATTGTTCTATCTAGGCTGGAATATTGCTGCACACTAACAGCACCTTTCAAGGCAGGTGAAATTGCTGACCTAGAAAATGTACAGAGAACCTTCACGGCACGCATAACGGAGATAAAACACCTCAATTACTGGGAGCGCTTGAAGTCATGAACCTGTATTCCCTGGAATGCAGGCAGGAGAGATACATGATTATATACACCTGGAAAATCCTAGAGGGACTAGTACCGAACTTGCACACGAAAATCACTGACAACAAAAGCAAAGGACTCGGCAGACGATGCACCATCCCCCCAATGAAAAGCAGGGGTGTCACTAACACATTAAGAGACAATTCAATAAGTTTCAGGGGCCCAAGACTGTTCAACTGCCTCCCAGCATACATAAGGGGGATTACCAATAGACCCCTGGCTGTCTTCAAGCAGGCACTGGACAAGCACCTAAAGTCGGCACCTGACCAGCCAGGCTATGGCTCGTATGTTGGATTGCATGCAGCCAGCAGTAACAGGCTGGTTGATCAGGCTCTGATCCACCAGGAGGCCTGGTCACAGACCGGGCCGCGGGGGCGTTGACCCCCGGAACTCTCTCCAGGTAAAATTCAGGTAATTATTATTATTATAATCAAAACCAAGCAGTACACCCGCTAGGGTCATACAAATCTGCAGGGCAGGGGGTGTTGCTGGAGCAGAGAGTAGCCAGGGGTGGAGAGGATAACAAGAGGTAGAGTTAAAAAGGGCTGCAAAGAGTGCTAAAGGAAGCATTATCAAAGTTTCTGTAATAAATCAGTTGCTGTCAAACAGTCAAAGAGGGAGTCTGAGTCAGAGACGGGGCCATCAGCAAGGAAGATAAAGTAAGGGTGTTAGAGTGGTGAAAGTTGGGATAACAGAGGAGAATGAGGAAGAAGATACCACCGAGGATGGAGGTAATAAAGCAACTCTAAAATAAGAAAGTCGCAGAAGTCCCCCTTGGAGGCAGAGATGGGAGACTGCCAAGGCATAAGAGAAACTTTCTCTTTGAGACAGCAAATTTCTCGTTCCTTTAAGAAAACTTGACAAAGGCAAGAATAAGCCAGGTGAGCCTCATTACAATTAAGGCAAGAGAGAGGTCGGATGCAATATGTTATCATGGTCAGCAACACTACAGGCCAGGAATTCCTCCATGGACGTACAGTATTTCGCTGGAGAGCCAAAGTGCCAGCAATTTTTACATTGCTGAGATGTAGGAAACAATTTCCATACTTGTAAACGGTGATCTGCAATATATACGAAGGACAGGAGTTCATGGCAGTCAAAAGTTAACAGGGAAAGCATCTCCACCCATGGGCAGGTAGTACATAGGTGTTCACTTTAAGGACTGGGAGGTCTTGAGACATGTGTTTATTGAATCATGACCGGAATAACGTCAATGGAGGTAGGAAAGGAGAGATTGTGAGCCTGGCCAGCATTTCGTACATACAGTGACGATGCATGCACCACTCTTAAGAGAATGAAATGAAATATTTTGACCAACATGGCATAGGAGTGCCCTGCTGATACTTTGATCAGATAGTCAGAGTGATATGTTAGTTGTAGAGCGAAAAACTTAGTCTATTACGTACCTTGAAATGTACGGTATAAGGAAAACGTCGCGTTGGTCTTTTATGGAAAGGGCGAACGATAACTGACAGTGTCATTCATTAATGGTCGTGGTTATTAAAGTGTGGGACCATAGGTGGTCTGTCCTGAGGTGGGCAGGTGATCTGAAAATTGTTCCACTGTATGGGAAGACCCCAGAAGCATGGTCAAAGACGTGCAGAGGTCAGACATATCAAGAGTCAGGCGGAACCTTAGTAATAGAGGCAGACAATGAAATGCTACCTGCAGAAGGTACCTGGGTGTGAGAGGGGTCCAAACAATAGTCTAATAATGAGGCAGGGTCGTGAGAGGGCACTGCAGGAGAAAGGGGTCCAGGATGAGGCATTTCATGGGTATTAGGCTCCATGGTTAGGTTTCTCTTTTTGTTTTTGTTTAAAAAAGGATGGTATGTGGAGGGGCAGCTTCTAGGGAAAATGAAAGGAATCGTATATCCCCCTTCGCACCCAAGAAGGCCCTCAGTGCGGCCAGCAGTTCATTTTTATTATAATAAAAAAGAAGCGCTAAACCACAAGGGCTATACAATGCTGAGGCCAGTAGTGCAGATGCAGTGTGGAACCCATGGCCTACCCTATCCTTCATGCCAGTAAACCGGCAATCCAATATAGCAACCTCACATCTATAGGGTCACCTCCGCAGATAAAAGAGAGGGTGATCAGAAACCCACAAGGCATACCTCCTTCGGCCACCACCTCCGGGAACTGACAGGAACCCTCCAGAAATGCACCTGTCTCCTGAAAGACATCTAAGCAGCCCCAGAAATCCAGAGGGGTCTCAGAACATCCCAAGTTGATCCAGATTCCACGGCAAACGACACCACCACAAGAACCTCAGTGGGATGGGTTGGACAATGACACCATCTTATCCCAACCTAGGAGCTAGAATTTCAGAGGGAAAGACCTCAAAGGACAAAATCAGGAAAGGGCAGGCATGGGGAAAGGAGTGGGAAAGGATGGGGTAGGGAATAGAGGAATGGAGGGCAATTAAGATCAGTCAGAAAAAAACAGAAAGGTCTAATTCCTCAGACCAAAACCTCTTCATCATTACAAGGAGCCCTCCTTGAAGAGGACTGCCTCGACAGCCCCTATTCAACCCTCTGATTAATGCTTTTAGTAACCCTGCACCTCTTTCTAATCTCCAAGCTAGGGATTTTCTGCATAATATTTACACCACACATTGTCCTCAGACATGACATCACTGTCTCCAGCCTTCTCCGTGTTGCAACATTCACCACTCACGCTTCACACCCATATAAGGAGCACTGGGGCATCTATACTCTCATACATTCCTCCCTTTACTTCCATGGATAACATTCTTTATCTCCTGACTTCTCAGTGCACCACTCACCTTTATCACTTCATTGTTCATAGACCCATTTGCTGACAAGTCCACTCCAAATTATTATTATTATTATTATTATTATTATTATTATTATTATTATTATCAAAGAAAGCAGTAAACCAGTCCACTTCCAAATATCTGAATCCAGTCGCTTCCTCCATACCCCCTGCAATCTGAAATCCAATCTTTAATTTCCTAGTTTTTTTTTTTATCATCTTGTGAAAATTTGTGTGGACTGCCTCCAAGTGAGTCGCCTACCCTGGCAAACTCTGTTGACACCGAGCTCTGAGGAGGGTACCTCAGCCTCACAAGTGGCTTATAGGACAGATTTTCACAAATGATTGGTGTTGCAAGAAACTCGCCTGCATGCACGTATAAAGAACTAACTTACTTGGTGTTGCAGCATATATCCTGATCTTCAACTTCCCTAAGCTTAGCCTTAGCCTCTTTGGACTTCCCCTCAGAAACCACGTGCAACCGGGAGCCTGAATTCCTGCAATATTCAATCGTTATTAGTGACCTGCCTGCACCTCAGAAATTCCTATATCCAAGAGGGTGTGTATCCCCTAGTACAACTATGCAGACACACAGACACTAGCTTCCAGACTGACAAGAGACACTGGTACTTACTGGGCATGCACTGCCAGCTGCACAAAGGGCCTACAGATCAACTCACAATCTCCCCAGATACTGGCCAGAAATCTACAAGATAAAGTGAAGGTCTTGTCTTATTGTATGGGCCTGACGGAGGAGGTCATCTATGGTAGATCGAGGTGCCTCTACCAGATTTCCCCAGGTCTCAAATGTGAAGACACGTGGGGGGCGCTGTCTGCTGATCACGGCACGTCTTGTCCAGTTGGTGTCTGTCTTAAGAAGGACGCTATTGTGTCTTTGAGACCTGCGCCTCGTCATTCAAGCTAGGGCTGCCAGTTCTCCCTAGCTAACTTAACCTAGTGTTTGCCTACATTATCAGCCTATTACTATGTTAAGGTCTTAGGTCTACATTATTATCTACAGTTGCCTTAGTAAACCTAATATTAATATACTAACAGTAAAACTACCTACTCCTTCCCTGAAGGGTAAATCTATAAATTAAATAGTACCTTCATCCACGCCAACTCAGGGAGAGAAATGTGTTTATGTTCGGGAAGAACACTTTTTGTTTGGGTGGGTTTAAGGGCCACCCAGCTCAGCCGTTCCATTACGGCCATGCTGGAACCCCCTTTGTACACCGGATCTGTCCAGTGGAACTTTAGGGACCAAATAAATTTCCACACTCATCACCTTGCACTTTCGTATGTTCATTTTTTGTTTTCTTCTTTTAAATACCCTCCCAAATTCATCCACTAATCTCTGCAACTTCTCATCAGAATCTTCCAAAAGCAAAGTGTGATTATCAATAAGCAACTGTGACAACTCATATTTTGTGTTAGATTCTTTACCTTTTCATCCCATCATGCTTCCCAATACCCCAGCATTCAGTTCTGTAAATATATACAGTAGACCGTCGTTTAACACAGTTTTGTCTGGCACGTTTTGGTTATAGCATTATTGAAGAATTGTGGCATATTTCTGCATAACACTTCATAAAATTAACTTAACACGGTTCACGGGAGGGGAAAATTTTTTGAGCACGTCACCCGCGGAATACAACCTGCTTGGCTGTGGGTTAGACCACTCAGTCAACTGGGAAGAGCTACAGCCACCCTCCGCCACCCCCAGCACCCTTGTCCCAATCTTCGGGTCATACGCGTGTAGTACATACCATCCTCTGCTAGAAGTTTATATCTTTTAACTGCCATATCTTAAATCTGCCAAGCAATCATGGCACCCAGTAGGCATACAAGTGTTGCTGAAAGTGGCAAGAAAAGGTTCAACTCTACAAGCTACGAAGAAAATCGAGATATTATAATGACAAGCTTAAGAGTGGCTCACGTGGTGGATATAGTGAGGGCCTATGGCCTTAAAGAAGCGTCAGTTCGTACAATTAAAAAGAACGAGGTGAATATACAAGACGTCACCTCATGAAAATAATGACACAGATCACAACAAGTAAATAAAACTAAAAATTTTTTTTTGCTTGAGTAGATCAAACAAGACAGGGGTGCCCACTTAATTTCTTTAAAATGGAAAAAGGGCCTTCGGTTGTTTAAAGCGTGTGTGATAAGGAAAAAAGAGTTATGTTTGCACGGGTGGTTCCACAACAAGTTGCGAAATATTTACGTAATACTAACTTTGGGAAGAAAGTGTTTCAGTGTTTCATACGCAGCAAGAATTTCCCTGTTGAATTGCGGGAAAAATTATTTTGAGGGTGGCTATAACCCACTCAAGTGTTTAATGTGATGAGAAAGTGTTTTTTTGGAAGAAAATCCAACAAAATTTATATCAGTCAGCAAGAGAAAAGTTCCCCAGGTTAAAGACGCAAAAGTTCCTTACCTTGATCCTTTGCAGTAATGATAGGTGATTTCAAGTGTAACCCATGGTTTTTTCCCGCTCTAAGAATCCTCGGCTTTGAAAAGTGTAATAAAAACACCTTCCCAGTAATTTGGGTTTAAAATTGTCGCAAGTTTGGAAAAAGTCAGTTGTTGTAAAAAAGTCAATGAGCCGGATAAAGGTGAGCCCTCAGCGAAAAGGGGAAAGGTAAAGAAGAGCAGCGGAGCGAAGACACTTTGGAGGTATTTTCTGCGTCTTGTTGATAAAGTGGGAGTCTATAAAATGGGCTGACCGAAAATGGAACCTGACAAATCTCAGAGAGAGGAGCAGGAGCCCTCCATAGAAAACCATGAGTAAGAGATAGGGCCCAATGCAAAACGGCCAGTAACTTACTCGTTTAATAGAAAAAGTTTGTTCCCGAGCAGAGTAAACCAACGTTGTTCCCAAAACGGGTGTAAGGTGGGAGCTATTGCAGCAAAATGTCCGTAAAGGGAACCCCTCTATATGAAACTGGTAGGTCATGTACTGTGACCGGCAGCAGTGTCTCCCTTTTTCATTGCCCGACGTCAACCATGACCGGGACCAACAAAAAAACAATTTTTAGTTTGGGTAGGATCAGCGTACCCAAAGTTGAATAAGGAGGACAAAGGGGTGGGGGTGTATCAAATTTCTGTATACCTGTAAAGCACAAAGGGGAGTCGAAAACAACCACAAATGATGACACAGGCAAGAGCAAAGGGATAATGCTGCAAAAATGGATACAATTCGCGTAAAAATATAGCTAAAAAAAAATCCCTCTTTCCACTGTGGGAAACCTGCTGGAACCCCTACGCTTTCGAAGACTTAGGCCATTGTGTACACTGCAGGCATGAGAATGGGGTGGAAGTGGTCAAAAAAGAGAGCGGGAAGTACCATAGACAGTTGGGGTTTCGGCAAGGGAGTGAGAAAGAAAAGACTCAACGCTGGAATTCCGGGGGTAGGGGAAAGTGAGATGCTACTGAACTAGAAAAGGGGTAATTGAAGAGAAAAAAGGCAAAAATGGCAAAGAGAGAAGGGACGGAGAAAACCTTTGGAGTGAAAAATAATGTTCTGTATCGGTGCCCTTCTATAAGAAAGGACCCGCAGAGATCATGAGAAAACGACATAGTAGCGAAGACAATGGGCTCATGGGATCGGATAAAAGGGTGGAATGTTTTCCTTTGCATAGTCCCCCGAAAAATGAGCAAGGGTTTTAAAAAGGTTCCGGGTGTGAAAGTTTCCTTCAGAGAGGTAAAATTTAGGTTTCCAGGATAACCCAGGTCAAAGAGGGGCCCAAAACCGACTGTACACGTTTAGGATACAGGGCCATTGAGGGACAAAAAAATATCAGAGAGACGAGGTTTAGTGAAAAATAATTTGGCGAGTTTGGTACTGGAAAAAATTTAAACCCCCGTGTGGGGGCCCCCAAATTTGGGAAAAATGGTCACCACATGCTGGAGAAAACGTAATGAGGTGACGTCGCGCCTGCAAGGCAATGCAAAGTCATCAACAAAGAGGTGCCAAATTTTTGGATGAAAGATAAGGCCAAAATTTTTTAGCAAGGAGGGAAAAAGTGTTGTGCTCAAAACACATCCCTGGGGGACACCTTCAGCTTTGGATAAATCCCGGGGAAAAGGGAATTATTAAATGAAACGGAAAAGTTTGTCAGTTAAAAAGTTCTTAAGGAAGGATGGGAGATTGCCTCGGAGGCCCAAGGGTGGGGTTTGGGGCCAAAATATTTTTGCCTCCAAGTTGTGTCATAGCCCCTTCTTTTGGTCAAAAAATATGGCAATAATGGGGGTTATGGCAAAAGGCATTCGAACATACATATCCAAGGGGGTAATAAGGGGGATGGTGAACCCCTTGAAAGCCATATTTACGATGGGGAGTTGTTTGGCCCAAATACCACACTAAAGTTAAATTTTCCAGGGTTCCTTACTTTGCAAAAATGCACTGGAAGAGCATTGGGGCGATGTGGGAGGCTTCATGTCCTTTGTACCGGATTGCGGAAAAAGGGGGAACAAAGGCAGATTTCCACGCTGTGGAAAACTCCCTTTTGACCAAAAAGATTGAAAAAGGGGTAAACAAGCAAGGGCTGACTGATGTAAATTTGAGCACATTTAATATGAATGTCGCGGGGCCCAGCTGCCGATGATCAGCAAGCTGAGAGTGTTGCCTCCAGTTCCTGAAGTGTAAAAGGCACATTATACTGTTCTTCTCTGAGAGAAGAAAAGTCCAAGGGTGCTAACTCTCTGGCAGACTCTGAGGAAAGAAACGAGGGGCATAGATGGAGCCCCTGAGAAATATGGACCAGATGATTGCCAATTTCATTGGCAACATCTAGTGGGTTTGCTCTATCAACACCGGCAACCCGCAGAACAGGAGCCAGGTCAGGAGAATATTTACCACTCAGTTTTCGTACTTTTTTCCAGACTGCACTCATAGAGGAAGCAGAGATGATGGTGAAGACATAACCTCGCCAGCAAGTGCTTTTAGTGTCAGGGATGACACGGCGAGTGATCGCACGCTTCTGCTTAAAATCAAGAAGTCTCTCCGTGGTTCTATTGTATCCGTACCTGCCCCACGCAGCGCATTTCAAACATACTGCACGAGCACAAGCAGGAGACCACGAAGGCACGCATTTCTGAGAATGCCTGCCCGAAGTTTGGGGTATAGAATGAGAAGCTGTGGTTAAAACGGAGGATGAGAAGAGGTGTAAAAGCTTATCAATGGAGGATGACGGAACCTCGCTAAAAACAGTTAGCTGGGAGTAAAGGTTCCACTTTGCCTGATCAAATTGCCAGCGTGGGTTTTAAGAGGTGGTGAATATGAAGGGGAAGTAAGAATGATTGAGAAATGATCACTGTCATGTAAATCCGGGAGAACAGACCAGGTGAAGTCTAATGCAGCGGAGGAAGAGCAGACTGAGAGATCGATGCAAGAGAGAGTATGAGTCCGAGGATCAAAATGGGTGTGAGTACCTGTATTTAAAACATGGAGGGGGTGGGTAGTGTGGCATGCAAAGAGTACGTAACCTTTATTCGGCGCATGGACACACCCTCATTTACAGGCTATCTCCCCCAACCAGCGAACCAGGTTGCTAAGAGTTGGTGATGGGGCCCCATCGTTCAACTAGTGACCAGGTTCTAGCCAATAAGAAGGTGGGATTGGCAATCGCAGAGGTTATGTAGATACCGCTCTCCTGTCTGCCCTTGTCATTCCCATTCTAGAGCTGGTTGAGCACGGTCTGCTATCTTGTGGCTTCTATTTCTGCCTTGCTTACCGTGACGTGCACTATACTTATTACTGTACATAGTGTACATACTGCTGTTCTAAATTGGTGAAGGATAATATAAGTCTAAACTTTTTCTGCTGTGTTTCTTTTGCTCCCATTACACCTGGGATAACAGGCCTTTGAAATCCTAGGTTGTAATAGGTAGTAAGAAAAGCCTCTAACTGAATGCCACGGGAATCACAGTGAGACCGCCCCCAAGAGGAAATGATGGGCATTAAAATCGCCATGTAACAGAAATGGTGGCGGTAATGACGAAACAAGAAAGGCAATATCCGGGATAGATAATGCCCAAGAAGGAGAGAGATACAAAGAACAGAGTGTATGCCACCTATGCAAGTGGATGCGGGCTGCTGTGTAATGCAGTGAAGTACGAACAAATAGCTGATGGTATGGAATATCAATGTATAGAAGAAGGGGACTTTCATTAAAGGTCCCATCAAGAAAAGGATCTGAAGAATACAATAAATTATAGCCTGAGATGGGATAGATAACAGCAGAGTGCAATTTTGGTTCCTGTAAGCAAACACCAACAGGGGAAAACTGGGAGAGCAACATCTGAAGCTCACCTCGATTACCCCTGAGGCCGTGTATATTCCACTGTAAATAGGTCATGATTGGCAACGATAAAGATACCTGAAGTCCACAGGTAAGGGTACCTACGGACTAAAGGGGTTAGAAAAGTCCACATGCAGTGGCAAAGGAAAACGTTCAAGCAGCAAAGGAACGGTGCGGTGCGCTGTGAAGAAAGTAGTTGCGCAGATAGAGAAGAGGAAAGAGAAGGGACAAAGGGTGGATCAGTGTCCATTGATGGTTTGGTCTCTGCAATATATTCAGAGATTGCTTTAAGTGTTTCGGAGTTCAGAGACGACGTATGGGAGACAATATTGGAGATGGAAGGAGGAGGAGTTTGAGTAAAGATTGGAACTGTAATGGACTGTACCATGGTAGGGGGGGGGGCAAAAGGGTGGAGGGAACTGGAGAAGTGTGGGAGGGGACAGAAGAGGCAGAAACCTGGGAGGTGGCAGAGGAAGAAACTTGGGAGGGGACAGGGAAGGAAGGCACAGTACGTGGAGGATGAACCTCCACACTTGTAACAGAGCCAGTGAAAGGGGAAGACCCAGGTACAGAGACTGGGAAGGTAAAATGTGGAGGTGGATGAAGGGAAGGAGGGGTTAAAGGAGATTTGTTGGACCTCTGAGAAGTAGAGGGACGATTGGGAGGAGGTGTCATACAAGGTCTTGTCGATACGGGGGTCTGTGAGGGAGAACACAAAGTGAGGACAGACTGAGGTGTTGAAGTAGGGACGTCTGAGCCCAGGACAGCAAAAGAATTAGATACAGGAGTGACTATGGGACTGGCAACCACAGAGGAGACTGCAGAAGATGGGACCCCAGAAGTGGGGGGACGTTTTGAAACACGAGAATAAGAAACACGGGGTAGTCTCCCTTGGAGGCGGAGATGAGAAACTACCATAGCATAAGGGAGACCTTCTGCCTCTTTGAGGCAACGAATTTCCCGCTCATCTAAGTAGACTTGGCAACGGCGAGAGTATGAAGGGTGGGCCTCATGACAATTAAGGCAAGAGGGAGTTCAACTGCAAGACGTATTAGAATGGTCATCGGCACCACGGACTGGGCATTCGGCTATAGATCTGCAATATTTTGCTGGGTGGCCAAATCACCAGCAATTCCTACACTGTTGCGGTGTAGGGATCACCTTCCGAACTTGTAACCGATGTCCTGCTATATTAACAGAGGATGGGAGTTCACCGCTGTCAAAAGTTAAACGAGCCACATTGCAAGGGTATCGTCTTCGCCCACAGGCAGGAAGAACATAAGTGTCTACCTTGAGAATTGGGAGATCTTGGAGTTCCAGCTGTTCGAGAATGTCATTGCCACATGTCTGGAAATTCTGTTGGACTATGGTATGGGGCAGAATAACAGTACCACTATGGGCCGGCGATTCGAAAATCGCCGCACCAACGAGGGAGAGGCTGGATGCATAGTCAAAGGAGAGCGGAGGTCAGACAAATTGAAGGAGTCAGTCGAAACCCCGGCACCTGAAGCGGGTGACGAAACAGCACCAGCAAGAGGTACAGGGGCCTTAGGAATGTCCGAAGAGTGGCCAAAAGATGAGGAGAGGTCAGAATGGGGTGTGGTAACAATAAGGGGCCCGGGGGTAGCGGGGTCATGGATCGGGTGCTCCATGGTTAGGTTACTTCTTTCTTTTAATTTTTAAGAAAAAAAAAAGAAAGGAGAAAAGAAAATAAAAATAAAAAAAAAGAAAAAAAGGGGGGACCGGGGAGGGATAGTTCCTAGGAGGAATGAAAGGGCCAGAAATCTCCCTCCGCACCCAAGAGGACCTCAGTACCGCAAGTAGCGCAGATGCAGCATGAAACCCGTGCCATACCCTACCCTTCATGCCAGTAAATCAGCAATCCGGGATAGCAACCTCCCATCTGCCGAGCTACCTCGGTGGACAAAAGAGAGGGCGGCCGGATATCCGCCACAAAGCATACCTCCTTCGACCACCACTCCCGGAATCCGAAAGGTGGCTTCCAGAGATACACCCGTCGCCCGAAAGACACCCAAAGCCACCCTCCAGGATACCGAGAGGGATCGGGACATCCCCAGGCGATCCAGATTCCACGCAAAACTACGCCACCGCCAAGAACCTCAATAGAATGGGATGGACCCCGGTACCCTTTCCCCTACCTAGGAACTAGCGCGCCTGTGGAAAAAATTCCAAAGGCCAAAAGAGGAAGGGCAAAAGGGAGGGGTGGGGAGGAGGAGGAGGAGGAGGAGGAGGAGGAGGGGAGGAGGAGGAGGAGGAGGAGGAAAGGAAAAAGGGGAGGATGGGATAGGGAAGGGGGGATTGGGGGGTAATTAGGTTCGGTCTGAGGAAGGAGACCAACAGGTCTTATTCCTCAGACCAAGAGCCTCTTCACCACGCCATGGAGCCCCCCTTGAAGAAGTATGTGCTCAGAGTTGTTCATTATGTCACAGTGAGACTAGACTCAACTTAGACAAACAGCGACTGACTAAATGTCCTCAAATAATCTATCTTCTTGACGAATGTGGCAATCCAAACAGCATTCTTGAACAGTATGATGAACAGTTCACCGAACAATAATGTACAAAGCAGCAGCATGGAATCAGGAACAAGGAGATAAAATAACCCAAACTGGGAACCATCAGTAGAATTTTATGAAAGTCATAAAACTCCCTTAATACTGAATCTAAGTTTAGCATAACACAATCCCCGACTACGACAGTGCACAGATGCCACATAAAATAGGCCAGAAGCTTTAACTTGGGATTTGGGTTGACTTAGAGTGCTGGTACAACAACCTCAACAAAACATCAAAAATCACTAAGCCTGAACAATGCTTTGTGAAGAGAGTTACACAGAGTTACAAGATGCATGTTTCAACTCACCAATGCAATCATACTCTACCAAAAACAAAGTATAAATAACAAACAAACAGAGATGAGAGGAATGCTTCCATGACTAGTAGCAGATGGAGAGCGCAGTGCTTGTCGAGCGATGACCAGCTATAGAGAGAGATTTCTTGACTACAGGCCTCACATCAGGTGATATCACACGACTTGCCCCTGGTACTGCAGAGATGCTGGCAGGTAAACAAGTGGGCTGATAGTTAGCTAAGCAGTTTACCAATGCAGACACCCAACCACAACTCTCGAACAGTGAGCACGGTGAAGTGTAAATGTTACATCCTACCTAATGACATGGCCAAGTCAAATAGGAGAAAGCAAGATATTTTCATTTTAGCTATTAATGAAAATATCAGCAATATAAAATTATATGAAAGCTAATATACACCAAATATACATTATATACGTACATTGTGTCCCTTTCAGGGGGTGCAACAAAAGCCAAACATGAAGTTTGGAGGTTAATGAGACTGGACCAAGATTCCTAGTCAGGAGTCTCTCAACAAGAATCACTTTAGATGGAGATTCTCCAGGGCCACTCCATGGCTATTAAGAACAGGAACTAAGGGAAAAGATGTAGCCGAGATATGGTGTGACGAGCAAAAGTGGACTCATCAGAGAATGGCCAGATTGAAAACATATCTAGAGGGGCAATGGGAGAAATTACTACTATAACAAAGACCAAAGAGAAAAGTAGAGAAATCAACAGATCCCTGCACAGAAAAAAACTTCACTTTCACATACTATAAGAGCTCCTGGGAGGCACTGTGAAGAATAATTCACAAAACACTGTTGTGTCAAGGAGAGGAGAGGATGTTCAAAAGTAACAAGGCATCCTGCAGGGAAAGATTTCCTAAGAAATACAGTGAGGATGGTGGAAGTTAATGTTGAAGTCCAATCACAGGTTAAGTTAAATCCCCTACCAATCAGTCTAAAGATGAAAAGGTCTCCACTCCAGTCTACTGTAGGTTTGCCTAAACACACTTAGTCACTAAACAAAAGAGCAAGAATGTGAAATTGTGGCAATAACCAACAAGTAGTCATATTGTATATTAGTGGTATTCAATACCAGTATTGAATACCACTGATTTACAACTTGTCAGACATAGCAACATTATGGAATTTTGATACAGAAGACATCACCACAACCTACTTGCTAACTCCTAGGAAGTCCCACCTACCAGTGACAATGCCTTCCTCTGCTACACATCCTCTTACTCCACTATATAAGCACCAATCTTCCTGCCTGTGCTTCAGATTATTCAAGACTACAGTGCTCATCACCAGCTGAGGGTGAGAGACTGGTTACCTTTACTTCCACTATTTGTTGAATATATGTCTAATATGTCCATGTATCGTACTGACAAAAGCCACTGGATGGTAAAGACACCTAGATGTTGCAAGTGTCTAATTCATCATTAAGCAGTGATATTATTATTACATTCATTTGGAAGCATAAAACCCATAGGGATAATACAGTGCATGAGGGAAAGAGAGGCATTCAATGTGCCTCACTATCATTAAGGAACCACCTCCCTTGAAGGATAAGGTGTAGGATTAAAATATGCAGAATCTATTACAAAATGGGAGTTGTCACAGTTGCATTTTGCTGATGACACTGTGCTTTTAGAAGATTCTGTGGAGAAGTTGCAAAGGTTGATGAATGAATTTGGGAGGGTATATAAAAGAAGGAAATTAAGAGTGAACATAGGAAAGAGCAAGATGATGAAAGTAACAAATGACTTCGGCAATAAAAGACTGGATATCAGACTGGAAGGAGGGAGTATGGAAAAAGTGAATGTGTTCAGATATTTGCAAGTGGACTTGTTGGTGGATGGATATATGAAAAATGAGATGAACCATAGAATTGATGAGGGGGAAAAGGGTGGGTGGTGCACTGAAGAATCTGTGGAGACAGTATGTTATCCTTGAGGCAAAAAGGGAAATGCATGAGAGTATAGTCGTACCAACACTCTTATACGAGTCTGAAGCATGGGTTATGAATGTTGCAACAAGGAGGAGGCTGGAAGCAGTGATGTGTCTGAGGGTAATGTGTGGTATAAATATTATACAGAGAATCTGTAGTTTGGATATTAGGAGGTGGTGTGGGGTTACTAAAATTATCCATAGGGTTGAGGAGGGGTTGTTGAGGTGGTTTGGACATTTTCAGAGGATGGATTAAAAAAGGATGAATTGGAAGGTGTATACATCTATAGTAGAGGGAAGGCAAGGTAGGGATCACCCAAGGTTGGAGGAAGAGGCTCAAGTGTGTGAGCATGTTCGATAGGAGTGATGGCAAATGGTTTTTGGGACTTGATGAGCTGTTGGAGTGTGAGCAAGGTAACATATTGTGAAGAGAATCAGGGAAACTGGTTAGCCAGACTTAGAGTCCTTTAGGTGGGAAGTACAGTGCCTGCACTCTGAAAGATGGGTGGGGATATCAACAGTTTGGAGGGGCATCAGATCTGTAGTACTGGTGTGCCTCTGGCAAGACAGTGAGAGAGTAAATGATGGTGAAAGTGTTTCTTTTTCCAGATCACCCTGCCTCCGTGGAAGACAATAAATGTTAAAAAAAAATTAAAAACAGGTAAGTCTGTACTGTCATAGGTACATTCCATTCCATTCACATGTAATGAACCTGAAATTTAATACATGTGAGCAAAATACTGTGTACCTCTATCAGTGAAGGCTCTTACACTTTCTAGAATCTTTCTATCACTAGATAAGAGCAAGCTGAAAGTTCACAGCAACTCTTTAAAATCTCCATGATAACGTAGTTAGTCAAGATAGATGGCTGAATGGAGCTGGAAGCCTACACAGTATCTCATGATGACACTTGTGTGTGTACCAGTGTATCTTCACGAAAAAGGGAAACAAGATGACACACTGGGTACAAAAGTAGTATAAAAGTCTATTAATAGTGGTATTAAGGTCTATTGGGTAGGTTGTTATTCCAGTAGTGAATCATGTTACCTAAATACAGAAATATTACATGGACACATACCTAACATACCAGTGGCTGGTTTCAATGTGCTTTCTATCTTTTATCTTTGCAGCCAAGCCTGATTCCAGACTTTCTTGGCAACAATATAAAAACAGAGAGATTTTAAAAAACAGGAAATTATAGAATTTTTTTTTTTCAACAAACCGGCTGCATCCCACCAAGGGTGACCTAAAAAGAAAAATGAAAGTTTCTCTTTTTAAATTTAGTAATTGATACAGGAGAAGGGGTTACTAGTGCCTTTCTCCAACTATAGACATAAAAATTATATATATATATATATATATATATATATATAATATATATATATATATAATATTATATATATATTTAAAAATAAAATATATTTATATTATTATATAAATTTTAATTATATATAAAAATATTTTTTAATTATATATTTTATATATATATATATATAATTAATATTATAATATATATATATATATATTATATTTTTTAAATATATATATAAATAAATATAGTCTATATTGGAAAAAGGCATAGTAACCCCTTCTCCTGTATCAATTCAAAATTTTAAAAAGAAAACTTTCATTTTTCTTTTTAGGTCACCTTGGTGGGATGCACCCCGGTTTGTTGAAAAAAAAAAATTCTATTTTTCCTTTTTTTTAAAATCCTTGTTTTTTTATTGTTCCCAAAAATTTGGGAAAAATCGGTTTGGGCTGCAAAGATAAAAGATAAAAAGCACATTAAAACCACCCTGGTATTTTTAGGTATGGCCATGTAATATTTCTGTTTTTTGGGTAACATATTCACACGGAAAAACAACCTACCCAATAGCCTTAATCCACTTTAATAGCTTTTATACTTTTTTTTTCCCCATTTGGTCATCTTTTTTCCCTTTTTCGTGTGAATATAAGCGACTATTGGCAGAAAGGTGGGCTAGTGCAAAGATGAGTAGGGGGGGGGTTTTGAAGGGTTGGAATATTTTTAAAAAAATGCATTTTAAAAATGGGGGCAGAAGTTTTGGTTATAGGAGGGGGGGGGCAGGGGAAAGAGGAGTGATTGGTGGAATGTGAAGTAAAGGGGTGAAAAAAGAAAAAGGTAGCTTATGAAAGGTTTTAAAAGCAGAAGTGTTAAAAGAAGAGCAGAGTATAGGAGAGTAAAAGAAAGGTAAAGAGAGTGGTGAGAGAGTGAAAAAAGGAGAGCAGATGAAGGTGGGAGGGGCACTGCAAAAATTTTTAATGAAAATAAGAAAAAAATTTTGGGAGTGAGTTAAAAATTTAAAACCCTAGGGAAAATGGTTTTGTAAGTTAAAAACGGTAGGGGATTTAGTAGGGGGGAGAGGAGGTATTGGGGGATGGCGAGAATTTTTTGAGGAATTTTTTAAATGTTAAGGAAAAAACAGAGGCAGTAATTTCTCACTGGTCAGGGGGGGTTACCACTTTTAGGAGGGAAAGCAGAATTTAATGTGGGGGGGGTAGTGGGGCATTAGTAAAATAAAAAGGGGGTAAAGAGCGGGAAATGATGGGATATGACAGAAATGTTAAAAGCAGGGGGGATTTTGTTTGGATGGTTTTACTTTTTGTTTAATAAATGTATGAAAGGGGGGAAGGTCCCTGGGGTTTGGCAGAGGCAGTATGTCCCTTTATAAAAAGGGGAAAAAGGGGACAAAAGAGACTGAAAAAAATTAAGAGGAAAAGTAACGGTATACCAGGAAAAGTGTACGGTAGGGTTATAAATTTAAAGAATTTGAGGGAAGACAGAATGTAGGATTTCGGTGGCAAAGGGGGTTTTGATGGGTAGGGGATTGTAATCGGGGGTTTTCATTGAAGATATATGTGAACGTATTTAGATAAAGATAGGAAGTTTTTATGCATTTATGGATTTGAAAAGGCATATGATAGAGTGGATAGAGGAGCAATGTGGCAGATGTTGCAAGTATATGGAAAAAGGTTTGGGAAGTTTTTAATGCTGTAAAGATTTTTATTTGGGATAGTGGGCTCAGGGTTTGGGTTTAGAAAGGGGGGATACTTCCCGGGAAAAGAGGGCTTAGACGGGGTGTGTAATGCACCATGGGGTTTTTTAAAATATTTATAGATGGGGTTGAAAGGAAGTAAATACTGGGGGTTTGGGGAGGGGTGGGGTTAAATTTTGGGGGAATCAAATTCAAAATGGGAAATTGGGCACAGTTTCTTTTTTTGATGAACTGTCTTTGGGAGATTTTAAAGAAAAAGCAAAGGTTAGTGGATGAGTTTGGAATGTGTGTTTAAAAAAGGGAAAATTAAAGTGAAATAGAAAAGAGTAAGGTGATGAGGGTGTCAAATGATTTTGATAAAGAAAAAATTGGATATCAAATTGGGGGGGAGGGTATGGAAAAAAGGAATTTTTTAGATATTGGGAGTTGACGTGTCGGGGGATGGATTTTTAAGGGGTGAGGGTTTAATCATAGAATTTATGAGGGAAAAAAGGTGAGTGGTGCTTTTTGGGGATAGTGGGGCAAAAAAAAGTTTTCTATGGGGCAAAGAAGGGAATGTTGAAAATATAGTAGTACCAAACTCTTATATGGTGTGAAGCTTGGGTGGGAAATGCGCAGCAGGGACGGGTTTAGGCAGCGGAGATGTCCTGTTTTTAAGGGGAATGTGTGGTTAATATTGCAGAAAATTCGGAGTGTGGAAATTAGGGGAAGGTTTTGGGGTTAAAAAAGTATTGGGGAGAGGGCAGAAGAGGGTTGTTGAGGGGGGTTTTTGGGATTTGAGGAATGGATCACAGTAGAAGACATGGAAAGCATAAAATTTAGGGGAAAAGGGAAAGGGGGGGGTAGGGGCGTCCTCGAAAAAGGGTTGGGGGAAGGGGGTAAAGGAGGGTTTTGTGGGGAAGGGGTTGGGCTTCCCGCAAGCGGCCCTGGCTGTTAGATGGAGGGGTGGAGAGAATGGACTTGGGACCACGATCTGTTTTAGTGTGAGCGGGTAAATTTTTTAGTGAAGGGATTAGGGAAACCGTTTTTTTTTCATATGTCGGACTTGAGTCCCGGAAATGGGGAAGTACAATGCCCGCACTTTTAAAAGGGGGGGTTTGGGGTATTGGCAGTTTGGAGGATTGTTTGTATCTTTAATGTTTATGTTTAGACTGTTGTTTCTGAGCACCTCTGCAAAAAACAGTGATAATTGCGAGTGTGGGGAAAATGTTTTAATGAGATGAAAGAATTTTCTTTTTGGGGATTTTCTTTTTTTTTTGGGGTCACCCCCCCTCGGGGGAGCGGCCGCTTGTTGAAAAAAAAAAAAAAAAAAAAAAAAAAAAAAAAAATTATATATATATAAATTTTTAAAATTTTATATATATAAAATATATAATATATATATATTATTTTAAATATATATTATTTATATAATATATTTAAAATTTAAATATATAAAGGGGTAGGTTGGGAACGCAACCCCCCAGGGAGGGAATACCGTCCCCGCCAAGTGGTTTTTTAAACGAAAGCCGTAAATTGTTTTACATGAAGGTGGATTGCTGGTGTCCTTTTTTTGTCTCATGAACTGCAAATTTCAGGTACTCTTGCTACTTCTACTTACCCCTTTGGTCCACTACACTACAGTACAAGCACATATTACACACCCCTCGGGGGGTTTTTCTATTTTCTTTCTGTTCTTATTCTTGTTTTTTCCCCTTTTCTCCCTGGGGAAGTGGAACAGAATTCTTTCCCCCGTAAGCCCATGCGTGTTGTAAGAGGGAACTAAAATGGGGGCAAGGGGTAGTAACCCCCTTTCTCTGTATATATTACTAAATGTAAAAGGAGAAACTTTCGTTTTTCCTTTTGGGCCACCCCGCCTCGGTGGGATACGGCCGGTGTGTTGAAAGAAAGAAATATATATATATATATATAATGTTACAAAGAAATATATTTATCCTTGTAAATGCTTGCCCAGTTATGGTAAGTGTTAGATGAATAATTTGGTCTTTCTCTCCCTCCTTCCATAATTTACAGTATTTGCTTGTTTCTGACAACTTAAGTTATTTATTCAACCTTATTTTTTTAACATAAACTGTACTGTATATATTATTCATTATCTTGTTGCATGCAACTGTTGTAACTTCATATGATATACATGGTTAGTAAAAATAGGATTCTTTGGCAAATGACTCTTGCACACCTTTTCGGTATAAGTCAATATGTCGTGAATTATTTTTTTTAATGTCTGAGTAAGGTGTACAACCTTACAAATACATACAATTTATTTTATATTTCTAGATAATTTACATAATTTTTGGACTATTTTATCCAAAATATGTAACTCTTGTGACTTATTCTGTGCCAAATATGTTGTACAATATATTAACTTCATATCCCTACCAGTATGTTAAATCTTGGTCAAAACAAAACAATGTTAAACCAGTCTTGGCACACTTGTCTGACTATCAGTATGACATTTCATGCTGCTTTTCTCCTTTCTCTCTCTCTTTTTGACTACATCAGACAAGTTTCACAAAGATATGGTGAGAAAGTTTGAAAGTGTCTTACTGACAGTCAACTAAATAAGCTTTTCTTCAATAAATATAAATCACAGCACTTATAAATGTATTTAAATGTATTTGCACACTTCAATGGAGCAGAAACCATAATTAATGAACGAATGTTTTCTACTTAAGTAAATGTAGCGTATAATAAAAAATACGGATGAGTATTTTCATTCTCAACCTTTAATTTTATGAAAATCTTAAAATATATCTGTATATATATATATATATATATATATATATATATATATATATATATATATATTATATATACAGTAAGGCATAGCCATGAAGATCTTAATAATACTGTATAGTACTGTAAGTGATTAATCTCCATAATGCAACAACCTTACGATATACTACAATGGTTTTTTAACATGAAAGTTTTCACAATAACTGTATACTAATTTCAGAATGATTTTTTTTAAACAAAGCAATATAAACTTTAACCCATGAAGTGTGGCACATTTGCCATTCAAGCAGAAGAAAAAATGAATGCAGCATCATAGTGATGTCAGATTTTTTTCATAAATGTAAAGAATAAAATATATGTGAATTACGTATTATTCATTTCTATATCAAAAGAATTCATTTGGTTATAATAAAATAAAGTTGTTCACAATACCCATTATACGTACATAGCTTCCTCAATTCATCATCCTTCACGGCAGAAATGTTATTATTTCTTTTGATCATTTTAATGTAACAATAAATATTTTGTTTATATATTAACAAATTTTACATAGATATTAACAACAATCTAGTATCATGGGAAAAAAAAAAGTGTCATAAGAAAGAAAAATAATAGCAAGACTCGAAAACAGCAATAGGTTCAAATGGCATTTTACCTCACAGCCAGTTGGTATACAACATATATTATTGCACTGCATGTAAAATTAAACCACACCTATATAATGACTGGGTCTATTAATCATTGGCAATACTCTACACATTTCAATTTCTTTTTTATTTTTGTTTTTATTTTAACAGATCAGCTGTTTCCCACCAAGGCAGGGTGACCCAAAAGAGAAGAAACATCTTCATCATCATTCACTCCATCACTGTCAAACCTTTCCTAGGACAACCCCGACCCCACCTGCTTTCCACTACAGATCTATACACCCTCAGTCATTCTATTTTGTTTCATCCTCTCTAAATGTCTGAACCTTCTCAACAAACCATCTTCAGCCCTCTGGATAATAATTTTAGTAACCTCACACCTCCTTCTGATCTCCAAGGTGCTGATTCTCTGCAAAATATTCACACCACACATTGTCCTCAGACACAACATCTCCACTGCCTCCATCCGCCTCCTTGTTGCAACATTCACCCCCTAGGCTTCACCCACATAAAAGCATTGGTAACACTATACTCATACATTTCCCTCTTTGCTTCCATGAATAACATTCTTTGTCTCCACAGACTTCTCAATGAGCCACTCATCTTTTTTCCATCAATTCTATGGTTCACCTCACCTTTCATAGATACTTCTGCTGGCAAGTCAACTCCCAAATATTTGAACCATGGATACTTGGCTGAATGGACACTGAATCGACAGCCATTTGACCAAATGGACAATAGACCAAATGGATAATTAGGTTACATTAAAGGTTGCTATTTTTATTTCTTCTTTTCAATGTTTGGAAAACATGCCATGATGAATGCCAGTTTGGCTATATGTCCATTCGGTGAAATGCCCATCAATAAAATATCCATTCCATCAAATGCCCATTCAATCAAATGATTGTCAGTGAAGTGTCCATCAGCCAAATGTCCAGAAGCCATCTGAACATTTTCACTTCCTCCATACTCATTCCCTCCTTCCAAGCTGGTAGCCAATCTTTCATTATTTGAATTTTTTATCCTTATCACCTTGCTCTTTCCTATGTTCAATTATAATTTCCTTTTTTAAATACCCTCTAAAATTCGTCCACCAACCTCTGCAGCTTCTCTTCAGTCTCTCCCAAAAGCACAGTGTCATCAGTAAAAAACAACTGTGACAACTCTCACTTTGTGTTAGACTCTTTATCTCTTAATCCCACACCTCTTCCCAACACCCAAGCATTCACTTCTCTTAAGAGCCCCATATAAAAATTTACTGAACAACCATAGTGATATCACATCCCTGTTTAAGGCCTACTTTTACTGGGAAATAATCTCCCTCTCTCCTACATATTCTAACCTGAGCCTCACTATCTTTGTAAAAACTCTTAACTGCTTTCAGTAACCTACCACCTATTCCATACACTTGCAACATCTGCCACATTGTTCCCCTATTCTCCCTATCACATGCCTTTTCCAAATCCATAGATGCAACAAAAACCTCTTTACCCTTATCTAAATACAGTTCACTTATATGCTTTACTGTAAACACTTGGTCTACACACCTTCCCTACCTTCCCTAAAGCCTTCTTATTCAAGTGCAATCCTGCTCTCCATCTTACTCTTAATTCTTTCAATAATAACTATCATATACTTTACCAGGTATACTCAACAGGCTTATTCACTTACAATTCTTACACTCTTTTTGTACACTCTTTTTGGTTCCCTTTGCCTTTATACAAATGAACTAACTATGCATGTTACCTAAGTACCCTAGGTACCTTTCCCTCTTTCATACATTAAAAAAAAAAATCACCAACCATTCCAAAACTATATCCCCACCTTTGTAACATTTTAATTTACTTTCTTTCTTTCAACAAACTGGCCATATCCCACCAAAGCAGGGTGGCCCAAAAAAAGAAACAAAAGTTTCTCTTTTCAACTCTAATGTATACAGGAAAAGGGGTTACTAGCCCCTTGCTCCCGACTTTTTAGTTGCCTCTTACGACACGCATGGCTTACAGAGGAAAAATTCTGTTCCACTTCCCCATGGTGATAAGAAATAAACAAGAACAAGAACTAGTAAGAAAATAAAAGAAATCCCAGAAGGGTGTGTATATATACGCTTGTACATGCATGTGTAGTGTGACCTAAGTGTGAGTAGAAGTAGCAAGATGTACCTGAAATCTTGCAGGTTTATGAGACAGAAAAAAGACACTAGCAATCCTACCATCATGTAAAACAAATACAGGCTTTCGTTTTACACTCACTTGGCAGGACAGTAGTACCTCCCTGGGTGGTTGCTGTCTACCAATCTACCACCTACTATTTTTATTTACATGGATAAATAATTTTGAACAAATCCTTGATTTCAGAAAGGCAAATGCACAACTAAACTATATGAAAAAGGTGTCACACTACTTTTACAATACAGCATCCTGACAATGTCATTCCAATTATCATACACAATTATCTCTGCAATGATGAAATCTAGATCACTAACCATTCTTTCATTTAATATCTCTACACAGTTTTTAACAAACTGCACAAAGAAAGACTTTCAATGGGATATACAAGAAGAAGCAACACTCTGCCACATTAAAAGTCACCAGTCTTTCTGAAGAATAAACCAGTAAGTTCCTTAAAGATAAATCTGGTGAAGTACTTGCATTCTCCTTGTGGTATTGGATAATAAACCACCATGGAGAAAAAATATACAAATCTCCAATACAACAGTGTCTGTCATCTCTTTACATTTAAATATATATTTATATATAAATACTATACAAATCCATATACTGTAATGAACTTCTACAAACTGCACAAAAGGCATCTGCAAAATAGATGCATCACACTTTGTGGGTAGAGCCACTACATACTATGTCTTCCGTTGCTTAATATAAAGATGTCTACTGGATATCATATGACAGCATTATCCAAACTGTGATTGAGCTTCTCTAGGATACACAAACTGCTGCCCAGAGGCATGGACTGCAGCCTTGGGTTGCACTAAGAAAAGATGACCAAATGTTGTTTTACCCCCAAAAAAACCCAGGGAAAGGGGTTTAAACCCCCTTTAAATATTTGGGACCCCCCAAATTTAAACCCCTTCGGGGGCCCAGGGGGCCCAAATTTTTCAAGTGGTCCCAGGGTCAAAAATTTTAAAAAAATTTTTTTTTGTTTTTTTTCCCTTAAAAAAATGGTAGAAAATTTTTTTTCTAAAGGTAATAAAACGAAAGTAAAAAAATTTGAGGGAAAAAATTGAAAAAATTTATGCTTTTTGTAAAATTTTGATGTGTCTCCCAATATTTACACATCGGCAATTTTTTGACTGACCCCTATTTTGGGCCCCAATTACATTATCCCATTTGACTTTTTTCTTAGCAAATTTCATTTGTATTACTTCTATCGATTGAGCAAAAAGAAAATTTCCAAGTCAACTGTTTCAATACAAAATAAAGTGATCGGGAAAATGGTAAGTTGGGCCCAAATTTTAAAGCAAAGTTCAAAAATTTAATTTCAAAATAGGGTCCAGAATAAACCAATTTCAGGCATTCTTGGCACTAAATTTAAAATTTTCCCCTGTTTTATTAGTTATTTTTTTCCGGCTTTTTCAAATTTAAACTCCATTTTTTTTTTTTTTATTTACCTAATAAAAATCCCCCCCCCCAAAAATAGAGGAAATTTTCTGTTATGCAAATTTTAAAATTTAAATTTTTTAAATAATATCACCCATTTGTGGAAAAGTATATTAAAACCCACCAGCTGGCGTGTTTGACGTTTTGAGTCTTTGTTTTTTCTCTTGAAAAATCAGCAAAAAAAATTTTAAAAATTTTGCTAATTTTTTTGGGTCGTTTTTACCCTTTTTTTCCCTTATTAAAAAACCAAAACAAAAATCATCTCTATTTCTTTAATATATCTTCCATTCTATCAAATGAGACCAAGAAATTGCAAATACAACTATAAAAAACATATGAAAAAACACTGCAAAGTCAATGTTTTAATCAAAAATTACGGTCTCAGTTTTTTTCTCTCATTATGCACTGTGTGCTGCAGGATTTGTTTTATGTGGTGTACACATACCATATAGATGTATTCTCTCATATCTAGGCCAAATTTACCACTCACAGCTTATCAGAGTGAGCTGAGCTCATGGCGCAGATCTACGGTTTGGACCCTCAACATATAGCCGTAAATCTACAGCTATACGTTGAAAGGGTTAATGTGGATCTCTGTGTCCACTTTCAAAACAAAAAAAAAATTTTGAAATGGTCGGGAATCTTTTTCTGAAAGTAATAAAACCAAAAGTACAAAATTTGATGGAAAGCTTACGGAATTACGCAGGCGCAAAGTTATCGGTCTCACACAATTTACACATTTGCAATTTCACCCACTTTGAATCCTGTTTTAAACTAATTCTAATGTTCCATTCAACCTAATTCTTAGCTGTTCTGCTAGTGTGCCTTTTGTTCTATCAACTGAGCACAAGAAACCACCCATTCAACTATTTGAACTACCCTATAAAGTGCAGAGAATTTGGTAATTTGGCCAATTTTATACAAAATTAAAAAAATACCAATTTGAAAATACAGTGCAACCTTGGTTTTTGTATACCCTTGTCTGCATGCAAAACTATAGTTTTTTTTTTTTTTTTTTTTTTTCAACAAGTCGGCCGTCTCCCACCGAGGCAGGGTGACCCAAAAAAGAAAGAAAATCCCCAAAAAGAAAATACTTTCATCATCATTCAACACTTTCACCACACTCGCACATTATCACTGTTTTTGCAGAGGTGCTCAGAATACAACAGTCTAGAAGCATACACATATAAAGATACACAACATATCCCTCCAAACTGCCAATATCCCAAACCCCTCCTTTAAAGTGCAGGCATTGTACTTCCCATTTCCAGGACTCAAGTCCGACTATATGAAAATAACCGGTTTCCCTGAATCCCTTCACTAAATATTACCCTGCTCACACTCCAACAGATCGTCAGGTCCCAAGTACCATTCGTCTCCATTCACTCCTATCTAACACTCTCACGCACGCTTGCTGGAAGTCCAAGCCCCTTCCCCACAAAACCTCCTTTACCCCCTCTCTCCAACCCTTTCGAGGACGACCCTACCCCGCTTCCTTCCCCTATAGATTTATATGCTTTCCATGTCATTCTACTTTGATCCATTCTCTCTAAATGACCAAACCACCTCAACAACCCTCTTCTGCCCTCTGATTTAATACTTTTATTAACTCCACACCTTCTCCTAATTTCCACACTCCGAATTTTCTGCATAATATTTACAACCACACATTGCCTTAAACAGGACATCCCCACTGCCTCTAACCGTCTCCTCGCTGCTGCATTTACCACCCAAGCTTCACACCCATATAAGAGTGTTGGTACTACTATACTTTCATACATTCCCTTCTTTGCCTCCATAGATAACGTTTTTTTGACTCCACATATACCTCAACGCACCACTCACCTTTTTTCCCTCATCAATTCTATGATTAACCTCATCCTTCATAAATCCATCCGCCGACACGTCAACTCCCAAGTATCTGAAAACATTCACTTCTTCCATACTCCTCCTCCCCAATTTGATATCCAATTTTTCTTTATCTAAATCATTTGACACCCTCATCACCTTTCTCTTTTCTAGGGTTCACTTTCAACTTTCTACCTTTACACACATTCCCAAACTCATCACTAACCTTTGCAATTTTTCTTTAGAATCTCCCATAAGCACAGTATCATCAGCAAAAGTAACTGTGTCAATTCCATTCTGAATTTGATTCCCCATAATTTAATCCCACCCCTCTCCCAAACACCCGTAGCATTTACTTCCTTAACAACCCCATCTATAAATATATTAAACAACCATGGTGACATTACACATCCTGTCTAAGACCTACTTTTACCGGGAAGTATTCTCCCTCTCTTCTACACACCCTAACCTGAGCCTCACTATCCTCATAAAAACTCTTTACAGCATTTAATAACTTACCACCTATTCCATATACTTGCAACATCTCCCACATTGTCCTCTATCCACTCTATCATATGCCTTTTCTAAATCCATAAATGCAATAAAAACTTCCCTATCTTTATCAAAATTTACTGTTCACATATATGCTTCAATGTAAACACCTGATCCACACATCCCCTACCCACTCTAAAACCTCCTTGCTCATCCGCAATCCTACATTCTGTCTTACCTCTAATTCTTTCAATTATAACCCTACCGTACACTTTTCCTGGTATACTCAGTAAGCTTATTCCTCTATAATTTTTACAGTCTCTTTTGTCCCCTTTCCCTTTATATAAAGGGACTATACATGCTCTCTGCCAACCCCTAGGTACCTTCCCCTCTTTCATACATTTATTAAACAAAAGTACCAACCACCCCAACACTATATCCCCCCTGCTTTTAACATTTCTGTCATAATCCCATCAGTTCCAGCTGCTTTACCCCCTTTCATTTTACGTAATGCCTCACGTACCTCCCCCACACTTACATTCTGCTCTTCTTCACTCCTAAAAGATGGTATACCTCCCTGACCAGTGCATGAAATTACTGCCTCTGTTTCTTCCTTAACATTTAAAAGTTCCTCAAAATATTCTCGCCATCTACCCAATACCTCCATCTCCCCATCTACTAACTCCCCTACTCTGTTTTTAACTGACAAATCCATATTTTCCCTAGGCTTTCTTAACTATAGTTAACTATAGTTATTCTCTATAAAATGTATTTTTTTGCTAATATTTTTGGGTGTCTGGAATGGATTAACTGGATTTACATTATTTCTTATGGGAAATATTAACAAAAAATACATTTATTGAGAATAACTCTAGTTTTACATACAGACTAGGGCATATGAAAGCCGAGGTCCCATTGCAATCCATAATAAGCAACGCAGATATTCCTGGCACTAAAATAACATTTCGTCTGTTCATTAGTCATGTCCCCAGGCCAATTCTATGTTACACTTGCCTTCCATTTTGAATTCTTAACCCTTTCAGGATCGGTCATGTACATGTACATCTTAACACCCTGGGTCGGTCACGTACTTATACTTGTAAATTCTAGCGCCTTCAAATCGAGCGGGAGAAAGCTGGTAGGCCTACATATGAGAGACTGGGTCTGCATGGTGAGCGTGCACAGTAAGAAAAAAAATCGAGGAACCCGGCATTGTGGGAGTGGTAATTCAGTGCCCCTTGGTCACAAAGCCAAGTGGTAAGGAGCACTCGACTCTCTGGCAAACTGTGACTCTTACCTTCCCAAATGATAGTTCTACCACAGATTGAAGTGTCATTGAAGATGAATCTCATGGTTCTGAGGAGTTTGTGACAGAAAGTAATGACCAGGATACCAGAATTAGTGATGAAAACCCTCCACCAAAAAAGTCAAAGTGACTTATTTGCATGTGAGTGGTGGGGAAGACAGCATAGTTGGTGGGAAAGATAGTATGGGTAGTGGGGAGGGCAGTGTGGGTGTGTGTAAACATAGCAACATATGTGTATATTACCCAGGAAAACCAAAAAAAGTCAAAGTGATTATTTGCATGTGGGTGATGGGGAAGACAGCATAGTTGGTGGGGAAGACTGTGGGTAGTGAGGAGGGCAGTGTGGAAAGTGGGGAAGGAAGCGTAGGTTTGTGTAAACAACATGGCTGGCCGGTGGCTGGCTGACTGACTCTGGCTGTCTCTATATCCGTCTGTCTGTCTGCACCTATATCTGTGTCTGTCTCTGTCTATCTGTATCTCACAGGTACAGTGGAACCTAAAAAATCGAACGTATCACATATCGAACGTTTCGAAAATAGGACCATTTTTTTGGACAAACTGCGTCCCTGTTATCGAATGCGCCCCTATTTTCGGACCGCCGGGTACGGGACCTGTCTGCCGGCCCGCTCTGTCCGCGTCCCCGCGCAGGCTCCGTGAGCAGTCTAGTTTTGTTTATGCTTGAGTAAACACTAACCTGCGCTCTCATTCACACATTTTACGATTATTTCGTTGTGTTTAGTGCTTGTGGGACTGTGAAATAAGCTGCCATGGGCCCAAAGAAACTTGCTAGTGGTACTCATATGGTAAAGAAAGTGAGAAACATCATAGAGGTGAAGAAGGAAATAATACAGAAGTATGAGAGTGGTGTGAGACTTGTTGAGCTTGCCAGGATGTATGGAAAAAACAAGTCGACCATCGGTTCTATCCTATCAAAGAAAGAACAAATCAAGGAAGCTGATGTTGCGAAAGGTGTTAATATAGGGAGTGGATGAGGTGCCTTCTTCAAAGATTAAGGAGATGTGTGCCAAGTAGAATGATGTCCAAATGTTTGTGCAGAAGTACCACCCTGAGCAAGCTGAAACAAGCCATCTTTGCAACAAGTTCAGTGACAGAACCATGTCCCATTTTAGGGAAATGTTAAAGAGGCGCCAGAAACAGAGGACTGTGGACAGTTATTTTATGAGACAGGGGTCCAGTGACTCTCAAGCTGGTCCTAGTGGCATTAAAAGACAGAGAAGGGAAGTAACCCCAGAGAGGGCTTTACCTGAAGTCCTCCTGTAGGGGGATTTTCCTTCTGAACACTAACCCCAACTCCCTTTCTCCTCCTCCCTATCTTCCAGATGCCATCACCAATCTTCAATAAAGGTAAGTAAAAATGTTATTTTATATGTATTACTATACATAATTAAAACTATAGTATTTGTTGTATGTAAAACTGTAATTAATCTCTATAAAATGTATTTTTTGTGTGAATATTTTTGGGTTTCTGGAACGGATTAATTGTATTTCCATTATTTCTTATGGGAAATACTGCTTCGAATTTCAGGCTTTTCGAATTTAGAACTAGCTCCTGGAATGGATTAAGTTCGATTTTTGAGGTTCCACTGTACACATAAACACAATTATACATAATGTAAATTACCTAGGATAACCCCAAAAAAATCCAGACCAAGTGCTATACTGTGTTTGTAGATATAATGCATAGTAAGAATGACTGGCAAGTAATACATACGTCGTGTCTAATACCTGTTGGTTCACAAGTGGCTCTCTCTGAGACAGCACGAGATACAAAGAGAGACAAGCAGACAGACAGAAAGAGAGATAAGCAGAGACAAAGAGAGCTAGACAGACAGACAGAAAGACAGACAGACATGTTTATGTGTAACTGTGAAAACAAATACGGCCAAGACAGTGCACACTCATCAAATGTCACCAATGCTGCACTGTGTCAGCAGTGGAGTGACACTCATCTTACACCATGCTTCAAAGAAACTACAGTGGACCCTCGCATAACGATCACCTCCAAATGCGACCAATTATGTAAGTGTATTTATGTAAGTGCGTTTGTACGTGTATGTTTGGGGGTCTGAAATGGACTAATCAACTTCACAATATTCCTTATGGGAACAAATTCAGTCAGTACTGGCACCTGAACATAATTCTGGAGTGAAAAAATATCGTTAACTGGGGGTCCACTGTATTATTATTATTATTATTATTATTATTATATACTCCCGCATATCCAAAACATTGCTGGGACCTATAAATACTATGTATATATTTCTAGACAATAGTATGTGACTAAGGTAGGCAAAAATGTTCACCTGTCAATGTTTGGGCGGTTATTGTGTAGCATACGAGTGAATATACATACAATATGCCTTATATTGGTCTCACAGGCCATAAAAGTTACTTAAAAAATAAAATATTAAAAAATAAAAGAAAAAAGAATAAAAGTAAATATAAAATTACCGAGTGACCGGGAGTTGGTGATACTGCCATAAGCGGTTCACTTTCTGTCAACTTCACGCCTCTATATTTCGGTAAGTATCGATCGCAATTTTTTTTTTTTTTTTTTTTTTTGCCTCTAACACTTAGAAAAATATTCTTAAGATTTTGGCAAGAAATTTTTTTTTTTTTCTAATATTTTTCGACCCTGGGAATGAGTTCAGGATCAGGGGTATCAAACCTCAAAGGGTTAATCACACAAAAACAGAAGATTTACTCTATTTCTCAGACAAAATATAACCAGGAAAGATTGAATCAGATCTATTAAAACCTATAAATCAAGACTGGGGGTTACAGAGGGACCTTACCCGTCCTCTAGAATATTGGCAAAAATCAAATATTTTCACTATTTTGAGCTAAATTTCAAGCTACTTCCAGTTCTGAAACCTATCAAAATTATCTCTATGTTAGTGGTAAACCTTTCATTCTATCAAATGATACCATGAAATAGCCAATAAAACCATAAAAATCATCTGAGAAAACACCTCAATATTGCTATTTTAAAATGTACACATTTTCATTTTTCCCATAATGCACTGCGTGGGTAGGATTTTTTATACTGTGTACACTCTTTGCACAGACTCATTCTCTCATATCTAGGCCAAAATTTACCACTCACAGCTTATCCGAAATAGTTGAGCTCATGACAGAGCTACATCAAGGATGTAGTTCTACTTGACAGACAGTGAAAGGGTTAATGGACACAATAAATATTAATTAAAAATTTTTGGAAATAACTGTCATACGATACTCAATATATCTACACTGTTTCACATATGCTTTGTTTCTTTAAGGTATAAAAACTTGATATCTTTATAACTATCCACCTACAACCATAATGCCATATTATGAAATTTTATGCAAAGTCATTATCACAAACATTAGTCTTCAACAGCAATAATATACACACAAGAAATAAGACATTGTATATTTCGACAATACCATAAACATATGAAAATTTCTAACAGTAAAGAATTATGTCTCCATTCCTTCATGAACTTAAAGTAACACATTTACAGGAGCACATGAAGCCTTATCACATCTAGTTTAATATGCCAACACAGGATTCTCTAAACAGCATATATTATAAACTTAACACACACAATATTAAATAATAAAGAAGTGCATAAAACATCACACAATAAACATTAGGAACTTATTTATGCATCATCAAGCAATGCCACTGTGGTATCTTGCTGGTCCTGTCGAAGGGTGATGTTGACCATTTCCAGTGGGGTGACTCCAAACAAAGCTGGCAACATCCAAAGAGCATCTGCCTCTGCTTTTAACTGATCATTATCTTTTTGAAGTGACTCCTGATCCCTGTCTAGCTGTTGTTCTTGCTGACGTAGCTGTAAGAGTGTTGTAGCAAGCTGCAAGTTGTGGGAGCGAGCATCCTCACTACTCTGCTTAAGAGATTTGATTTCTCGCTCTCGTTCTGTCATGATAAAAAAAAACTGCGATATAAAGGACAAAATAAAGTGCAAAGCTGTAAAAAATTTAAGTAATTATGGTAAATGGCAAGGAAAAATTATGGCAAGGAAAAATTAGAGGCATTCATGATGTAAAAAAAAAAAAAGAACATCCCACTCAATATATCTCATCACCTGACCAGCCCAATTTTTAAACCAAATTATATAAAAATTATTGATTTCCCTATTTCATTCCTATACATTCTCCATGTCAGATAGAAGAGAGTGGAGACGAATAGTTTTTATGACTTTACATACTGTTGGAGTGTGAGCAGGGTAACATTTATGAGGGGATTCAGGCAGGGAAACTGGCAAGCCAGACTTAAGTCCTGGAGGTGGGAAGTACAGTGCCTGCACTCTGAAGGAGGGATGTTAATGTCACAGTTTTTTTAACTGTAGTGTAGGTGTGCCTCTTGTAAAACAGTGATGGAGCAAATAATGGTGAAAGTGTTTCTTCTTTTTCAGGCCACACTGCCTTGGTGGGAAATGGCCGATGTGTTATTAAAAAAAAAATAAACATCCTTCTTGCAAATCTTATTATGATTCATCCTGATAAATTGTGCAAACAAATGCACAATACTCTAACTCAACATATAGTCTTACATGTCATAATTTTTCTCTGATGTCCATCTGTCACAGAGCACAGTGACAGAAGTTGCACTTCAACTCTTAAACTGTCCAAACATAGATCTACATTCACTCGTATAGCACTCCGAATATTTAAAAAAAAAAAAAATTAAATGAAGAGTGCATTTTTCTACATGTTATAGGATAAAAAAAAAATTAGGGTCAGTATTTATTGAGATATAAGCCCGCGAAGTTGGCGCTGAATGATCAGGTGTCGGCAACATGGAACACTGCCACTTGCAGAATTGCTGATGTACCTTTTTTTCTCATTTTTATTCTAATTTATATAATTTTTATTTTCTGGCAATTACAATTTATAATAGTTCTTGTGACTTTATAGCCAATCTTTGTTCTGATACTAATATTAGGTACTGAAATAGTACTCAAATAGTTACAATCACACCGGCAGGTGAACATTTTCACCTGCCTTGGTCATTTACTATTGTCTAGAACTACATAGTACAAAGTATTTATAGGTCTCAACAATGCTTCAGACATGCTGGAGTATTATGAAGCTCCTGAAGAATGGTGTTATGTGAGGTCATAAAATGCGAAAAGAGGTGCCTCGTTGTGCCCCCCGGCTTTCTGGTTTTTTCACGGTCGCTCTTACGGTAGAACTTTTTTTGGTTCACAATCCTATACGATAATCCTCTACGCCTGGAACCAATTTTTGGGGGGGGGGAAAAAACATTATATACGATCAAAAAAGGGGAGATTTGTGTGCTTACTAGCAGAGTTTACTCCAGGGGGGAATCATGGGCCTGTTTCCCGTGTGGGAAAAAAAAAAATAATTGAACGTTGTGTCGGGGAAAAGAAAGTTCCCTAAAAGCTTTGAGTTAATGTGATAGTGTATACTACAGTGGTCCCTTTTATTGATGAAAAAGGCTAAAGTTATTTGAAAAAGGTAATTTGTAAATAAAGTGAAAAGCCTATAGAGGCGGGTCCCAGAAGCCCCAGAAATTACCACAGGTCAGCTTTTTTTTAATAATTTTCCCTGGCCTGCTAGTGTACTGATAAAATTTAGTGATACCAGTGAATAGCGATACAGTGTTGTAGTAGCAACTAACCGTATTATAGGTACTTGGAGGGGAGTGTTTTTCTTTGTTTCATTTTCTGAAATACGAGATTTTACTGGAATTTCTTAACCTTTTTTACCAGCGGTCGAATAACACAACGAGAAGCATTATTACTACAGAAAAAGGCCCCCCTTCCCCCAAAAATTTGCACCATCAACTATAGTGATAATATGCATTTATTGTGGTGGGACGAAAAAAAAAAAAAATAAAAAACCCAGATAAGCGATTGATAAACAAAGAGGTCGACTTATCATTGAGGGCTCCGTATCACCGGCTCTTCAACACGCAAGTTATATTTTGTTTCATCAAACACATATACTGGAGAAATTTCCATAGACCCTTCATTGTTAGCTCAAATCCCGCCCATATTTTTAAATAATGCCCCCTGATCAAGCAGATCGACGGCCCGACCCTTGACGGGTCGAACCCGGGATGGTTTCAAACAGTTTCTTTGGGACAATAAAGCAGACTGAAAACGGATGGGTTTAGGCCCCGTTAAACACAAACTTAAAAAAACAAAAACTACGGTAAGCGTCCATTTACAAAAAGAGTTAGAAAAGAAATACAAATAGCTAGAGTTTTTAAAGGGTTTTAATAAAATTTCAAGAGGTTGCTGTGCTTGCAGTAAATCAAATTCAAATCATTATGAACTGTGTGTAGTCTGTGGCCCCAAAACAAACGGCCCACTGGATAAATTGTCATTTTTGTGGAAATTGGTTCACGCTCCCTTTGCAGATATCCCCGAACTAGCACAAGAGTATTAAAACAGAGAAGTGTTTTTGGGGGTTTCCCAAAGAGGAAAATTGGGACTAAAAACACAAGGGGATTAAAAAAGGATAACTCAAAGTGCTTTCATAGAAACCTGGAAACTTTTACAAAGTGGGAACAAAAAAAGTCCGGGCTGAATGGTCGCCCGATTCGGCCAGTAGTCAAAATGTAAAGGGTGGAGGTGTGTCCGGGACAGTAAAAGTAGGGCTATAGTGCTGTCCGGGAGAAGTAATGGGGAAGGGAGGTGCGTCCTGGGGGACAGTAATGGTGAAGTGGGGGGTGCGTCCTGGGAGAAGTAATGGTGAACTGGGGATCTGTCCTGGGAGACAGTAAAGGGGAGCGGAGGTGCTGTCCTGGGAACAGAAATGGTGAAATGGAGAATGTCCGGTGACAGTTGGTGAAGTGGAGTTTTGTCCAGGTAGTCGGGAATTAACGCAGAAGGAAAAATATAAATGACCTCATAGAGGAAGGGGCCCTATGGGAAACAAGTGAGTCAAAGATAAATAAAACCAAAATTGCAAACCCGAAATACCGCAGGAAATAGCAAACAAGAGGACTCCAATGCAATAGGAGGATAAATTCCCAAAAAAATGGTGGGAGCTCCCTGTTGGTGTGGGAGGGTAGGAAAAAGACAGGGAAACATGCACCAAAAAAGGGGAAAACGTCACGAAACCCCAAAGGGAAAGGGAAAAAAAAAACCCGGGGCAATACTTCACTTGGATTGGGCATGGGAAACTTGGAAAAAAAAATGGGACATGCAACTATGACCCCCCTAAAAAATGTCCAAGCCCCTAGACAACAGGGAAAAAAAGCAAACTCCCTTTCCCGTAAGCTTTTTTCACCCCGAAATGTGTACCTCTTCAGCAGGAAAGATGTGCTTAACTTAAATTTCCAGGCAAACCACTAAAAAGGGGGCAAAAAAGATACAAACATCCCCGGCCGGGAAAACCCGGGTACCACAGCCATCAAAAGGGGGAAATTTTTTAGGCCAGGAAGGAAAAAAAAAGGCAGGAAATGGCAGAAATCGTACACCAAATCCCGTCATTCCTGGGGTGGGAACCACAGTCGTGGCCCCCACTCCAAACCCAAAAGATACAGTCTAATGCCGGAAAAAAAAATCCCCCCAGTACCAAAAATACCCCCAGTCCCATAAATTCTTTTTTGCAAATATACGGGTCTAAAGCCAGCAAAAAACAACAAAATACCTTTCATCCTGGACTGCTTTCAGAGGGAAAGGGGAAAGTTCGCGGCTTTTTACTGAGCCCACATAAAAGGGTCACTTGGAAAACGAAAAAATGGATCCAGGGTTTAAAACCCATCAGATGGACGATGAAAGGCAAAAGGGGGGGGTTGGGCCCACTTGCAGAGTCACTTGTTTGCACGAATGCTTAATGCCCCAAAAGCGTAGTGGAATTTTAGCAGTAAAGGGCGAGAACCAAAACCAGTCATTGTGTAGTCTACAAACCTCGGATGCAACATCCCCGCAAATTCCAGGAACAGCGTTAAAAATTGACACGTCTGGAAAAACTTCCAGCTCCTGCACCCCAAAATCTTGCTCCCGGGGATTTCAATTAAGGGACCTAAAATGGGGGAAAATAGCAAATAATATTTTTGCGTAATAACACCAGGAGGGAGCTCTGATGGAAAACTACACTCACACGAGCTTTTAAAACTTGCAAAAATTCAATTTAAACCGCAAAAAAAGAGCCTACAGCGGAGAATACACTAGACCTCTTTCACTAACAATGTGATCTGATAAAAATGTCACCATTCAAAACATATACTCAGATCCCCAACAAAGAGGTTCAGACATGTATGCGTGGAGCCTCGACCGACAAAATGAGATTTTTCACGAGGGGGCATTCACCAAATTAAATTCAATAACAAAAAAAAAAAGTGGGACCCAAATAAACCAAGTCCTAACCCATATAAGTGGAAAAATTATAAAAACACACAGACCCAAACTTATGCCAGAACAGATTAACCGGTGCACTCGTGTTGCAAAGGGTTTTCCTCTAAGAAAAAGGAGGAGTAGATGTAAAAAGAAAGAGACAGGCGCCCCCCTTTACAAGGGGAGGAAAAGAATAACGGCGGCTAAAAAGGTCAAATTCGAAAAAGCGCAGGGAGACACTGGTCGAGAAATAGCAAGCATCGAACTTAAGCTAAAGAATCCTTTAGGATAGAATCCGGGAAGAACTAAAAGCCATAAATGAAATCGAAAGAAACCCAAAGTATTTCTTCTCCTATGCCAAATCAAAATCGAGAACAACGTCCAGTATTGGGCCCCTACTTAAACAAGATGGGTCCTACACAGATGACAGCAAGGAAATGAGTGAGCTACTCAAGTCCCAATATGACTCAGTTTTTAGCAAGCCGCTAACCAGACTGAGAGTCGAAGATCAAAATGAATTTTTTATGAGAGAGCCACAAAATTTGATTAACACAAGCCTATCCGATGTTATCCTGACGCCAAATGACTTCGAACAGGCGATAAATGACATGCCCATGCACTCTGCCCCAGGGCCAGACTCATGGAACTCTGTGTTCATCAAGAACTGCAAGAAGCCCCTATCACGAGCCTTTTCCATCCTATGGAGAGGGAGCATGGACACGGGGGTCGTCCCTCAGTTACTAAAAACAACAGACATAGCCCCACTCCACAAAGGGGGCAGTAAAGCAACAGCAAAGAACTACAGACCAATAGCACTAACATCCCATATCATAAAAATCTTTGAAAGGGTCCTAAGAAGCAAGATCACCACCCATCTAGAAACCCATCAGTTACACAACCCAGGGCAACATGGGTTTAGAACAGGTCGCTCCTGTCTGTCTCAACTACTGGATCACTACGACAAGGTCCTAAATGCACTAGAAGACAAAAAGAATGCAGATGTAATATATACAGACTTTGCAAAAGCCTTCGACAAGTGTGACCATGGCGTAATAGCGCACAAAATGCGCGCTAAAGGAATAACAGGAAAAGTTGGTCGATGGATCTATAATTTCCTCACTAACAGAACACAGAGAGTAGTCGTCAACAGAGTAAAGTCCGAGGCAGCTACGGTGAAAGCTCTGTTCCACAAGGCACAGTACTAGCTCCCATCTTGTTCCTCATCCTCATATCCGACATAGACAAGGATGTCAGCCACAGCACCGTGTCTTCCTTTGCAGATGACACCCGAATCTGCATGACAGTGTCTTCCATTGCAGACACTGCAAGGCTCCAGGCGGACATCAACCAAATCTTTCAGTGGGCTGCAGAAAACAATATGAAGTTCAACGATGAGAAATTTCAATTACTCAGATATGGTAAACATGAGGAAATTAAATCTTCATCAGAGTACAAAACAAATTCTGGCCACAAAATAGAGCGAAACACCAACGTCAAAGACCTGGGAGTGATTATGTCGGAGGATCTCACCTTCAAGGACCATAACATTGTATCAATCGCATCTGCTAGAAAAATGACAGGATGGATAATGAGAACCTTCAAAACTAGGGAGGCCAAGCCCCTGATGACACTCTTCAGGTCACTTGTTCTATCTAGGCTGGAATATTGCTGCACTCTAACAGCACCTTTCAAGGCAGGTGAAATTGCCGACCTAGAAAATGTACAGAGAACTTTCACGGCGCGCATAACGGAGATAAAACACCTCAATTACTGGGAGCGCTTGAGGTTTCTAAACCTGTATTCCCTGGAACGCAGGAGGGAGAGATACATGATTATATACACCTGGAAAATCCTAGAGGGACTAGTACCGAACTTGCACACGAAAATCACTCACTACGAAAGCAAAAGACTTGGCAGACGATGCACCATCCCCCCAATGAAAAGCAGGGGTGTCACTAGCACGTTAAGAGACCATACAATAAGTGTCAGGGGACCGAGACTGTTCAACTGCCTCCCAGCACACATAAGGGGGATTACAAACAGACCCCTGGCAGTCTTCAAGCTGGCACTGGACAAGCACCTAAAGGCAGTTCCTGATCAGCCGGGCTGTGGCTCGTACGTTGGTTTGCGTGCAGCCAGCAGCAACAGCCTGGTTGATCAGGCGCTGATCCACCAGGAGGCCTGGTCACAGACCGGGCCGCGGGGGCGTTGACCCCCGAAACTCTCTCCAGGTAAACTCCAGGTAAACAGTGTATTAATGGAGTGAGTGACACTTGATCGTGCACTACTGCAGGGAACCCTGGCTTTATTTGTTTTCACTGTAACACACAAATATGTATGTCTGTCTGTCTATGTCTAGCTCTGCTTATCTGTCTTTCTGTCTGTGTCTGTCTGTCTTTGTCTGCCTGTGTGTCTGTGTCTTTCTGTCTGCCTGTGTGTGTCTTTCTGTTTGCCTGTGTGTGTGTGTGTGTGTGTGTGTGTCTTTCTGTCTGCCTGTGTGTGTGTGTGTGTGTGTGTGTGTGTGTGTGTGTGTGTGTGTGTGTGTGTGTGTGTGTCTGTGTGTCTGTGTGTCTGTGTCTGTGTGTGTGTCTGTGTGTCTGTGTCTGTGTGTGTGCCTGTGTGTGTGTCTGTGTGTGTGTCTGTGTGTGTGTGTGTGTGTGTGTGTGTGTGTGTGTGTGTGTGTGTGTGTGTGTTGTGTGTGTGTGTGTGTGTGTGTGTGTGTGTGTGTATGTGTGTGTGTATGTGTGTGTGTATGAGTGTGTGTGTGTGTGTATGTGTGTGTGTGTGTGTGTGTGTGTGTATGTGTGTGTGTATGTGTGTGTGTATGTGTGTATGTGTGTGTGTATGTGTGTGTGTATGTGTGTGTATGTGTATGTGTGTATGTGTGTGTATGTGTGTGTATGTGTGTGTATGTGTGTGTATGTGTGTATTTACTCACCTAGTTGAGGTTGCAGGGGTCGAGTCCAAGCTCCTGGCCCCGCCTCTTCACTGGTCGCTACTAGGTCACTCTCCCTGAACCATGAGCTTTATCGTACCTCTGCTTAAAGCTATGTATGGATCCTGTCTCCACTACATCGCTTCCCAAACCATTCCACTTACTAACTACTCTGTGGCTGAAGAAATACTTCCTAAAATCCCTTTGATTCATCTGTGTCTTCAGCTTCCAACTGTGTCCCCGTGTTGCTGTGTCCAGTCTCTGGAACATCCTGTCATTGTCCACCTTGTCAATTCCTCTCAGTATTTTGTAAGTCATTATCATGTCCCCCCTATCTCTCCTGTCCTCCAGTGTCGTCAGATTTATTTCCCTTAACCTCTCCTCATAGGACATACCTCTTAACTCTGGGACTAGTCTTGTTGCAAACCTTTGCACTTTCTCTAGTTTCTTTACGTGCTTGGCTAGGTGTGGGTTCCAAACTTGTGCCGCATACTCCAATATGGGCCTAACGTACACGGTGTACAGGGTCCTGAACGATTCCTTATTAAGATGTCGGAATGCTGTTCTGAGGTTTGCCAGGCGCCCATATGCTGCGGCAGTTATTTGGTTGATGTGCGCTTCAGGAGATGTGCCTGGTGTTATACTCACCCCAAGATCTTTTTCCTTGAGTGATGTTTGTAGTCTCTGGCCCCCTAGACTGTACTCCGTCTGCGGTCTTCTTTGCCCTTCCCCAATCCTCATGACTTTGTACTTGGTGGGATTGAACTCCAGGAGCCAGTTGCTGGACCAGGTCTGCAGCCTATCCAGATCCCTTTGTATTTCTGCCTGGTCTTCGATCGAATGAACTCTTCTCATCAACTTCACGTCATCTGCAAACAGGGACACCTCGAAGTTTATTCCTTCCGTCATGTCGTTCACAAATACCAGAAATAGCACTGGTCCTAGGACTGACCCCTGTGGGACCCCGTTGGTCACAGGTGCCCACTCTGACACCTCGCTACGTACCATTACTCGCTGCTGTCTTCCTGACAAGTATTCCCTGATCCATTGCAGTGCCTTCCCTGTTATCCCTGCTTGGTCCTCCAGTTTTTGCACTTATCTCTTGTGTGGTACTGTGTCAAACGCCTTCTTGCAGTCCAAGAAAATGCAATCCACCCACCCCTCTCTCTCTTGTCTTACTGCTGTCACCATGTCATAGAACTCCAGTAGGTTTGTGACACAGGATTTCCCGTCTCTGAAACCATGTTGGCTGCTGGTGATGAGATCATTCCTTTCTAGATGTTCCACCATTCTTCTCCTGACAATCTTTTCCATGATTTTGCATGCTATACATGTCAGTGACACTGGTCTGTGCTTGATGTCTGTCTCCTTTTTTAAAGATTGGGACCACATTTGCTGTCTTCCATGCCTCGAGCAATCTCCCTGTTTCGATAGATGTATTGAATATTGTTGTTAGGGGTACACATAGCGCCTCTGCTCCCTCTCTCAGGACCCATGGAGAGATGTTATCTGGCCCCATTGCCTTTGAGGTATCTAGCTCACTCAGAAGCCTCTTCACTTCTTCCTCGGTTGTGTGTACTGTGTCCAGCACATGGTGGTGTACCCCACCTCTCCGTCTTTCTGGAGCCCCTTCTGTCTCCTCTGTGAACACTTCTTTGAATCTCTTGTTGAGTTCCTCACATACTTCACGGTCATTTCTTGTTGTCTCCCCTCCTTCCTTCCTTAGCCTGATGACCTGGTCCTTGATGGTTGTTTCCTTCCTGATGTGGCTGTATAACAGCTTCGGGTCAGATTTGGCTTTTGCTGCAATGTCGTTTTCATATTGACGTTGGGCCTCCCTTCTTTTATTTTTTATTATCACACCGGCCGATTCCCACCAAGGCAGGGTGGCCCGAAAAAGAAAAACTTTCACCATCATTCACTCCATCACTGTCTTGCCAGAAGGGTGCTTTACACTACAGTTTTTAAACTGCAACATTAACACCCCTCCTTCAGAGTGCAGGCACTGTACTTCCCATCTCCAGGACTCAAGTCCGGCCTGCCGGTTTCCCTGAATCCCTTCATAAATGTTACTTTGCTCACACTCCAACAGCACGTCAAGTATTAAAAACCATTTGTCTCCATTCACTCCTATCAAACACGCTCACGCATGCCTGCTGGAAGTCCAAGCCCCTCGCACACAAAACCTCCTTTACCCCCTCCCTCCAACCCTTCCTAGGCCGACCCCTACCCCGCCTTCCTTCCACTACAGACTGATACACTCTTGAAGTCATTCTGTTTCGCTCCATTCTCTCTACATGTCCGAACCACCTCAACAACCCTTCCTCAGCCCTCTGGACAACAGTTTTGGTAATCCCGCACCTCCTCCTAACTTCCAAACTACGAATTCTCCGCATTATATTCACACCACACATTGCCCTCAGACATGACATCTCCACTGCCTCCAGCCTTCTCCTCGCTGCAACATTCATCACCCACGCTTCACACCCATACAAGAGCGTTGGTAAAACTATACTCTCATACATTCCCCTCTTTGCCTCCAAGGACAAAGTTCTTTGTCTCCACAGACTCCTAAGTGCACCACTCACTCTTTTTCCCTCATCAATTCTATGATTCACCTCATCTTTCATAGACCCATCCGCTGACACGTCCACTCCCAAATATCTGAATACGTTCACCTCCTCCATACTCTCTCCCTCCAATCTGATATCCAATCTTTCATCACCTAATCTTTTTGTTATCCTCATAACCTTACTCTTTCCTGTATTCACCTTTAATTTTCTTCTTTTGCACACCCTACCAAATTCATCCACCAATCTCTGCAACTTCTCTTCAGAATCTCCCAAGAGCACAGTGTCATCAGCAAAGAGCAGCTGTGACAACTCCCACTTTGTGTGTGATTCTTTATCTTTTAACTCCACGCCTCTTGCCAAGACCCTCGCATTTACTTCTCTTACAACCCCATCTATAAATATATTAAACAACCACGGTGACATCACACATCCCTGTCTAAGGCCTACTTTTACTGGGAAAAAATTTCCCTCTTTCCTACATACTCTAACTTGAGCCTCACTATCCTCGTAAAAACTCTTCACTGCTTTCAGTAACCTACCTCCTACACCATACACTTGCAACATCTGCCACATTGCCCCCCTATCCACCTGTCATACGCCTTTTCCAAATCCATAAATGCCACAAAGACCTCTTTAGCCTTATCTAAATACTGTTCACTTATATGTTTCACTGTAAACACCTGGTCCACACACCCCCTACCTTTCCTAAAGCCTCCTTGTTCATCTGCTATCCTATTCTCCATCTTACTCTTAATTCTTTCAATTATAAACTCTACCATACACTTTACCAGTACACTCAACAGACTTATCCCCCTATAATTTTTGCACTCTCTTTTATCCCCTTTGCCTTTATACAAAGGAACTATGCATGCTCTCTGCCAATCCCTAGGTACCTTACCCTCTTCCATACATTTATTAAATAATTGCACCAACCACTCCAAAACTATATCCCCACCTGCTTTTAACATTTCTATCTTTATCCCATCAATCCCGGCTGCCTTACCCCTTTCATTTTACCTACTGCCTCACGAACTTCCCCCACACTCACAACTGGCTCTTCCTCACTCCTACAAGATGTTATTCCTCCTTGCCCTATACACGAAATCACAGCTTCCCTATCTTCATCAACATTTAACAATTCTCAAAATATTCCCTCCATCTTCCCAATACCTCTAACTCTCCATTTAATAACTCTCCATTTAATAACTCTCCTCTCTCTATTTTTAACTGACAAATCCATTTGTTCTCTAGGCTTTCTTAACTTGTTAATCTCACTCCAAAACTTTTTCTTATTTTCAACAAAATTTGTTGATAACATCTCACCCACTCTCTCATTTGCTCTCTTTTTACATTGCTTCACCACTCTCTTAACTTCTCTCTTTTTCTCCATATACTCTTCCCTCCTTGCATCACTTCTACTTTGTAAAAACTTCTCATATGCTAACTTTTTCTCCCTTACTACTCTCTTTACATCATCATTCCACCAATCGCTCCTCTTCCCTCCTGCACCCACTTTCCTGTAACCACAAACTTCTGCTGAACACTCTAACACTACATTTTTAAACCTACCCCATACCTCTTCGACCCCATTGCCTATGCTCTCATTAGCCCATCTATCCTCCAATAGCTGTTTATATCTTACCCTCCCTTCTTATCTGTGCATATTCATTTCTGGCTCTACAACTGCTCTCCTTATTCTCCTGGGTCCTTTGCCTTCTATATTTCTTCCATTCCCTAGCACACTTGGTTTTTTGCCTCCTTGCATCTTTGGGTGAACCATGGGCTCATCCTGGCTTTTCCATTATTCCTGTTACCCTTGGGTACAAACCTCTCCTCAGCCTCCTTGCACATTGTTGCTACATATTCCATCATCTCATTAACTGGCTTCCCTGCCAGTTCTCTGTCCCACTGAACCTCATTCAGAAAGTTCCTCATTCCTGTGTAGTCCCCTTTCCTGTAGTTTGGTTTCATTTGTCCTGGCCTTCCTGCTTCCCCCTCCACTTGTAGCTCAACTGTGTATTCGAAGCTCAAAACCACATGATCGCTGGCCCCAAGGGGTCTTTCATATGTGATATCCTCAATATCTGCACTACTCAAGGTGAATACTAAGTCCAGTCTTGCTGGTTCATCCTCTCCTCTCTCTCTTGTAGTGTCCCTTACGTGTTGGTACATGAAGTTTTCCAGTACCACCTCCATCATTTTAGCCCTCCATGTATCTTGGCCCCCATGTGGCTCCAAGTTCTCCCATTCGATCTCCTTGTGGTTAAAGTCATCCATGATCAGGAGCTTTGCCCTGCATGCATGAGCTCTTCTCGCCACTGCAGCCAGTGTGTCAACCATCGCTCTATTGCTCTCGTCATACTCTTGCCTTGGCCTCCTGCTGTTCTGTGGTGGGTTATACATCACTGCAATTATCACCTTGGAACCACCAGAGTGAAGCGTTCCCGCTATGTAATCACTTTCTTCTCCGCTGTCTCCTCTCTCCAGCTCATCAAAATTCCATCGGTGTTTGATCAGCAATGCCACTCCTCCACCCCCCCTGTTCCTTCTGTCTTTTCTCAGGATCTGGTATCCTGCTGGAAAGATGGCATCTGTTATCATACCTATAAGCTTGGTTTCTGTGATCGCTATGATGTCTGGTGATGCCTCTTTGACTCTTTCGTGCCACTCCTCCCACTTGTTTGTTATTCCATCAGCGTTTGTGTACCATACCTTCAGTTTCCTTTCCAACACTGTGGTTTGGGGGGCCTGTGGGGGTGGGAGACCTGGTAGCATACTGTGGAATTCTATGGTTGGGGGTTGGGTGGAAGCTGTGGGTATGGATTGTATTGTGTGTTGGGATGGTGTGATAGGTTGTGGGGTTCTGAGGATAGTTGTGTGTGTGCTTGCCCTTGCTGCTCTGTTCTGCTCTGACTAACCTCTGCTGGTTCCATCCTTGTCTCCTTTCCTAGCTCCTTTCGCTTTTTTGTCCTCTCCCTCAGCTGCCGTCTCTCTGTTTGTGTTCTGTCTCTGTCTAGGAACACCTTCTTGTACTCTTCCGAGCTTTTCAACCGTGGTTTCTCTTGGAGGATCCTGTTCTGCACTGTTTCTGTCCTGAGAATCAGCTTGATCGGTCGGTTTCTCCCCTTCAAGTACCCCCTATTCTCTGAAAATTTACAATCTCATCCATGTCTTCTCCCCCTATTTCCGTGATGATTTTCTCAATCTCCTTTCTTTCTTCCTGCCGTCTTTCAGTGTGTGTCCTTTCCTCTCTCTCCCGAAGCCCATGGATAATCACTGATTTTGCCCTTTCCTTCTCCCATTGCCTCTCCCTCTGTGACTCTGGTTCCTGTCTGTATTTGGTCATTTTCTCCCTTGATTTTTCCAGTGGCTCTTGGTAGCATGGTTGTGCCTCAGCATTCGACCTATCTCCCTCTCCATCTGCACCCATCTGCTCTTCCCTTCCACTCCCTGGCCCTTCTTTGCAGGCTGATATGACCTTAGCATAATTCATATCTCCTTCCTTCCTGTTCAGCCTCTCATCTTCGTATGGTTGTTCTTCTCTGGTCACTACCCCTGAGACTTGCTTCAGCCTGTTTACCTCAAATTCTAGGACCTTTACCCTGGCTACTGCAGTTTCGACTTGTGCCTCCCAATTCTTCGTCTCCTTCTCCAACCTCTTTTCCCATTTCACAGAGAGCTCTTTCTCCATTTTTTTCAGAAAGCTCTCCTAATTTTCTCTCCCATTCTTGCTCTATCCTTTTCCACTGTTCCTCCATCCATTCCTCCCTACCAGTACCATTGTCATCTGATCCCTGATTCCTGCGAGTCCCAACCATTTTTTTTATAGTGAAAGAGAGAGAAGAGAAAAAGAAAAAGGAGGAGAGAGTGAGAGATAGGGAGAGAGAGAAGGGGAGCCTAGAAGGAGGGGAAAAGAAGGGAAAAAGGGGGAGAAAGTGAGAGAGAGGGAAAAGGTAGGAGAGAGGGGGGAGTGACAAGGGAAGAGAGAGAGAGATAAAAGAAGAGGAAGAGAGAGAGTAAGAGAGGAAGAGAGAGAGGAAGAGAGAGAGGGAGAGAGAGAGAGAGAGAGAGAGAGAGAGAGAGAGAGAGAGAGAGAGAGAGAGAGAGAGGAGAGGAGAGGAGAGGAGAGGAGAGGAGAGGGAGGAGAGATGGGGGGGAAGGGAGGGTTATAGGGTCACTTCACAGGAAGGTGTAAAATCCTGTATATGTGTGTGTGTGTGTGTGTGTGTACTCACCTATTTGTACTCACCTATTCGTGGTTGCAGGGATCGAGTCTTAGCTCCTGGCCCTGCCTCTTCACCGGTTGCTACTTCACCGGTTGCTCTGTGTGTGTGTGTGTGTGTGGTGTGTGTGTGTGTGTGTGTGTGTGTGTGTGTGTGTGTGTGTGTGTGTGTGTGTGTGTGCATGTATGTGTGTGTGTGCATGTATGTGTGTGTGTGCATGTGTGTGTGTGTGTGTGTGTGTGTGTGTGTGTGTGTGTGTGTGTGTGTGTGTGTGTGTGTGTGTGTGTGTGTGTGTGTGCATGTGTGTGTGTGTGTGTGTGTGTGGGTGTGTGTGTGTGTGTGTGTGTGTGTGTGTGTGTGTGTGTGTGTGTGTGTGTGTGTGTGTGTGTACTCACCTAATTGTACTCACCTAATTGTGGTTGCAGGGGTCGAGACTCAGCTCCTGGCCCCGCCTCTTCACTGATCGCTACTGGATCCTCTCTCTCTCTGCTTCCTGAGCTTTGTCATACCTCTTCTTTAAAACTATGTATGGTTCCTGCCTCCACTACTTCACTTGCTAGGCTATTCCACTTGCTGACAACTCTATGACTGAAGAAATACTTCCTAACATCCCTGTGACTCGTCTGAGTCTTCAGCTTCCAGTTGTGACCCTTGTCCCTGTGTCCCCTCTCTGGAACATCCTATCTCTGTCCACCTTGTCTATTCCCCGCAGTATCTTGTATGTCGTTATCATGTCTCCCCTGACCCTTCTGTCCTCCAGTGTCGTCAGTCCGATTTCCCTTAACCTTTCCTCGTACGACATTCCCTTGAGCTCTGGGACTAGCCTTGTTGCAAACCTTTGTACTTTCTCTAACTTCTTGACGTGCTTGACCAGGTGTGGGTTCCAGACTGGTGCTGCATACTCCAGTATGGGCCTAACATACACAGTGTACAGTGTCTTGAACGATTCCTTATTAAGGTATCGGAACGCTATTCTCAGGTTTGCCAGGCGCCCGTATGCTGCAGCGGTTATTTGGTTGATGTGTGCCTCCGGTGATGTGCTCGGTGTTATGGTCACCCCAAGGTCTTTCTCCCTGAGTGAGGTCTGTAGTCTTTGTCCACCTAGCCTATACTCTGTCTGCGGTCTTCTTTGCCCCTCCCCAATCTTCATGACTTTGCATTTGGCTGGATTGAATTCGAGAAGCCAGTTACTGGACCACATGTCCAGCCTCTCCAGGTCTCTTTGCAGTCCTGCCTCATCCTGTCCGATTTAATTCTTCTCATCAACTTCACGTCATCTGCGAACAGGGACACTTCAGAGTCTATTCCTTCCATCATGTCGTTCACATATATCAAAAATAGCACTGGTCCTAGAACTGACCCCTGTGGGACCCCGCTCGTAACAGGCGCCCACTGTGATACCTCTTCACGTACCATGACTTGTTGCTGCCTCCCTGTCAGGTATTCCCTTATCCATTGCAGTGCCCTTCCTTTTACGTGTGCCTGATCCTCCAGCTTCTGCACTAATCTCTTGTGGGGAACTGTGTCAAAGGCCTTCCTGCAGTCTAGGAAAACGCAATCTACCCAACCCTCTCT